>CM057231.1:97878851-98233851 GCA_029891385.1 Erythroxylum novogranatense
ATCATCTACAATAGTTAACATGTAACTATCACCAATTAAGGATTTCCGTTTATATGGCCCCCAACAGTCAATGTGCAACAATTCAAAAGGTTTTATTGATTGAATGTTGCTGTTACAAAAAAGTTTTCTAGCTTGCTTTGCCTTGTGAAAAACATCACAAACAACCATCTTATTCAAATGAGGAAAATTACAAACATGTCTTAACTTTTCCTTAGATGTATGTCTTAATCATCTATACCAGAGCTCAATACTACCTTCTAGGCTATTGCTTACAGTAAAAACAGAATGAGAATTACTGTCAAATTGCTACAATATTGAAGGATCAAATGAGGACTGAGTAATGCAATATAAACCATTGATCAAAATCCCAATAGCCACCACCTCTTCATAATTCTGGTCCAGTAAAATGCAATTCTTAGGCAAGAAATAGATCTCAAGCACCAATCCCTGAGTAATTTGCTAACTGATAGCAAGGCTTTTGGACATGAATTAAAAAGAGTTACATAAATAATAGATTAATTGTATTAATTATTTTAAAAATACAGCCTTTTTTTAGGCTTTTGGATAGGAATTAAAAAGAGTTATATAAATAAGACATTAATTGTATTAATTAATTAAAAAATACAACTTTTTTATTGTATCTTTTATTTAAAAAAAGTTGTATTTTTTATTTTAACTCTTGTTGCGGTGTTCTCATCCAATATAATTTCTTGAATTAATTAATACTATTTATTCGAGGGAGAGCCAATATTCGAATACTGTTCAAATCTGACTGATCAAATTTAAACGTTCCATTCGATTTGGAATTGATCAAACGGAAAAATCTTCCGTAAGTCGATGCCGTAGTCGATGTTTTGAAACCCGATCGATCATCGAATTGGAGACCTTATCGATTCTTTATTTAAGGTTCTCAACCACCGATTGAACCGGCGTGACATTATAATTACGCAATAATTATATTTAATTATATATAATATTAATAATATTTAAAAATACAAAAAAATACCAAAAAATTTAAAAAAAAAGAAAAAATAAAAATTTTATTGGACCAGTGGTCGGATTGGTCCGGTTTGACCGATCCGACCGATCAATTGACCGGTTTTGACCGATTCTCACTAGTTCAATTGAGAACTAGTTTTAAGGGATAAATTGGACCGAATAGCCAATCGGTCACCGATCAAACCGAACAGACCGACCGATCCGATTCGATTTTTAAAACAGAGGATCTACTGCCTTCTGAGTCGATATATTATGCTAGTGTCATGCACGTGCTTTTTTAAACTCTGCCTTAGTTATTTTGTTCACTTTCATCAGCTTTCCATCAAATGCTGCGTTTTGCCTCTGCTTCTATTGTGCTGTACGTTTCATCAATACGACTGTGTTTAGTGTGCTTCATACAACTCCACGTGAGCCTCACATGTGTATGACCTAATTTGAGCTTAGGTCTTCAGTCGCTTCATTCGAACATTCAAGATTCAATATCCTCTTCTGTTCGTAAGCTTCTCTTTCTTTTCTCCTTCGATTTTTCCAGCTGTGTTCTTTGGTCTGTAGCGTTTGAGTGTTGGTTTATGGAGAATCTTTTACGTTACTTCTTCTATTAGACAAGTATAACTTTATGTTTGTTATTTGAACCACATACAAGCAAGGAAATGTAAGTGAATTTAAATTAGGTTTTGACTTACGCTTTTATTACCAATCTCGGGCAGCAGACTTAGATGTTAAATTAGAGGTTTATTAGGATTGGATTTGAAGTTTGTTTGGTGGCATTCAATCCGATGTCTTCTTTTTTCTTTTTTTCTTTTTCAGATGTTTTTAATTTTTTCATGGGCTCTGCATCTTGTAGAACAGCTTCCCTGGTTGCTAAATCTTGCTTCTGGGTTCTATTGATTTGTGTTCTATTTTATTTTCTGATTTTATCCAAATGGAATTGCAGTTTATATGTGAAACGAATTGAACGGTGAAAACGACTTGTACATCTGAAGCGTGATTTAGAAACGGGTATGCACCTAGAGGTTGGAAAGGATTGTAGTTCAAAGGCGGATTCTGAAGGAACACAAAGCAATGTCAAATTGGGAAAGTCAAAAGCACAAAAGAGGAGGGAGAAAAGAAGAAATGCATATCTTGAAAGAACACAAAGCAATATCAATTTGGGACAGTTCAAAACACTAAAGGTGAGGCGCAAAAGGAAAAAACAAATGAAGAATGCCTGTATTGACGTTGAGGGAAATAATCCAGTGGAAATTACTGGCTCCATTGAAAGAGGAACACAAAGCAATGTCAAATTGGGAAAGTCAAAAGCACAAAAGAGGAGGGAGAAAAGAAGAAATGCATATCTTGAAAGAACACAAAGCAATATCAATTTGGGACAGTTCAAAACACTAAAGGTGAGGCGCAAAAGGAAAAAACAGATGAAGAATGCCTGTATTGACGTTGAGGGAAATAATCCAGTGGAAATTACTGGCTCCATTGAAAGAGATTCATGTTTTGAGACAAATGTTGGTTTGAAATTAGAAGCGGACTTACTCAGAGTTCAGTTTTCTGAATTGAATTGTTCAAAGTCACTTGACACTTTAGAAAATAGCAAAAGTTCCACGGAAGTTAATGACTCTAAGCTGGAAGGGAATAAGTTGGAAACTGTTGCGTTGACAAAGGTTATGGAAAATCTTTCCATAAAGAAGACCTCTGCTTGTTCAAATGACGAGTCTCTAAATGAGGAAAGAAATAAGTTGGTTGAAATAAAAAATGACAATCATCAAGATGTTCCCATCAACGAGAACATGGATGTACAGATGTTGCAACTTTCACTAGAACCTCATACTGTATGTGAGCGCGAAAGAAACAAACAGAGGAAGAATGCCTGTATTGACGTTGAGGGAAATAATCCAGTGGAAATGACTGGCTCCATCGAAGGAGATTCATGTTTTGAGACAAATTTTGGTTTGAAATTAGAAGCAGACTTACTCAGAGTTCAGTTTTCTGAATTGAATTGTTCAAAGTCACTTGACACTAGAAAATAGCAAAGGATCCACTGAAGTTAATGACTCTGAGCTGGTAGGGAATAAGTGGGAAAATGTAGAAGTTGTCCAGGCTGTTGCTTTGTCGAAGGTTGTGGAAGATCTTTCCATAAAGAAGACCTCTGCTTGTTGTTCAAATGGCGAGTCTCTAAATGAGGAAAGAAATAAGTTGGTTGAAATAAAAAATGACAATCATCAAGATGTTCCCATCAAGGAGAACAAGGATGCACAGATGTTGCAACTTTCACTAGAACCTCATACTGTATGTGTTAAAAAGAAGCTTCTTATACTTGATATCAATGGGCTTCTAGCTGATATTGTTGCATATGCTCCTGGTTGCTATAAGGCTGATATGATTGTCTCAAGAAAATCAGGTGAAAATTGATATATGGTTGAAATGTCAATTCTTGATATATCTGGTTCAATATTTGATTTGAGTATCTTTGATATGAATATCTTTGTGTATTTTTTGTCTTCAGTTTTCAAGAGGCCTTTCTGTGATGATTTCGTCCAGTTTTGCTTCGACAAATTTAATGTTGGGGTTTGGTCATCAAGAGCAAAGTATTATTCTGCTTATGACTAATTGAACCCTCTAAATGATTTATCTTTATTATATTATTTCAATTTCAAAATATTACCTTCATTATCCCTTTACCTTAATTATATCTCTACTGAATGCAGGAGAAATGTAAACCTATTAATTGATTTTCTCCTGGGAGATTCTAAAAGAAACTTGTTATTTTGCTGGGTAAGTTTTGTATAATGAATGAAGTTTTTTCTTTTTTCATGTTTTCACCCTATGATTGTCTTGAGAAAGAACTTTGCTCTTGATTGTTTGAAGTTGTAAATTTTTGAAAAACTTAAATTCACATATGATAGCTCTGACTTCGAGGGTTTTCTGTTATTAGAAGTAGATTATTTAAAATGTTAGGCCACTGCAGATTTGATATACATAATGGTTATATGTGGAATTGTTTCTTCTATTTCATTAAATTTGATCGTTGCTGAAGCAAGCTCTTGGTGATAACAATGGATTTGGATGGAGAAACTTGACTAGGGTTTTGTTTCCGTGTTTTCTATCATCTTGTCATATAATTTACACCATTTTAAAACATGGTGACTTTTGTGTGAGACTTTTGGAATTTGAAATCTACTATATGCTCTATTTTCAATTCTTTATTTTCCATTGAAGGTCTATAGAAAATCAGTGAAGATTCAAATAGACTTCAAGTCATGCAACTACTTAGGATTTTGTCTTCTAAAATTCTATTTTAACTGCACTCGGTTTCTTTATTCCCAGAATTTGAAGTTGTAAATCCTTTTTTACTTTACAATGTCTAACACTATGATGGTGTCATTTTAGTCTTTGTCAAATAGTCCACATTTGTTGAATTGATGTGCTACATATCTTTTGTGGTTCATGATTGTTGTTTTCATGCAGGATCAATCTCACTGTACTAAAACAGGGGTCACCACTGTTGATGATCCGAGCAAACCTTTGGTTTTGAAGGAATTGAAAAAATTATGGGACAGATGTGATCCTTGTCTTCCATGGAATATAGGAGATTACAACGAATCGAATACATTATTGTTGGATGATTCACCATACAAGGCTTTACGCAATCCAGTACTTACCATTTCTCTCCTATCATTATTATGATAACGTAAATCATTTTCTTGTTGTAGTCACTTTATACCATTCTTTATACATGTCTGGACTTCTATTTTCAGATGTATACTGGAGTATTTCCTCATTCGTACCGATACCAGGAGATTAGAGATTCTTCCTTAGGTGAGATACTCTCATGATTATTGATGATTTGTTGTTTTTAAGAATATGTAGTATCCAATAAACTGGTATAAAAGTGGCATTGTGGGTAAGCTCTAAGATACATGGTTGGTGAACCTGGTCAAATTAGAATCTTGAGGATATTACTATGCTTCTAGGATATGCCATTGTAAGTTGTGGATTAAATGCAAATTTGTTTTCCTATTTATGCTATAAATCTATTTAGTTCTTTCATTTCTATTCATTCCTTTCAGTTGAATCGATAATCATAAATTATACAAGAACGTCAATAATTTTTCATCTTGTGATATATATTTATTCATGGATATAGGAGAAATATATTGAGCAACTGACTCGTAAACGCATTGAAAGCAAACCATTATATGATATCAGATTATGAAATTGGTTTTCCTTGCTTAGGATTGGTTATAATTTCATCTGCGTATCTGTTCCATCATTTGAGTCCTGTTGTGACTTTACTGTTCTAATTTTAATTTTTATTGTTTTTGTGACTAATTTATTACTTGTTAGTGCTTTTCTCCGTATCTTGTTTATTGATTCTTATATTTATGGTTTTGAACAGGACCAACTGGTGATCTTCGGATGTATTTGGAGCGATTAGCAGAGGCTCCCAATGTTCCTGATTATGTTGCACAAAATCCATATGGTCAACGAGCTATTACAGAAAGAAATTAGTTTTTATCAGAGGATTATAAACAATACATCACGTCAGTCCTAAGATATCGCCTATCCTGCTACTTTTAAGGGTCATTAACACCATTGAATGATGTGCGTATCTAGACCAATAAATTATAAATCTGAGTGTTTTTAGGTATGCGTTATGTGCAGAAAGAAAAAAAAAAAAAGGAAGAGATTGGACAGCATACCACAGATATTGATGGGAGCTTCTAACTGAAGAAGAATAGGCTGAGAGAGGAAGAGTTGTTTGGCTGACGGATTTCATTTTCAGATAGCTGAATACGTTTCCCTCTGTTATTCCTTCCTTCCAATAGCCTCCGTATCATCCCTTCCAATCCTTCCATTCCTCACCCAATTCAATTTCTTTACGATAATAGATTTATTTATTAAGCTTTTGCTACTCATTTATTTTTCACCATCATCAAAATAAAAGAAAGGAAGAACAGACAAATAAATTAGATTACTGTAAACCCTAATTCGTTCTCCAAACAAAAAATGAGATAAAACATGTATGTAATTCGAAAGAAAGCGCACAAAGTAAGGAGATTTGTGTTATAAATATATGTGGTCATTTTAAATCTAGGGTCGTGAATTGCTATGATGAGGTTTTCAAGCAAGACAAACCTCCCAATTACACGGCTGCTCCACCAATTTTATAGTTTTTTTATTCTATTATTGTACTTTTACACTAAAACATTTACCTATAAACACTGGTTTTTCTTTCAATTTTCTCCTTCCTGATATAGAATTGATATTGTTGTATTCATCTAGACCTACTACTTATCAAATACCGTCTCAAGAAAAGCATATACAATGAGTCAGTGGTATTGTATAAAGTGGAAAAGTTGATCTCAAATTTGTTTTAGCCTTTCCATAAAGCAACCACCAGACCTTTTTTGCATCATCACTTCATGATGATGATGACGACGACTTCAGTTCTATTTGCTTCATTTATTGTTTACAAAAATGTCAAAAGTTTTGTATAGAAGCCAGTACTGAACTGAAAGAAATATTAGGAACGTAGGCTATCCAAAACGCAAGGCTATGGAACAAGTTAAATCGTGCTTCATTGAATAATAGAAGCATGTAGACTTATTTATAACGACGTTAGTTTTATCGTTATTATTACTGTTAGTGGAGATGGTTACTGTTAGTTTAGTCGTTAATTAGTAGGTTTTATTTTCAGCTTAAGCAGTGTATATAAGACTGATTAAGACATTCTTTTAAGGGTAATAACAAATATCCAGAAAGTTCCTTCATTTCCTTGTAGTCTTCCACACGATAGTGGATTTGTTCATGGTATCAGAGCAGCGTACGGTCCATAGAGTATGCGATTACGTTCTTCGTCGGCGATATGGGGACGAAACTGCCAGGTGTTGATGATTCACCAGATGATTGCTTCCAGTTGTACAACTCCGATCATTCTGAAATGATGCTTGTTACAGCACAGTTAACATATCCGAATTTCTACTCTTGGAATATTTCTATTCGAAATTCTCTCGAAGCTAGGGATAAGCTTGGCTTCATTGATGGTTCTCTACCGGTGTCGTCATGCGAAGTGAAGTATAGACGATGGCGTAAAGTGGATTGTATGGTGAAACAGTGGATTCTTAATTCCATTTCGAAGGAGATTTCTGAATCTTATATTACCTGCAGTTCTGCGAAGGCGTTATGGGATAAACTTGAAGAAGTATATGGAGTAAGCAATTTGCCCCAATTGTTTCAAGTGCAGAGGGAGATTAGTTCTGTTGAGCAAGGTAACTCTTCGGTAACTACTTATTATAACAGAATTAATCGGTATTGGGATGAATTAGGGCAACTTATGCCTATTCCTGTATGTAGTTGTCAAGGTTGTCATTGTGGGGTTAATAAAAGGTTGGTGGATATGGACAACGCAAACAAGTTAATTCAATTTTTGATGGGGTTAAATTCATCCTATGATCACATCCGAAGTCAGATTTTGGCACAAGATCCACCTCCATCTGCAAGTAAGGCTTATTCTCTTGTAATGAGAGTAGAAAAACAGAGGCAATTACATATGTTACATGAAGATGCAGGTGCGGTTGCTATGTTAGTCAAGGATGGAAGAAATAGCAAGAAAGGAATTGGAGATAACGTGAGCAGAACTGGTTATAGGAGAAAAGATAATAAAAGAAAAGAAGATAGGCATTGTGACTATTGTTCTATGGATGGTCATGAAAAGGATACTTGTTTCAAATTGCATGGGTATCCTGAATGGTATACAGAGTTAAAGAGTAAAAGGGATGCTTTGGGCAAGGGACAACAGAAAGGTAAATTTGTGCACATGGTTGAAGCAATTGAGAAGGATATGGAGAAGGGGTCTGAAGTATCAAATGGTTCACAATCGTTATCAGTTTTGATTCAGCAGGAACTTGCAAGATTATTGAAGGGCAAGACAACTGAAGAGTCACATCTTTTGAATTTGATACACACTGAGTTTGCAGGTATGTCAGTCTTAAGTCCTGCACTTAGATATGTTCAGACATGTGAAAATTGGATAGTGGATTCAGGTGCTACTTCACATATATGTATAGGAAAAAATTTGTTTCAGTCTTTGATGCTTGTAGACAAAGTCACAAAGCTGGTTTTACCTAATGGGGAGATGAATGATGTTAAATATAAAGGGGTCATTGTTTTGAATGGACAAATAACGTTGCAATCCGTTTTATTTGTTTCTACTTTAAGCCATAACCTTGTGTCAGTCAGCAAATTAGCTAAACATTCATCCTTCAATGCTCTATTCTATCTTTGAATATTGCTTATTACAGACCGAGGAGGATGAAAGAAGGCGTTGGCTAAGGCGAGTTTTCCAAAATCTGTATTTTCTGGACATCAATTATTTTTTGTGTAATAAACTCAATTGTACTCCTTTTGCCTCTATAGACCCTAAGGGGGAACAAGTTTGTAGTATTCATGATAGCCTTGTTAATAGGACATTATGACATACAAGATTGGGTCATCCTTCTGATATTGTAATGAAACATATTACTGCTTGTAGCAACTTTGTGAATAATATTGCACTTCCTTGTGAAGTTTGTGCTCTTTCTAAGCAAGTGAGGAATGCTTTTCCAATCAGCCACACACGAGCAGAAGTAGTTTTTGAGTTATTACATGTGGATGTTTGGGGTCCTTATAAAGATATTTCCATTTGCGGGGCACATTATTTTTTAACTATTGTTGATGATCATAGCAGATGTACTTGGATATTCTTGATGAGGCAGAAGGTACAAGCTAGTCATTTACTGCACAAGTTTCTTCTTTACATTCATCGGCAATATAATGGCAATGTGAAGGTGGTGAGGACTGATAATGGATCTGAATTTTTGGGTAAAGATACCCAAGACATGTTTAGTAGCAGGGGTATTTTTCATCATAAAACATGTGTTTATACTCCACAACAAAATGGTGTTGTGGAGCGAAAGCATCGGCATTTGCTTCAGGTAGCACGAGCGTTATTGTTTCAGTCTGGTCTTTCGAAGAGTTTCTGGAGTCATAGCGTTTTACATGCTGCTTTTATTATTAATCGCTTGCCGAGTAAAATGCTTAGTTGGAAGTCCCCTTATGAATTGTTATTAGGGAAGCAACCCAATTATGCCGAATTGAAGAGTTTTGGTTGTTTATGTTTTGCTGCTAACACTCTTCCGCATAAAGATAAGTTGGCACCTCAAGCTTTCCGTAGTGTGTATATTGGTCACTCTCCCAGACAGAAGGGCTACAAGTTATATAACTTGCAAACAGGAAAATGTTTTGTTTCTCGAGATGTGTCCTTTTATGAGAATGTGTATCCATTTAAACAGCCTATGGATAATCATGCTCTTCTTGATAATTCTGTTGCCTTACCTTCTATTGTGCAAGATGATCCTTCATTGATGCCTTATTCAGGTGATTTGGTTCCAAGAAATGCAGATGTGTCTTCTTCTTCTACGGATTTGCTTGCTTCCCCTCTGCAGGAAACAGTTGTTGCTTCTGCAGATTCTGGTGTTGTTGCTTCTCCTATTTCAGCATCTCCAGTAAATCCTAGAAGGAGTATTCGAGCTCGGCACAAACCATCTTGGTTGAGTGATTTTGTATCACATGTAAGCCTCACTTCTCCTTCTTTGACGTATCTTCCTATGCAACACAATACATCCTACACACCTAATACATATCCTTTTACTGTCAATCCTGGATTTAGCATTGCTTATGTTGATTTTCTGGCCAATGTATCTAAGGTTACAGAACCCACATCTTATTTTCATGCTAGTCAAGATCCTAATTGGGTTCAGGCCATGAATTCTGAGTTGGATGCTCTTGAACGGAATGGAACATGGGAACTTACCTCTTTGCCCAAAGGCAAAAAGGCTATTGGTTCTAAGTGGGTCTACAAGATCAAGTTGAAGCCTAATGGGGAAGTTGACAGGTTTAAGGCCAGGTTAGTGGCCAAGGGGTATAATCAAGTTGCCGGGGTTGATTACCATGATAGTTTCTCCCCGGTAGCTAAAGTGGTCACCGTGCGGATTCTCTTTGCTCTAGTTGCCGCGAAGAGTTGGCCTTCGCACCAGCTAGATATTAATAATGCTTTCCTCCATGGCTTCTTGGATGAAGAGGTTTATATGCTTCCACCCGAAGGATATAATAAGGCAGCTCCAAATGTTGTTTGCAAGTTGCGAAAATCTTTGTATGGCCTTAAGCAGGCTTCTCAGCAGTGGAATGCTGAATTAACTCTCCATCTTCACCGTTATGGTTTTCAGCAGTCCAAGCATGATCATTGCTTGTTTACCTTCAAGAATGTTACTTGTTTTTTACTCATCTTGGTATATGTCGATGATATGTTATTGACAGGTGATTCCGAGGAGGAAATACAGAAGGTGAAAATGTTTCTGGATAAATCTTTTACTATCAAAGATTTACTTTATGCCAAGTATTTCTTGGGTCTTGAAATTGTGCGTTCCACCTCTGGTATGTATGTTAATCAGCGAAAATATGTGTTGGATTTGATTGCTTCCGCCGGCTTAATGGGTTGTAGGCCTGCATCTACACCTTTACAAAAGGGCTTAATCTTGGCATCGTCAGATGGATCTCTCCTTGATGATCCCCAACTGTATAGGCAGCTAGTTGGGAGGTTGTTATATTTGGGTTATACACGCCCCGATATCACTTTTGCTATTCATCAGTTAAGCCAATTTGTTCAAGCACCCACAGTGATTCATTGGAATGCTGCTTTACATGTTTTGCGTTATCTGAAGGGTTGTCCATCTCTTGGTTTGTTTTATCCTACTGGTAACTCTTTTGTTCTTCAGGCATATTGTGATGCAAATTGGGGAGCTTGCCGTGATACTAGACGTTCGGTTTCTGGTTTTTGTATTTTTCTGGGTTCCTCTTTGGTTTCTTGGAAATCCAAGAAGCAAGCTACTGTGTCTAAATCTTCTGCTGAGGCCGAGTACAGGAGCATGAGTTTGGTTGTTTGTGAGCTTCTTTGGATCTCTTATATTTTGCAGGATTTTCAGATACTTGTTGTTATTAGGCTGCTCTCCACATTGCTGCTAATCCGGTGTTCCATGAGCGGACCAAGCATTTGAATATTGACTGCCATATTGTTCGGGAGCGGTTAAAACAGAGGTTCCTTTCTTTACTCCATACTTCTTCTTCTACACAGCTTGCGGATATTTTTACTAAGTCTCTTTCTGCTCTGTTGTTTCACGCTTTTCTCGTGAAGTTGGGCTTGCGTGATTTCTTACAAGCGCCAACTTGAGGGGGGGATGTAGACTTATTTATAACGACGTTAGTTTTATCGTTATCATTACTGTTAGTGGAGATGGTTACTGTTACTTTAGTCGTTAATTAGTAGGTTTTATTTTCAGCTTAAGCAGTGTATATAAGACTGATTAAGACATTCTTTTTAGGGTAATAACAAATATCCAGAAAGTTCCTTCATTTCTTTGTAGTCTTCCACACGATAGTGGATTTGTTCAAAGCATAACCATTCACCTGAAAAGTTTCTGCAGAGAAATGACTCGCCCTCCTTGTTCTGCTCTGCTACCAAAAATGAAATCCCCCCTTTCAATATGAACATTCAGAAAATTCGGGCATACAAGGATCAAACATCATATAACAGCAGCCGAATTTATTATTAATTAATTAATATATATGATGTTTGATATTAATTAATTAATATCAAACATCATATATATATATATATATATATATTAATTAATTATATATATATAATTAAATCTTTGAAGTGGTCCATCTGCTGGGTCATCCCTTGGCGCTCACGGGTCCCGGTATGGGAAAACCCACCGGAAACGTTTTTCAGCAATATCGATGTCGCGATCTCATCGGGACATATCTCGATCTCATCGGGATCCATTTAATCCGTTTGCTCTCCATATATTGGAACTCTGTCTAAAACTATTTTACGAATTCTCCGAGACGCTCTTATGCGTGTGACCCATTAGGTTCCCGGTTATGTTGGCCACTTAGATTAACACTTAATCTAAACAAGTCATGAGCGGTATCTAGCAACACATCATGACCCCCAATTGACCGGAAAGTAATTGGTTTGACGAATGAACATGTATTCATCATGAACCATATCACGAACCTTTTCATGACAATTACTGCAATTCGTCCTTTCACCATGCTATACCCCACTTGGTTATGAGTATGGGCAAAGTGTCAACTCTTACTAGACCGACTAAGTCAAATCTAGTCCAGTGATATCGGTTCTTGTCACGGGACTCATTACTTAATATGTCAATGAAGACATTCTTCATGACATATATACTCCGACGAGACTTCCAAGTAATGACCGACAAGAGGCCGTGGGTATCATCTTCGCTATCACGAAGTGGTAAATCCTCTATTGGCTACTCAATTACCTTCAATACCTCAAGTCGTACTCAATCACCACCCTATGAGCGACCTCAGTAAGGCAACAAGGAATGGAGTCAAAGCACGAAATCGAGATCCAAGATATCATTGAGCACCTCAAGTCTAAGGATACTTGCACCATTGCTATGATGAGATTATCACCGACATTAGAATAGGACATCCATGTGATGATCTCATAGCAGTCATCCAATGTACTTACTACCTCTAGTAAGCATCCACATCTCAACCCTAAATATCTCATATTTACGCTTCGAGATCCACTGCTGATCAAATCAAGGAGCTTGAGATGTGCTAGTCTCTCCGGATTATCGATGTCCAGTTTCAGTAATCCTATGACTAGGGATAATTTAGATACTGACATAATTGCACATGATAGGAATCTCAATAGTATGATCACATCACAATTTCCTTCATGCTATGTCATATATCATGGACTTCATTAATTTGCTTATAGATCAATATCCATTCATAAATAATGAACATCAAATTAATAAAACATGCCTTTCTTTATTTATTCATAAAGTATGTACACAACTTTGTACAAAATGCGGTAAAGGCGATTGCCTTCAGAGCACTACTCTAACAATCTCCCACTTGACCTAAAGCCAATCGCCTTGATATCTAATACCATAGGCGAGTACATGAGAATCAAAACTCTTTTGTGATAATGGCTTCGTCAAAGGATTAGCAATATTTTGCTCGGTGGGAATTCTCTCGATCTGGACATCACCTCGTCCAATGATCTCCCTGATCAGATAATACATGCGGAGTACGTGTTTGGATCGTTGATGAGACCTTGGTTCTTTAGCTCACAGAATAGCCCCATTGTTGTCACAATACAATCAGATGGGCCCATCATCGCTAGGAACCACACCAAGTTCGATAATGAACTTCTTGATCCAAATCGCTTCCTTTCTTTTACAAGCGGCAATGTACTCTACCTCGGTTGTTGAATCGCCATCGTCTCTTGTTTGGAACTCTTCCAACCGATCGCCTTGCCATTCGATGTGAATACGTAACCTGATTGGGATTTGGAATCATCTTTATCAGATTGAAAACTGGCATCTGTATACCCGCTCACTTTGAGATCGCCATGTCCATATATCAAGAAAACATCCTTAATCCTTCGCAAGTACTTGAGGATATTCTTGACTGCCACCCAGTGACCCTCACCAGGATCTGATTGGTATCTGCTCGTAACACTTAGAGCATATGATACATCGGGTCTCGTACATAGCATAGCGTACATGATAGATCCTACCGCAGATGCATACGGGATCATATTCATGCTCATCCTCTCATCTTGTGTCTTAGGACACATAGTTCTTAAACCAGCATCCAAGCTGCCAATTACCTGCTCCATAGGGTGATTCTTTGCTTTTGCCCAAGTTTTGGTGCTTGGTACATGATCTTCCTCATTTAACTTTAATTCTTCAATCTTGGATTCAACTTCTTCAACTCCATTTCCTGAATTTCTTGCATCATCATCAAAACAAACCTTTCTCGAGGGTAAAATTATATCATCAAATTTAACATGAATACTTTCTTCAACACATTTAGTTCAATTATTGTAAACTCTAAAAGCCTTACTAGTTAGAGAATAACCAAGAAATACACCAACATCAGATTTTGAATCAAATTTTCCTAAGTTATTCTTTCTATTATTATGAATAAAAACTTTGCAACCGAATGGGTGAAATATGAAATGTTGGGCTTCTTACCTTTCCATAACTCATATGGTATCTTGTTTTTGTCTCGTCTGAGATGTACCCTGTTGATAACATAACATGCGGTATTGACTGCCTCTGCCCAAAATGCTTTAGGAAGATTGTATTCATTCAGCATCGTTCTACTCATTTCTTCAAGTTAGCGATTCTTCCTTTCTACAACACCGTTTTGTTGTGGTGTTCTAGGTGTTGAGAAGTTGTGCTCCATTTCATATTTGTCGCAAAGCCTTTCGAATGGTTCACACTCAAATTCACCTCCGTGATCGGTCCTTATTGCAACAATTGTCAAATTCTTTTCATTTTGAACCAACCTTTGTTGTTGTCTCCAAATGTTACATATCCTTGATTCTTTGGTCTAATTTCTGCAAATAGACTCTTGTCTCCACTTATATGCCTTGAACATCCACTATCAATGTACCATGTGCTTGATAAATTTTCATTTCTTGCTTGTACCTGCAACAGAAACATTCTTTCTTTTTATAGGTACCCAAGCTATTTTGGGTCCATTTTGGTTAGTTATATAAACCACATCAGGAGGCGTGGTTCCTTTTTCCACCCAGATTTTCTTAACATTAATGCATCTCCTAATACTCTTGCATGCAATTTCTATATGACCATCTTTCAAGCATCTAGCACATTGAGCAACTTTTCCATCTTTAGTGAATTTATAAATCAAAGAACAATCTCTATCAAATGGATCATATCCTAAACCATGTTTAAAAATTGAATATCTTTGTAAAGACATCATCTTTTCAAACTTTTATTTCCATTAGCAAATTTTCCCACCACATAAGAAAATTCCTTTCTAAGTCTATCAAGCTCACAAGTAAGATTTTCTTTTTCAGCAAGGCATGCATAATGATCTTCCTTAGGACAATCTAAATAATCAATAGTCTCATGTAAAACACTATTTTTAGCAACTAGTTCTCTTATTTTCTTTCTCAATTTCTTGTTAATTTCAATAGCTTCTTCAAAATCGATTTGTAAAGTATTAAAAGAATCTCTAAGATCTTGATCAATGAAAGTTACCTCATCTTCATCATCACTTGTTGAGGAGCTGTTTGCCATAAGCGCTAAGTTGTTTTCATCATTGCTTTGGTATGCTTGCTTCCAATCATTGTCGTCATACTCTAGCTCCATTTTTACCTCGCCATTTTCTTTCAATGGAGCTTGTGGACCGAAGATGATAATCTTCCAATATTCTACTCCTTCGTTTATAATATGATACATCATAAGATTTTTCTAAGAAGAGTAGTTAGTACCATTAAATAAAGGAGGGCGATTATTAGTGTTACCTTCTTCTGCTAAGTTATTGTGTGCCATGCTTGGATACTTCTGCTCTGATACCAATTGTAAACGATCTAGAAGGGGGGTTGAATAGATCTTTAAAGCTTTTCGTAGAGTTCTACAATAAAATCAGAAGTTAATTCACACAATAATAAATTAAACAAATTTAAATGTAGAGAATAAGGAAGAAGAGCAAATACTATTTTTATAGAAGTTCGGTGCTAAGACCTACGTCCTCTACCCAAGCTCCCACTTAGGATTTGGCAAACTACTTTATTGCACACTTTTCAGTTTAGTGTGAACTCTTATAACACCACTTGATTTCCGGCTCAAGCTACCTTTACAACTGATTTGTTTTCCGGCACAAATCCTACCTCACACGTGAATTTTCACTAATCACTCAACTCACAATAATAATGGGATAAAGATGAAAGATCAATGCTCAATACAATTTTGAAACAAGCTAAGAGCAATATAGAGCAAATTTGGAACAATAACAAAATTTTTTGGCTTTTTGGACTTCAGCATGTTGATCCCTTGATTTTTCACTATTTATCTGGAGATTAGGAATGAAAGAGCCATTGTAAATCCTCTTATAGCTGTTGCATGATTTCTGATGAACGTTGCTTAATTTCTTCCTTTTCATTTAGGAATGATTCGGACACATCTTATTCATCTTTACCTGATAGTCGACTGGTCGAGCTGTGATAGTCGACTAGTACAAGCATTTTTCACTGTAGGCTTTAACTTCGCTCTTCGATCAATCGACTAGTTCCATGATAGTTGACTAATGTTCCTATTCAATTTATTTGTAGTCGACTTGTAACATATTAGTCGACTTGTTTCAACCCCCATCTGATGATCTTTAATTTGTTAGTCGACTTATGATATACTGGTCGACTTGTTGTTGACTCCAACGGATATATTTAATCAAATCTTCCCATAATCTTCATGTTTAATGTCTCTGGCATGTTGAAGATTATTTCCTTAGTGATTTCATCATGATTTATCAGCTATCTTGATTTATTTCAATCCACAACACCTGAAATAATTTCTTAACCAATTCTATACATTTTATTATTATCAAAACATAAGTGGGATTTAATTTGTCAACCACTATTGGTCCAACAGTTGCATCAGCCACCTTGAGAAACCATAGAGAGAGATCATCAAGAGATAGAGGAAGAGAAGAAGGAAGAGAGAAGAGAATAAGAAGCTGACTTGAAGTACTTCCTAGATCAAGAGGTTTCCTGACGGCGCTACCTCCTGTCATCGATTTTAGATTGTATTTCCTGTTCTTTTCAGTTTTATTATTGTATAGAATTAGATTGAACAGTTTATGGTAGGATCTAGAATGTTGAGGATGTTCTAAACTCACTTTTGGAATTTTATTCTTGAATTAATGAGAATCTAATTGTTTATATTCTTATTAGATATTATTGTGGTTAGATTATGCTATTGCATAATTTGATAATAAACTAAGAGGGTGAATCGAATGACAAATGATTAAATTGGACTAACGAGAGTTAGGATTTAATAGAAACCAAAATTAAATCAAATCGACAATTTGTGTGGAGAGAGATCTTGTATAGGTTTCTGATAGTTTATTAGAGAACTTCAGAACTAATTAGGGTTTTGGATAGGTTGTGAATTGAGAGATTGCAACCTTCATAATCTGATTAGAGTTTATGATTTAGGGTTAATGGTTATAACTCGAGAGAGAGTAATCAACCCTAGGATAGTCTAGAACCAACAATCCAATAATTCATAATCAGTTAGGTTAGCATTAAGGTTAATTTCCTTTGGTTGATTCTTAAGTGTTTTGTAAATGTCTTAATAATTATTATTTTTGTGTTTGATTCTTAATTTGATTGATTGAATTAAATTCTTGTATTAGTTTCATTGCATCTTGAATTTTTGCTATTTGTTTCTGACCTTAGATTTTAGGATTAGATTAGTTCACTTCTCATGGGATCATCACCTTTGGTACTACGTTAATAAACCTTGCACTTGCAAATTACTAGGGTTAATAATTAAAACTTACACACAACCAAACCCCAATCAATTTTTTGATGCCGTTGTCGGAGAGGCAATTATTTTAGTTCTTTAGTCTAAGACGTTTTACTTAATTTTTACTTTCCGTTCTTTCTTTCTATTTCTGAATCCATGCTCTTGCATGAACACAAGAGTTATAAGAAGTTCGAGCTATGCAACTGAAACCTTAAAGCTAGATATCACTCCATTAGAATGATCAATTAGGAATGCTTGGTGCGAAGAAGTAGAAGAAATTGCAAAAGCAACAATGGCTGAGGAATTTTAGCAAGATTTGGATCACAGAGCAAACCAAGGATGTCAACAAAGAACCCTTATGGATTTTATGAGACCAGGGTTCAATATGACTAACCAAGGAGTAGCTAGGCCACTTGTACAAGCAGCCTCTTTTGAAATTAAACCAGCCGTCTTAAACATGCTTTAATAGAATGTGCAATTTATGGACTAACAAATAAAGATCCCAATGCACATATAGTAAATTTCCTTGAAATCTGCAACACCTTTCGATACCATCAGATGTCGGAGGATGTGGTAAGAATTAGGCTTTTCCCTTTTACCCTAAGAGATAAAGCAAAGGCCTGGTACCACTCCCTCAACCTAGCCAATGTCACCATTTGGGTTCAACTAGTTCATGCCTTTTTAGACAAGTATTTTCCCCTTACCAAAACCACAAATATTATCAACTTCCAACAAAGTGATGGAGAATCGATCTATGAAGTGTGGGAATGATACAAGGACCTGCAACGAAAATGCCCACACATTAACTTACCTACGGAGTTCTTGTTGTAAACGTTCTATAATGGAGTAACCCCACATACGAGAGGCGTGATTGATGTAGCTTCATGAGGATCACTGATGAGAAAGACGGTAGATGAAAAAAAAGAGCTGATAGAGGAGATGGCGAGTAATAGTTGTCTATGGACGAATGAGCGGAGTAAACAACCCACTACCTTTTGAGAACAAAAAGGAGTTGTAGTTGTTGATCAAATGATGGAGATGTAGGAAAAAATTGACAGCTTAACTCGACAACTCAATAATATGAAGGCTTCGTTCTCATCTGTAAGTGATAAGTCGACTTGTACCATGTGTAAGTCGACTTACACATGTTCGGTACCGATAAGTCGACTTGTTCATTGGATAAGTTGACTTGTTCAAGGTCGGTACTGTTTATTAGTGCCCTAAAGGCAATTCCCTTTAGCGCGTTTTATTCAAAGTCGTGTGCAGACTTTATGAATAAATAAAGAAAGGCATAATTCATTAATTTGATGTTCATGAACATTGTTTATGAATTGATTGGATCTTTAATCAAATTAATGAAGTCCCTGATATATGACATAGCATGAAGGAAATTATGATGTGATCATACTCCTGAGATTCCTATCATGTGCAATTATGTCAAGATATCTAAATTCTCCTAGTCATAGGATTAATGAGATCGACATCATTAATCCGGATAGACTAGCACATGTCATATTCCTTGATTGGATCAAGCAGTGGATCTCAGAAATTGTAAATATGAGATATTTAGAATTGACATGTGGATGCTTACTAAGCGGTAGTAAGTTCATTGGATGACTGTCATGAGATCATCACATGGATATCTTATCTAAGTGTCGTTGATAATCTCATCATAGCAATGGTGCAAGTATCCTTAGACTTGAGGTACTCGAGGATATCTTGGATATTGATCCGTGCTTTGACTCCATTCCTTGTTGCCTTCGGAGGTAACTCATAGGGTGGTGCTTGGAGTGCAGTTTGAGGTATTCAAGATAATTGAGTAGCCAATAAAGGATTCACCACTTCGGATTAGCGAAGAGATACCCATGGCCTCTTATCGGGATCATTACTAAGGCTGGCCAGCATGTATGTCATGAAGAGTGTCTTCATTGACATATCAATAATGAGTCCCGTGACGAGAACGATATCACTGGGCTAGACTCGCCTAGTGAGAGTTGACACTTTGACCATACTCATAACCAAGTGGGGTATAGGATGGTGAAAGGACGAATTGCACGGTAATTGTCATGGAAGGGTTCGTGATCCGGTTCGTGATGAATACATCAAACCGATTACTTTTCGGTCAATTGGGGTCATGATGTGTTGCTAGATACCGCTCATGACTTGCTCGATTAATTGTTAATCTAAGTGGCCAACATAACCGGAGCCTAAAGGGTCACACGATAAGAGTGACTCGAGAATCAGTAAAATAGTAATTGGACGAGTTCCAATTATGGAGAGCATTAGGATTATATGGATCCCAATGGGATTGGGATATGTCCCGATGAGATCGCGACATCAATATTGCTAAGAAAGGTTTAGAAATGCTTTGAAGACGGAGCCCTAGAGACAGTAGGACCGACCCCAGTTGGACTGGACCTTAGCAATTATTTATTAATTGATTAATTAAATAAATAATTAATTAATTAATAAATAAATTCATGACATGTGCTGCGTTGGATGGAGGAGAAGAGAGTAGAAAGTTTGAAAAGTCAAACTTTGCTTACTTTAATGCTTAATGATCTAATGGTCAATAATCCTCCACATGTCTTCATCTTAAGCTAAGTCTTTTAAGTGTTAAAAGATTTATATTAGATGACTTAGTGGAGAAGTATGCAGATGAACGTCGATGGCTGGAAAAGGGAGAAGATAGAAGACTTAAAAGGTTAGGTTTTCTAAAGGTTGAAAAGGTTTCAACTCTTCTTCTCCATGGCCATCATCGTTATCTCTCTTCTCCAAGCACAAGGGCCAATGTTCTCCTTCAGCTCTCCAGGACAGAGGTAGGCTCTAGCAGGCTTTAATCTGTTCTAGCTATTTCTGGGTCAAAGGGGTTTGACTCGGTTAGATTTTCTGATCTCTGCGTGGATCACCTTTAGAGATAGTCTCTTTTGGCTATTTAGGTTGATGTCTTCATACCGATACCTGGATCCTGGGTTTCGGGAAAGTCCCGGGAATAAAAATTTTTGTTTTCCACTGCCGGTACATGTGATGTACCTCCCGGGAGTTTCCTACAGTGGTATCAGAGCGTCTGGTATCGTGTATGCAGCTATAACCTAAGCGAGATCAGAAACCCTAATGGAATTTTCTGTTGTTGCATGCTATCTGTTCAGATTTCGAATTTATATTGTGATATTTTTTTCGAAATTTTTCTGCCCAGGATTGTTCATAACATGTTAGAGAATATGTCTATGAATTTTCAGAATTTATCAATTTGATTTGATATAGTTTTGCTAATTTATTCCCTAAGGTTACAGATGCTGTTTTGTGAAACGATTCTGGAACAGGCATGAGTATAAAATCGAGAATAAATTCTAGAAAAATGGTTTTTCGGATTTTCCTTCACCTACATGTCTCTAAGATGTTGGTGAATGTCTGTGAGCATGGAAATTTGATTTCAAGGTGATTGGATATTTATTCACGAATTTATTCTATGCTGATGGGAATTGCTGTGCTGATGAACACAGATTTTGAATCGGTTTTGTTATTTAGGTTGACTGAGTTTTTGATGGCGTAAAATCCTGAAAAAATTCATGTAGCATGTTCTGAACATGTAGTAACCTATATAAGTTTCTCATGATTTATTGAAATTGTTTCATTGATCATTTCGAGCAATGTACAGAACTGGACAGTTTTGTGAAAATTGTTGGGACTGTTTTGCTTGGCTTGATTGAGTTTGCTTTTTCAGTTCCAATGCCTTGCACCATTTTTAATGTGATTAAAAATGTGTTATCTTGATGTAGTATGATTGCCAAACTGAATTGCTTGAATTTGTTTATCCTAGAATTTTCGGATGCCTAATTGATCACATTAGCGTCTCGTTAGTATATTGCATTATCTTATTTGTTTTGACCGTCATATTTTTTATGGCATGTGCTGAAGTAAATTTGATAATGTATGTGCTAGCTAGAGATGCTTAGGATGATAATTAGGGTGTTCCTAAATTGTTTGGAAATTAATGAGTTTTGACTCATTTCAAGCTTTTCATATAGTTTGACTATTTAAGGCTTTCATGGTTCAATGAATTGTTCATTGATACATCAAATTTATCAGATATTACCTTAGGTATGTAGGTGTTGTGAATTGGAATTGCATCGATTGAGAAATTAGCCGATTAGAAAGCGGGGAGATTCGAATGACTAGAACATGTTCGGTGATTGGAAAGTGATTCCAATGATTGTAACATGTTCCAATCATTGGAAAGAATTCGAATGACTAGAACATGTTCCAATCATTGAAAGTGCTAAGATAACCTAGTAGTCGACTAGCACAAGTTCCAGTCGACTGGTACATGCACCAGTCGACTAGAACATGCACCAGTCGACTACAAAAGCATGCAAAGGTGGGATGATGGATGATTTTAGGTATAGACTCAATGTGATTGATGAAATACCCTAACTCGTTCCATATAGTCATGGTGATTATAATTCTACGGCTTGGAGAATATGAAGATGAGACCCGAAATCCCTCCTCGGTATATGAAAACTAACGCCTTCCATTAATATGGTAAGAACCAGAGTTCTTATAGGGTTGGGTTGTTGGGTAAACCCAAGCTCACTCTATACGGATATGTTCGAACCATGAAAATATGATTTTCTGATTAATGGGTCGGTTTTCACTAGAAGCGTTGATTTGTTGAGTAAACTCAAGGTCAACGTGGACAGAGGCGAAATTGGGTAGCATACATTAGATGTATGCGCATCAAAGAGTTGATACCCAATGTAAGTGCACACATCAATAAGTTGATAGCACTGATCGATAGTTGTGTCTAAGATGTAATTGGTATATCTGATACCTCCCGAGACATAAGGTGGCTTGTTGGGTAAACCCAAGGTCATTCTCAATGTCGGTTATCGATGATGCAATTGGTATGACCGATACCTACCGATTGACCTAAGTTGTGGCTTGTTGGGTAAACCCAAGGTCACTCTTAGCAATGTCGGATATCGACCCACTAGGACATTATGTCACTTTGTTTCTCTGGATTCGTAAAGAGGGTTATGGATTCTAGGAAACTAGTGGGAGCCATATGCATGTCATGCAAGTCCTTATGATCATGCAGGCATATCTATTCTATCATTCCTTCTCTTTATCGCGTTTAGGTTGATTGAAGAAGTCTTTCAGTGTGAATTTTCGCTCTCCTTTCTGGACTGATTTTCTTGATTGGCTGAGGACTCTGAGAATTGTTCTCAGATCTGAGGAACTGGGATACATCCTAGATGTTCCACTTCCAGATGCACCTGCTGTCGATGCTTCTGATAAGGATCAGAAAACATATTGTAAGCATCTAAAGGACAGTGATATGGATACTTGCATCATGCTTGTCTTGATGTCACTAGAGCTGCAGAAGCAGCACGAGTCCATGATTGCTCACTCTTTAGTATTTCATCTTATGGAGCTGTTTGATGAGCAAGCTAGGTCTGAAAGGTTCGAGACCTCAAGGCTTCTCTTCACCATAAAGATGGCTCCAGGGACAACTGCTGTGCAGTATGCCCTGAAGATGAATGGCTATTTTGAGAGATTGGCCATCTTAGGATTTGTAATGGATTATGAGTTAAGTAGAGACTTAATTCTGGTTGGATTGTCTGATGGTTATTCACAGTTTGTGATAAACTATCGGATAAACTAAATATCCACAACAATTCCTGAGCTGATCAATCTGCTCATGACAGCTGAGCAGGCTATCAAGAGTGATAGCAAGTGCTAATGGTGGATGCTTCTTCTTCTGGTCCAAAGAAGAATAGGGCCAAGAAACCAAATGGAAGTGCCATCAAGGAAAAACCAAAGAAACTGCCCCAAAAGGATTTTGCTTTCATTGTGGCAAGACTAGCCACTGAAGGCGAAACTGTAAAATCTATCTGGAGTCTTTGAAGCAGAAGAAGGCATCAAATGCCTCTACTTCTTCAAATATGTTTGTCATTGAGGTTAATACTATTCCTGATCCAAACATATCAGTATTTGATACCGGATGTGGCTCATACATATGAAATGATATGCAGGGCCTCAGGGATAGTAGAAAGCTCATGAAAGGAGAACTAGACCTTTGTGTAGGTAATGGAGCAAGAGTTGCTACATTAGCCGTAGGCACTTATGTCTTGTTACTCCCTACTGGGCTTGTATTCAAATTGGATGATTGTCATTTTGTACCCGTTTTAAACAAAGAACATATTGTATGTTTTATGTTTAATTAGAGCTGATTTCCATTTGACTTTTAGAAGCAATGGTTGTTCTATTAGTTCGAATGGAATGCTCTATAGTACTGGTACATTATGCAATAGAATTGACATATTAGATATGTCATATCCAGTTATGAATGTCAATGACGCGGAAAGACATAATCGAGATAATTTAAAATCAACTTACTTATGGCATTGTCGCCTTGGCCATATAAATGAGACACGCATCACTAAGCTCCATAAGAGTGGATGTTTAGGGTCATTTGATTATGAATCATATGACACATGCGAATCTTGTTTATTAGGCAAGATGACTAAGTTATCCTTTAAGGGAAAGAATGAACAAGTGATTGGAGTATTAGACCTAATACATTCAGATGTATGTGGTCCGATGTCCATCCATGTCATAAGTGGTTGTCTTTACTTCATTACTTTTATCGGTGATTATTCTCGATATGGGTACCTGTATCTGATGAGATACAAATTTGAAGCATTTGAAAAGTTCAAATAATTCAGAAATGAAGTAGAAAACTAACTTGGTAAAAGTATGAATACATTACGATCTGATCGTGGTGGAAAATGCTTACACCAATAGTTTTGGATTATCTCAGAGATAATGGGATTTTATCTCAGTATACTCCACCTTACACGCCGCAAAGACAATGGTGTGGCTGAAAGGAGAAATCGAACCTTGTTAGACATAGTGCGATTGATGATAGGTTTTACTGCATTTTTGGGGTATCGCCGAGACAATTTGCTTACTTGCTAAACGAGTTCCATTAAAACAGTTGTGGTTACTCCATATTGAGATATGGACTAACCGAAAGCCCTATCTTTCTCATCTGAAAGTTTGGGATTGTCACCTGCTTCGTGAAGCGGACACGATCGATACATTTGATGTAAAAGTGACAAGTGTTTGTTCGTGGAATATCAATTCTACCTTGCTTAGGAACAAAATTGTTTGTTTCAAGCATCTTGTTTTCTTAAAGAAAGAGTTTCTTTTACAAGAGGACGGTGGGAGCAAAATTGAACTTGAGGAAGTTCAAGATGCTCGAACAAACACTGAATCAATTGCTGAACTCGAGGCTGCCACTCATTTAGATGAAGTGTGATTCAACCTTCTATTACACACGAATTTCGTAGGTCACGTAGGATGCGCTCTGTTCCTGAGAAATATGAATTTCTCGTAAGTGAACAGAATGACGTAATGCTCATATGAGATGATGCGCCTACTACCTATGAACAGGTTCTGAAAAGTTCAGAGTCTGGAACATGGCTTTATGCCATGAAATCTGAAATAGATTCCATGTATGAAAACCAAGTATGGACTTTGGTTGTTACACCTGTAGGGATAAAACCCACAGGACGCGAAGGAGTTTTCAGAAGAAAACCAACATGGATGGTAATTTGATTACCTATAAAGCAATGCTTCTGGTTAAAGGATTGCGTCACAAACAAAGAGTTGACTAGGACAAAACCTTCAGCCCCGTAGCAATGCTTAAATCCATTAGGATACTCCTAGCCATTGCCACTCATTATGATTATGAGATATGACAAATGGATGTGAAGACAGCTTTCCTGAGAGGAAATCTACCCGAGGATGTGTATGTCACAACCTGAGGGCTTCACTTCCATCGATGGCGAAAATGTATGCAAGCTTCAGAAATCCATGTTTGGATTGAAGCAAGCATCCAGGAGTTGGATTATCCGTTTTGATGAGTCAATCAAAGAGTTTGATTTCTCACAAAATCCGGATGATCATTGTGTGTATAAGAAGGTTAATGGGACTGCAATCGTATTCCTTGTGTTGTATGTAGATGACATATTATTCTTTGGGAAACGATGTCTCTATCTTTAATCGCTTAAAATTTGGTTGTCCAATCAATTTGCGATGAAAGACCTTGATGAAGCAACTTATATCCTAGGGATATAGATTTATAGAGATAAATCAAAAGGTTGCTTGGTCTTTCATAATCATCGTACATAGATGAGATGCTAAAGAGGTTTAGCATGGAACAATGCTATGTCACGAGGCCCGATGTATCGTATGCTCTAAGTGTTCGGCGGATACCAATCGGATCTGGTGAGGGTCATTTGGGTGGCCGTCAAGAATATCCTCAATACTTGCGAAGCCTAAGGATGTTTTCTTGATCTATGGAGATGGAAATCTCAGTGGCGGCATTCGGATGCTAATATTTAATCGATAAGGATGATTACGAATCACGATCGGGTTATATACTTTCACACCGAATAGCGTGGCGGTCGGTTGGAAAGAGTTCCAATTAAGAGGACCGCTGATTCATCAACCGAGGCAGAGTACATTGCCGCGTGAGATGCGCAAAAGGAAGTTGTTTGGATCGAAGTTCATTCTTGAACTTGATCGGTCCCTACCGTGATGGGCCCATAGGATTGTATTGTGATACAATGGGGCTAGTCTTGCAGCAAAGGAACCAGGTCTTATCGACGATCCGAACTCGTGCTTGTCGATTCGGAGATCATTAGTCGAGATGATATCCTGATAGAAAGAATTCCCACGAGCAAAGTGTTGTTGTTAGTTGACAAAGCCATTGTCACGGGAGAATTGTGATTCTCATGGACTCGCTTATGGTATTAGATACTAAGGCGATTGGCTTTAGGTCGAGTGGGAGATTTGTAAGTGATAAGTCGACTTGTACCATGTGTAAGTCGACTTACACATTCGATGCATCGACAAGTCGACTTGTTCATTGGATAAGTTGACTTGTTCAAGGTCGATCTTGTTTATTAGTGCCCTAAAGGCAATCCCTTTAGCGCGTTTTATTCAAAGTCGTGTGCGGACTTTATGAATAAATAAAGAAAGGCATAATTCATTAATTTGATGTTCATGAACATTGTTTATGAATTGATTGGATCTTTAATCAAATTAATGAAGTCCACGATATATGACATAGCATGAAGGAAATTATGATGTGATCATACTCCCGAGATTCCTATCATGTGCAATTATGTCAAGATATCTAAATTCTCCTAGTCATAGGATTAATGAGACCGGACATCATTAATCCGGATAGACTAACACATGTCATATTCCTTGATTGGATCAAGCGGTGGATCTCGAAGCTGTAAATATGAGATATTTAGAATTGACATGTGGATGCTTACTAGCGGTAGTAAGTTCATTGGATGACTGTCATGAGATCATCACATGGATATCTTATCTAAGTGTCGTGATAATCTCATCATAGCAATGGTGCAAGTATCCTTAGACTTGAGGTACTCGAGGATATCTTGGATATTGATCCGTGCTTTGACTCCATTCCTTGTTGCCTTCGGAGGTAACTCATAGGGTGGTGCTTGGAGTGCAGTTTGAGGTATTCAAGATAATTGAGTAGCCAATAAAGGATTCACCACTTCGGATTAGCGAAGAGATACCCATAGCCTCTTGTCGGGATCATTACTAAGGTGGCCAGCATGTATGTCATGAAGAGTGTCTTCATTGACATATCTGATAATGAGTCCCGTGACGAGAACCGATATCACTGGGCTAGACTCGGTCTAGTGAGAGTTGACACTTTGACCATACTCATAACCAAGTGGGGTATAGGATGGTGAAAGGGCGAATTGCACGGTAATTGTCATGGAAGGGTTCGTGATCGGTTCGTGATGAATACATCAAACCGATTACTTTTCGGTCAATTGGGGTCATGATGTGTTGCTAGATACCGCTCATGACTTGCTCGGATTAATTGTTAATCTAAGTGGCCAACATAACCGGAGCCTAAAGGGTCACACGATAAGAGTGACTCGGAGAATCAGAAAATAGTAATTGGACAGAGTTCCAATTATGGAAAGCATTAGGATTATATGGATCCCAATGGGATTGGGATATGTCCCGATGAGATCGCGACATCAATATTGCTAAGAAAGGTTTAGGAGTCGTTTTGACCGGGGTCTTGAGAGGCGGTAGGACCAGACCCAGTTGGATGGACCTTAGCAATTATTTATTAATTGATTAATTAAATAATTAATTAATTAATTAATAAATAAATTCATGACATGTCTTTGCGTTGGATGGAGGAGAAGAGAGTAGAAAGTTTGAAAAGTCAAACTTTGCTTACTTTAATGCTTAATGATCTAATGGTCAATAATCCTCCACATGTCTTCATCTTAAGCTAAGTCTTTTAAGTGTTAAAAGATTTATATTAGATGACTTAGTGGAGAAGTATGCGATGAGCGTCGATGGTGGAAAAGGGAGAAGATAGAAGACTTAAAAGGTTAGGTTTTCTAAAGGTTGAAAAGGTTTCAACTCTTCTTCTCCATGGCCATCATCGTTATCTCTCTTCTCCAAGCACAAGGGCCAATGTTCTCCTTCACTCTCCAGATGAGGTAGGCTCTAGCAGGCTTTAATCTGTTCTAGCTATTCCCGGTCAAAGGGTTTGACTCGGTTAGATTTTCGATCTCTGCGTGGATCACCTTTAGAGATAGTCTCTTTGGCTATTTAGGTTGATGTCTTCATACCGATACACGGATCTCGGTTTCGGGAAAGTCCCGGAACAAAAATTTTTGTTTTCCGCTGCCGGTACATGTGATGTACCTCCCGGGATTTTCCTACATCATCTTCGGTAAAAGCTGTGCAACTAAAATGTGAACTCTGTGGACAAATAGACCATGATATGGTGGGCTGCTTCTTGATAAAGGATAATGATCTGGAGCAAGTTAGTCATATGGAAGCTCCATATGGACAAGGAGGGGGATACTCCAACATATATAACCCTAGGTGGAAGAATCACCCTAACTTCTCTTAGATGAACAATGCCTAAATGGAATCTAAGTTGAATAGGATTTTAGATAAAATTGGAGGCATGGAGGATGTACATAAGAGGCTTAAAAGCAAGTTCGAGCAAGTCACTAAGAACCATGCCTCTTCAATACATAATCTGTAGGTTTAAGTAGGTCAACTATTAGAGGCAATTTCAACTCAAAATGCAAGAACCCTTCCAAGCAATACTGAACCTAATCTAAAGGAATAGATCATGGCTGATAACTTGCATTTTTTGTCACGTTAATTCTTTTTGTTTCATGCTCTTTTGGTAGACTTTTGTGATGCTTTACTTGTGTTTTTACAGTAATTTATGTCTTTGCATGTTCTAGGTGGCGAAATACAAAGTAACACAATTTGGACAAAAAGCAAAGTAGCAGAAGGAATTACAAGAGGATTAAATCAACATATAGAGGACAGCTGTGAGAGGGGCGTGAAAGAAAAGAGGCGTTAATTGTAGCAATCCATTGAACAGTAGAGGAACGAATTTAAATGGTCAAGCATTGGAGTGAGCACGCAATAGGGAGATTAGTGACGCAACATCAGCATGTTAAGGGAAGAGCCAAGCGAAAATTATAAGTGAAGAAAGCAACAAAAAGATGGGCTGGTTTTTGAAAATTAAAGAATGGGTGAGTGGGCTGAAGCATTAATTGTCATAGGCCCACATCACAAAAACCTAGGAGCTCTAAGTGATGTACACGGCAACTCCAAGGAAAAAGGGATTGGTTGTTTTAAAATATACAAAAGGCAACTGGAGATAGGTGACGGCAATTTTTGCAACAAGAGGACAGCATTGAGTGTGACGGCAGCAGGAGGAATAAAGAAGAAAAAGCACTGAACAAGTTAAGGAGAGCGGCAATTTCGAGGAGTGAACGACGTGGAGTTAGCTTGAGAGAGACATATTACTATCTTTGAGATTGCGGCAACAGAGAGGAAACTGGAAAATATATTAAAAGCTATAGATTGCGGCAGAGAGCGGCGACAGTAAAGATTTTGATATTGACCAACGTTGAAGTAGATCGTGGACAGCGTCTGCGCTTTGGAGAGCAGAAGATAGTGGTCGACTGAGAAGAACGTGATTTAGGATTTCAAGGTTTAATTTTTATTTTTAATTTGTTAATTTCAGTTTTTAATTGTTAGAGATTAGAATTATGTGTGGCTAATTTTTTAATTTAGACAAGGTGCTTGATGTTTGATACATGTAGTTCGTGAGACTCTCGTGGTTTAATTGTTTTCGTGAATTTCTTATGTTTGTTTAATCTCTGTGCTTGAGCGATTAATTATTGTTGAGTTTGTTGATTAATGTGGCGATTAATTAATTGACTTAATAATAAACCTACTAATAGATTAGTTAATCCGTGATTCTTTGTCTGTCGAGTGGCGAATTAATTTCAATTAAGAGGTTAATGGGATTAAATAATTTAGTCTAAATAGATTGCGGGTGTCCGATTACATTGGCTAAGACGAGGTCCATTAGAATTTATTCTGCCATAGATTATATTACGGAGCTTTACTAGGAATAGTCTAATTGGTTGGGGAAATAATCATGAGCTTTACTCGGGATTATCGAATAATTACGAATGGATTGGTAGATTTGTGCTGTTCACTGTCTGCTATAACTTTGTCCATAGAAATGAACGGAATTTATATTTTTGAGTCTATGATCGAATTACAGTATCAAATGAGAGAGTACCTTGGCTAGGTTTTTATTCATATTATTTTCAGTCTTATTTTTAATTTCCTTCGACATGATTTCGTGCTAATTTCGTGTTTTAAAATTAATCATCCCCAAATCAACTTTCTTTATATTTTTATATTTTTTATTTTATTTTTATTTTCGATTTCACGCAAATAAATAATTACTTCATTGGTCTCTGTGGTTCGACCCTATTCACCACTTTACTCGCTTAAGTGTTCTAGAGTAGGAATTTATTTTTGTTGGTTTGACACGCCATCAATGGCTATTACTCAGACCCAGGAAAAGAAACTTGAACATACGAAAGAAGATGGAGACCATGGAGAAGGACAAACAAATATGGAATTCCTTCCAAGTGAGCTCGTAATGAAGCCAATCGAGGAACCTTGACCTAAATTTTCGTACCCTATTCTAGCTCAACAAAAGTCAAATTCAAGTAAGGAGATGAGGAATTTTAAGGAGCTGAATTAAATAATGTTGAGGACATAACAGAACAACTACAAACGAGGCTCACACTAAGGGAATCAATCAAGAAGAAGGTGAAGGAGCTCATAGCGGAAGAAAACCCTAATATAACACAGAAGAAAAAGGACCCAAGGAATTTTTACTTTCCTTGTAGTATTAAAAAAGTTAAAATAGATAGGGAATTCACAGATTTGGGAGAGAGTATTAATATGAAGTCCTATATCTTTAGTCAAAAATGGGGGTTAGAAGAGTTAAAACCCACTATGATGCTAGTGAAGATGGTGAACAAAATAATTCATCGGCCGAAAGATATTGTTAAGATGTACAAGTACATATCGATATATTTACCATCTCCATAGACTTCTTTGTATTAGATATTGGAGAAGATGTGGAAACCTTTATGCTCCTTAGACTACCATTATTGGCTACTGCTCGCCCAATAATTGACGTTGATGGGGGTGAACTAACTATGAGGGACAAAGAACATCAAATAACCTTCACTGTGTTGAAGAATGACAACAGTTCTCCCTTACTTCTAGCTAACATCAAAGAAACCAAACCTTGAGGACAATGGGAAGATATTGAGGATCCTTGGAATGCATTTAGAAAGAAACGATCGTGGAGGAGAAGGTGAAGTAAGACGAAGCAGAAGGAAGGTGGAACCTAGGGCATGGTAGCTCATGTGCAAATTGTAAGACTGATGACTGTGCTACCATTGAATGATTCATTCAAACCACCATAAGCACAAGAAGAGCGTCGAGCTACCAATATTAAAAGAAGTGCTACATGGGAGGCAATCCATGGATTGTTAATTTGATGTTATTTCCTTTGACGTTTAGATGGTTTGAATTCCATAGTTAGGTTATTTCGTTTCCAAATAAGGTCGAGAAGGCATAGGACTTCGACATGAGTTAGATGATCGAGGAAGTAAGTAGAAAAGAGGTGAACAAGCTATAAAAGAGTTAGGAAGGGATATCGGGGATATGTAGAGGGACAAAAAAAAATTGGTGGAATTATTGGTAAAACTATCCATTCGTTTTTCAACTAAAATTTTTGCCATTTTACCCTTCCTTCACCTATATATGCATTTCATACTTCATTTTTTCACTCACTTTCATTTTAACTTCATCTCTCTAAGTTTAGAACCTCCAAACACTCTCACTTCTCTCTAATCAACTTCCAAATTTCAACTTTATTCTAACTTCCACCTACTTGCAGTCCATTATGTCGTGTATTAAGTAGTCAGCAAAGCGTAACCAATCATTGGGAAGAAATCAAGTATAGGGTTGAGGGTGAAGGAACAGGGTGATAGATTTTGAAGCACCCTTCCTAATCTACACAAAGGAGGAAGGTATTCGATTCCAATCCCTTCGTGTTAAATAGATAGTAGTCCTGAAGTACTTTGATTTTGCTACGCTCGATAGGCTAGAATTGCAAGATAAGGTAGAGAATTTAATGTAAAGAATTCAGTAGACTAAGTTCATACACTTCCAATATCCTGTCTACTAGGAGATCACCCTTGAATTCTTCACTTCCCTTCTGTTCGAAACTAGTAAGGAAATGTGGTTTAGGCTCACCCTTGAATTCTTCACTTCCCTTCAATTTGAAACTAGTAAGGAAATGTGGTTTAGGTTACGGGGACAAATTTATAAGCTGAACCTTGAAATTATGTATGATATTTGTGGTTTCCCCAAATCTTTCATTATCGATCAGCACGATGATTTTTGGAATTTTTTCTATTGTGGTGCATGGATCACAACATCCCAGTATGCATCTCCACATATGTGCTTAATGCTATTATTGTGACCCTATGTAAGAGGAGCAACAATTTAGGTATGGGTTGCTCGGTTTCTACCATTGCTGAGTAATATGGTATGGATTATAGTGGTTTAACCATCTATCTCCTTGATTTTCTAAATCACCATCACTAATGGCGTTTTGAGATCTTAAAGTTTTATAACATGAAACTCTGGGACATTAGCCAAAAAATTTATGTAAAGATCAGGGCCAATCAAGCAAGTTCTAACACAGTGTCACCTTAGTAGGCAGAAGAGGACTCAACAAGTGAGGAGTCCAAAGATGAAGAAGACATAGAAGAACCTGGTTGGAAGAAAGTGCTTGATACAATCTTTGTCAACACCAAAGCAATTACAGATACAATTACGAAAAACACTAAGAGGATGAAAAAGATGGCTCGTACACAACGACGCCAGAACTGGGATATATGCCATATTTATCGATACTTCGAGGCTCAAGGTGTTCAACTGCCACCTTCGATACCACCCAACCTCCATCATCATGAGGCTTTGTTTCTAAGCCTTTTCTTTTAAATTTAGTCTTTCTTTTTGTTTTATTTTATGCTACTTCTTTCCCCATGTGTTTGTTTGTCTCCTTCTCACATTGAGGACAACGTGTTATTCAAGTATGGGGATGGTTGTGTGTTTTGCTTTGAGTGTGAATTTTGCATATTGTATGATAGTTTGTTTAGGTTGCATATTGTGAATTGTATGAATGTGTCAATGGCTTAGATGAAATGAAATCGATTTAATTTTGAACATAATCTATTAGGTTGTGAAGATTTGTTAGCTTGCAATGTTGGGCCCTGATTTGCATTAAACATGTAAGAAGAAGAAGAAGAAGAGAAGTAAGAGCTTTGGTTTGTTTTGCTTTAGAAAATGGAATTAGAGTGATCTTTTAGAAGGAAGAAGGCAGAGGAAAGTTTAATCCTCTATTGGAAGCAAATCAAATTTCGTGGGTTTCATATAGGTAAGGGGAATTTCGAAATTTTTGAAGTTTCTTGATAGGTTTTGGGTTTAAATAGCTTAGTTAAGGTATGGGTAAGGTTAGGTAGGTGTTAATTCATGTTTCCCATTCCTTAGAAATTCCAATTTAGCAATCTCTTATGCTTATGGGATATTTATGCTTAATGAAGGTGAATTGAGGCAATTGGAGGAAGAAGCAAGGCCAATTGATCAATCCCAAAGCTAAAAGATTTCAGGTGGGTGATTTCTTAATACTTGAGAAATTAGGCATATTAATATTTTTATAATAAATGTCAATTAATGCTTTCCAATAACTTAGAAGTCTTGTATGAATGACTCTTTGTGATGTTTTTATCTTGCAAGTGATGTTCTTGGATTGTTAATGTATTGTGAAATGATTTGTATAAGGATTTGTTAAGTGAAAAGACGAGATTTTGTGATTTCAGAACAAGACTGCCTTTTTGAGCAATTGTGTGAAAGTAAAATTTGTAATGCCAGTTGAGGCAAATGATTTTGAATTGTGTGAATTAAGTGCTTTATTTGGGTTTGTGGTGATCTCGCCATCAGTCAGTGCACTCAGATACCCATAGGCTTCTCCCTTTCAGCTTGCATTAGTGACATTGGAGTTCCTTACAAGGACTCCCATCAGTCACGGCTATACATGACCGCTTCACGGGAATGTGTAGTACATTCCGTTTCGGATCCACCCGAACCACTTTGTTTGTGATTTTGTGATATGTTAGGTTATTTTTGTGGTGTGTTAAGTTTGTAAATTGTTCGAAGTGATAAATTCTGTGAAGAGATTTGAAAAGTGAAAATGCTTTTAGTAATGTGACCTTGTTGAAAATGAATAAATGAATAATGGTTTTTGTTTATTTCTCATTTATTAAGTTATTACTGTAGGAAAATCCCGGGGTGTCCATCATATGGACACAATGCGGAAAACAAAACTTTTTTGTTCCGGGAAGTTCCCGAAAGCCAGGATCCAAGTGTATGTATAAATAGTCAAACCATAACGACCAAAGGAGACCGTCTCTAACGGTATCCACGCAGAGGTCGGAAACCTAACCGGGACAAACCCCTTTGACCCGGGAATAGCTAGACTAAGGAAAAGACTGCTAGATCTTACCTTAGCCTTGGAGAGCTTGGAATCACGATGAAGAGAGGATGAAACTTTGGAGAAGAGCTTGAAGGATGATGATGGAAAGCTTGAAAAATGAAACACTTTTCTCTTCTTTCTTGCAAACCACGATGAAGCCCCTTCAAAATTAGGTTTAAAACTTGTTTTAAACCTCTTATATATCATCATCCACGAGCTCATCATCTTTCATCTTTTATTTTTTGTCCTTTTGCAATTTAATGCTTAATGACTAAGCATTAAAACTAGAAGGTTCTAAATCCTTCTCTTCTCTTCCACGTTACTACATATATATATATATATATTAATTAATTAATTACTTAATTAATAAATAATATATATATGTATATAAATGCTGAAGTGGTCCAGTCACACCGGTCGGTCCTCTACTCTTGGCGGGCCCCGATCAAAAATCGGCAGAGACCCTTTTCAAAGAATGTCGATGTCGCGATCACATCGACATATCCCAATCTCATCGGGATCCATTTAATCCTATTGCTCTCCGATATTGGATCACTATCCAAAACTATTTTACTGATTTCGAGTCACTCTTATCGCTGTGACCCATTAGTTCCGGTTATGTTGGCCACTTAGATTAACACTTAATCTAAGCAAGTCACGAGCGGCGTCTAGCAACACATCATGACTCCCGATCGACCGGAAAGTAATTGGTTTGACTAATGAACCCAAGCTCATCAGAACCGATCACGAACCTTTCCATGTATAATTACCGTGCAATTCGTCCTTTCACCATTGTATACCCCACTTGGTTATGAGTATGGTCGAGTGTCAACTCTCACTAGATCGAGTCTAGCCCAGTGATATCGGGTCTCGTCCGGACTCATTACTTTATATGTCCATGAAGACCCTCTTCATGACACGGTGTGTTCGGCCGCCAGAGACTTCCAAGTAATGATCCCGACAAGAAGTTATGGGTATCTCTTCTGCTATTCCGTAAGTGGTGAATCCTTTATTGGCTACTCAATTACCTTCAATACTTCAAACTGCACCCAAGCACCACCTTATGAGCGACCTCTGAAGGCAACAAGGAATGGAGTCAAAGACGTAATCAAGATTCAAGATATCCTCGAGTACCTCAAGTCTAAGGATACTTGCACCATTGCTATGATGAGATTATCACGACCTTATAATAGAATACCCATGTGATGATCTCATGGCAGTCATCCAATGTACTTACTACCACTAGTAAGCATCCACATGTCAAATCTAAATATCTCAATATTTACGCTTCGAGATCCACCGCCGATCCAATCATGAGTATGACATGTGTTAGTCTATCCGGATTAACGATGTCCAGCCTCGTTAATCCTATGACTAGGATAATTTAGATATCTTGACATAATTGCACATGATAGAAATCTCAGTAGTATGATCACATCATAATTTCCTTCATGCTATGTCATATATCATGGACTTCATTAATTTGATTAAAGATCAACATCAATTCATAACAAATGAACATCAAATAAATGAAATATGCCTTGCTTTATTTATTCATAAAGTCCGTATATGACTATGAACAAAATGCGCTAAAGGGATTGCCTTTAGGGCACTACTCTAACAATCTTATAGTCCTGGACATACATAAGTTGACTTACACTGGTGAACAAGGCGACTTATCAGTACCGAGCAAACATAAGTCGACTTACAGATGGTACAAGTCGACTTACACCTACAAATCTCCCACTTGACCTAAAGCCAATCGCCTTGGTATCTAATACCATAAGCGAGTACATGAGAATCAAAATTCTTCCGTGACAATGGCTTTGTCAACGGATCAACAATGTTCGCTCTGTGGAATTCTCTATCGTGACATCACCCCGCCGAATGATCTCCGAATCGATGGTATCGACGGAGTACGGTTTGGATCGCTGATGAGACCTTGGTTCTTTCGCTCACAGAATAGCTCCATTGTTGTCACAATACAATCAGATGGGCCCATCACACCGGGAACTACACCAAGTTCAAGAATGAACTTCGATCCAAATCGCCTTCCTTTCCGCATCCGATCCGCAATGTACTCGCCTCGGCCGTTGAATCGAGAGTCGCCTCTTGCTTGAACTCTTCCAACCGATCGCTCCTCCATTCAAGCAGAAAACGTAACGTGATCGGGACACGAGTCGCCCTTATCGATTGAAAACCGCATCAGATGCTCGCCACTGGAGATTTCCATCTCCATATATCAAGAAAACATCCTTAGTTCTTCGCAAGTACTTTAGATATTCTTGATACCACCCATGACCCTCACCGGATCCGATTGGTATCTGCCGAACACTTAGAGCATATGATACATCGGGTCTCGTATATAGCATTGCGTACATGATAGATCCTACTGCAGATGCATACGGGATCATATTCATGCGCATCCTCTCATCCTGTGTCTTAGGACACATAGACTTCGAGAGCGATATCCCATGAGACATGGGAAGATACCCTCTCTTAGATTGCTCCATGCTAAACCTCTTTAGCACCTTGTCTATGTACGTTGACTGCGAAAGACCAAGCAACCTCTTTGATCTATCTCTATAAATCTTTATCCCAAGGATATAAGTTGCTTCACCAAGGTCTTTTATGGCAAATTGTTTGGACAACCAAATTTTTACAGACTGTAGCATAGAAACATCGTTTCCTAGTAACAATATGTCATCTACATATAACACAAGGAAAACGATTGCAGTTCCATGAACCTTCTTATACACACAGTGTTCATCCAGATTTTGTGAGAAACCAAACTCTTTGATTGTCTCATCAAAACGGATATTCCAACTCCTGGATGCTTGCTTCAATCCATAAATAGATTTCTGAAGCTTGCATACCTTTTCGCCATCAATGAAATGAAGCCCTCGAGTTGTGTCATATACACATCCTCAGCCAGATTTCCATTTAGAAAGTCGTCTTCACATCCATTTGCCATATCTCATAATCATAATGAGCGACAATGGCTAGGAGTATCCTAATGGATTTAAGCATTGCTACTTCGGATCAAGGTCTCGCCATAGTCAACTCCTTGTCTTTGACGAAAGCCTTTAGCCACAAGTCTCGCTTTATAGGTAATTACATTACCATCCATGTCGGTTTTCTTCTTGAAAGCCCATTTGCACCCTATAGGTTTTATCCCTTCAGGTGCATCAACCAAAGTCCATACTTGGTTTTCATACATGGAATCCATTTCGATTTCATGGCACGGTTATTTTTCGACTCAATTCTTCGTAACCTCTTCATAGTAGTAGGCTCATCATCCTCTATGAGCAATCGTCATTCTGTTCACTCACGAAATCCATATCTCTTGGGAGCAGGCGCGATCCTACTTGACCTACAATTTCGTGTGTAGTAGAAGGTTGAATCATTACCTCATCTCAGATGAGTTACAGCTTGAGTTCAGCGAGCTTGATCTCAAGTCTCGTCCGAGCATCTTGAACTTCTTCAAGCTCAATTTTGCTACCACCGCCTTCTTGTAAAAGAAACTCTTTCTAAAAGACAGCATGCATCAAACAAACACCTTTTGTTCCTCAAGAAGGTAGAATTGATATCCTCTTGTTTCTTTAGGATATCCTACGAATGTACACCGCCGACTTTCGCTTCAAGCTTATCTCGACTTTGTCCGCTTCACATAAGCAGGACAACCCCAAACTTTCAAATAAGAAAGATAAGGTTTCTTGTTAGTCCACATCTCATATGGAGTAACATCAACTGCTTTGATAGAACTTTGTTTAACAAGTAAACAAATTGCCTCGAAAGCGATACCCCAAAAGGATTTTGGTAATCGTAAAGTTTATTATAGATCGAACCATGTCCAGAAGGTTCGATTTCTCCTTTCTGCCACACCATTGTCTTTGTGTGTGTAAGGTGGAGTCCACCGAGATAAAATCCCATTATCTCGAGATAATCTAAAACTTTGGTCTAAGTATTCGCCACCACGATCGATCGTAATGTCTTAATACTTTTCCCAAGTTGTTTTTCTACTTCATTTATGAATTGTTTGAACTTTTCAAACACTTCAGATTTGTATCTCATCGACATGATACCCATATCGAGAATAATCATCGATAAAGGTAATGAAGTAACGATAACTACTTCGCATGGATGGACATCGACCACATACATCCGAATGTATTAGGTCTAATAATCCAATCGCTGCTCACCCTTTCCTTTAAAGGGTAACTTAGTCATCTTGCCTAACAAACAAGATTCACACGTGTCATATGATTCATAATCAAATGACCCTAAACATCCACTCTTATGGAGCTTAGCGATCGTCTCTCATTTATGTGGCCAAGCGACAATGCCATAAGTAAGTTGATTTTAAATTATCTCTTTATGTCTTTTCTTGTCATTGACATTCAAAATTGGATGTGACATATCTAATATGTAAATTCCATTGCATAATGTACCAGCACTATAGAGCATTCCATTTAAACTAATATAACAACCATTGCTCCCAAAAGTTACATGGAAACCAAATTTATTTAAACAAGAAATGCATAATATGTTCTTTGTTAAAATCGGTACAAAATAACAATCATCCAAATTGAGTACAAGCCCACCGGGAGTGTCAAACATAAGTCCTTACGGCTAATGCAAAGAACTTTTGCTCCATTTCCAACACGAGGTCCATATCTCCCTTAATGAGCTGCCATCGTCCCCGAGGCCTGCGATATCATTACATATGTGTGAGCCACAACCGTATCTAATACCCATATGTTGTGATCCAAACAAGATTAACCTCAATGACAAACATATCTCAAGAAGTCGAGGCATCCGATGCCTTCTTCGCTTCGTGGACTCGGATAGACTTTACGGTTTAGCCTCCAAGGGCTGGCCTTGCCACAATGGAAGCGAGTTCCTTTTGGGCAAGACTTTGGTTTTCTTTTGGTCGTTCTTCCTACTTTCTCGATCTCTATCGAAACATCAACAACAAGTGGATCGGAAGTGGAACATTGCTTGTTCCTCGATCCGAGAACAATTCTCGATCATTCACCAATCAAGAAAATTAAGTCCAGATAATTTGTTAGAGTCCATTAGTGAGCGCAAGTTCACACCGGAAGACATCTTCAAACAACCTAACCATAGAGAGAGAAAGATCGTTAGAATAGACTTAAATGCAGATTTAAGTTAAATGCATGATCATAAGGACTTAAATGACATGCATATAACTCCCACTAGTTTCATAGAATCCATAACCCTCATCATGAATCCAAGAAACAAAGTGACAAATGTCCTAGTGGGTCGATATCCGACATTGCTAAGACCGACCTTGGGTTTGTCCAACAAGCCACTTCTTAGGTCAATCGGTAGTATCACCATACTAATTGCATCATCGATAACCGACATTAAGAATGACCTCGAGGTTAGCTCAACAAGCCACCTTATGTCTCGGGAGGTATCGGACATACCAATTACATCTTAGACACAACTATCGATCAGTCTATGAACGGTTGATGTGCACAAACATCGGGTTATCAACACTGATGCACGCACATCCGATGTACACTACCCAACTTCGCCTCACCACGCTGACCTTGAGGTTAGCTCAACAAATCAACGCTTCTAGGAAAACCACCCATTAGTCCGAAAATCTTATTTTCATGGTTCGAACATATTCAGATAGAGTGAGCTTGAGGTTAGCTCAACAACTCAACCCTAAAGAACTCCGGTTCTTACCATATTAATGGAAGGCGTTAGTTTTCATATTACGAGGAGGGATTTCCAATTCAGGTCTCATCCAAGCTATGGGATTATAGTCACCATGACTATATGGAGTAATTTAGGGCATTGCATCAATCACATTGAATTTATACCAAAATCATCCATCATCCCGCCATAGGCATGATATAAGTCGACTTATCCAATGCAAGTCGACTTATGTTGTCAAAGATGTACAAGTCGCCTTGATCAATATACAAGTCATTTATATGACTCTTGCACATGTAAGTCGCCTTATCCAACTGAACAAGTCGCCTTACACAAGGAAAATTGCTATCTAGTCGGCTAATTCTCAATCCTGGCATTTCCAATTCACAATACCATATAGCAAGTATATTAACCTTTATATTGATGTGCTAATGAAACATTTTCATTAAAACATGCTTGCCAAATAGTCATACTATATGAGAAAAACTTGAAACAGATTAATCACTATTCATCACTTTGATTTCCAAATAATTCAAGAACATCAAATAATCATGCTAAGTATCTCTAGGTAGGCTACACGTTATCAAGATTACTCCGGCACTTGTCACAAGAATTGCAACGGCCAAAATAACCAAGATAACGGAATAAGCTAACGAGACGCTAAAGTGACCTATTCGACATCCAAAAATTATTGGAAACCCAATTTCAAGAATCTCATCTTGGCATGCATATCACATCAATATAACACATTTTTAATCACAATAAAAATGATTCAAGGCATTGGAACCGAAAATAACACAACCAATCATTCCAAACAAAACAGCCCTGGCAACTTTCACAAAACTGCCCAGCTCTGCCTTTTGCTTGAAATAATCATTGAAACACTTTCAATAAATTCTGAGAAAATTACAGAGGTTAAAACATGTTCCTAACATGCTCCATGAATTTTTTTAGGATTTATTTCCAACAAAAACTCATCAAACCTCATCAATCTAGCCGAAACAGAATCTGTGTTCTCCAACACAGACATTCCCAGCAGCATATAATAAATTCGGAAATAAATAGTAAATCACCTTGAAAACATATTTTCATCCACAGAGACATTCACAAACATCTTAGGGACGTGTCGGTGAAAACCAATCCGAAAAACCATTTTTCTAGAATTTATTCTCGAATTTACAAGTATACCTGTTTCAGAAAAGTTCAACAAGACAGCATCCAAAACTTGAGGGAATAAAATAGCAAAACCATATCAAATGACATTGATAAATTTTTTCCTTTCATAGACACATTCAGCAACATCTTATGAGCAAGTCTATGGCAGAAAATTTCGAAAACCCTAAGTCTACACTGATTTCGAAATTAACACAAACAGCATGCTACACAGCTCAATTCACAAAGGAACTCCGACCTAGTTATCATTTCAACTGTTTATACAACACAAGTGGCTCTGATACCACTGTAGGAAAATCCCGGGGTGTCCATCACATGGACACAATGCGGAAAACAAAACTTTTTTGTTCCGGGAAGTTCCCGAAAGCCAGGATCCAATTGTATGTATAAATAGTCAAACCATAACGACCAAAGGAGACCGTCTCTAACGGTATCCATGCAGAGGTCGGAAACCTAACCGGGACAAACCCCTTTGACCCGGGAATAGCTAGACTAAGGAAAAGACTGCTAGATCTTACCTTAGCCTTGGAGAGCTTGGAATCACGATGAAGAGAGGATGAAACTTTGGAGAAGAGCTTGAAGGATGATGATGGAAAGCTTGAAAAATGAAACACTTTTCTCTTCTTTCTTGCAAACCACGATGAAGCCCCTTCAAAATTAGGTTTAAAACTTGTTTTAAACCTCTTATATATCATCATCCACGAGCTCATCATCTTTCATCTTTTATTTTTTGTCCTTTTGCAATTTAATGCTTAATGACTAAGCATTAAAACTAGAAGGTTCTAAATCCTTCTCTTCTCTTCCACGTTACTACATATATATATATATATTAATTAATTAATTACTTAATTAATTAATAATATATATATGTATATAAATGCTGAAGTGGTCCAGTCACACACGGTCGGTCCTACTGCCTGGCGGGCCCCTTGCATCAAAAAATCGGCAAGACCCTTTTCAAAGAATGTCGATGTCGCGATCACATCGGGACATATCCCAATCTCATCGGGATCCATTTAATCCTATTGCTCTCCAGATATTGGATCACTATCCAAAACTATTTTACAGATTTCCGAGTCACTCTTATGCGTGTGACCCATTAGGTTCCCGGTTATGTTGGCCACTTAGATTAACACTTAATCTAAGCAAGTCATGAGCGGCGTCTAGCAACACATCATGACTCCCAATTGACCGGAAAGTAATTAGTTTGACTAATGAACCCGAGCTCATCAGGAACTAGATCACGAACCTTTCCATAGACAATTACCGTGCAATTCGTCCTTTCACCATTGTATACCCCACTTGGTTATGAGTATGGTCAAAGTGTCAACTCTCACTAGACTGAGTCTAGCCCAAGTGATATCGGGTCTCGCTCGACTCATTACTTTATATGTCCACGAAGACCCTCTTCATGACACGGGTGTGCTCCGGCCAGAGACTTCCAAGTAATGATCCTGACAAGAAGCTATGGGTATCTCTTCTGCTATTCCAGAAGTGGTGAATCCTTTATTGGCTACTCAATTACCTTCAATACTTCAAATCTGCATCTAACACCATCGTTGGGACCCGATCTGAGACCGGCGCCCAACCCAAAACTAAGACGAACGAATCACAAAGAGGCGGAACGAATAAACGATTGAACACAAAGCGAAACAAATCATTAACGAATCGAAAGCCAACTTAGAAGCGAAGCATACAAACAAGGTCAAATCAAATTGGCTCGGAGACAAACCAAACAAACGATCACGAATCACAAATCGAATTGAAGCATTCGAACTGAAACACAAGTACCGACATCCGTGAACAAAATCTTAGAAATCACTGTCGCGTTGGAAACCTTAAGACATTCTAAAATTCGGTATAAATTTTTTTCTTTTTCTTTTTTTTTTCTTTTCTTTTCTCTCTTTTCTCATTCCTTAATCCAAATACATTCACATACAATCGCACTATCCATGTGCAATCCCATAACTCAATAGCCTTATCCAAATCTCAAACCACAATACCTTATCACACTCATAATCATATACACATCCCATACATAACTTAAATCAATACATAATTCCAGAAATCCATACACCTTATACTCACTATATACACGATTTCATAAATCACAAATATCCTGGAATGACTACTCTTCATACACTCGTGGCAATTCAGGCCATATATAATATCAAAACCAAAATCCAAAGTACACAATACCTAACAAATTTTGAATTTCTCAACACTATCTTACTTAACAACAATACAATATAAACACATGCAAATAGAAATCTTCATTCTCTTTCACCCGATCTTCTTCTCATCACCTGTGGATGGGAATGAAGGGGGGTGAGCTTATAGCTCGTGGGTAACAGTTTATAACAAATAAATAAGCAAAACCCTTGAAATTCTTTTTCTTTTCTGGTCTTGGAAAACATTTCTTTGAAATCCGTAAAGCACATTTTCAAAAGGTTCTTTTCCTTGCTGTAGCCAAAATCTCCATTTGCAAAACATATGATTTTTAGGCTTTCAGCCATGAACCCATAAGTTTTTAAAACATGAATGCATCAACTTGGCAATTCATAGATGCAATGGCAAATCACGTATGCAATGCACAACACATGGCTCGAGAGTTCCGTAAACACGACGGATAAACCGAAGTTTATACCGTAAACACAACGAGTCCGATTTCTCAGGATCTCGTGGCCTCAAGCGGGCAGCCGGGAGAAGGCTATAATTTTCCATACGTCGACGTGCACGTGACTATCAATCCGTAACTCTCTCGCCCACACAAAAGCATATAAGCAATGCTCAAGATCATTTATCAAAATGATATGCTTCCATTTTCTTTTCTTCTTTCCATTCAAATCAAAATGCCATGGCATACTCCAATGGCATAACATTATCACATCAATGAACATATTCAATCTCAATTCGACAATGTAATCACGTATGGATCAACATCAGAACAATGAATGCAAGTGATTTCTCTAAGACATAATTCAACGTATGCAGGTTCATAAAGCACATTATTCAATTTTATTTTATTTATTTATTATTATTATTATTATTTTACATAAACCTTGTATTTTCTTAAAAACATTCCGAAAACATTTTCATAACTTATCAAATTCGTCGGAAATAACGAATTTAACAATTTACGAAATTTCTTAAATCTAAATCACAGAAATAAATTTCAAAATCTTTCTTCATTTCTCAATTCATTTTAAAACTCGTAACCCTTTTTCAAAAATATTCGGGAACAATAAAATTCAATGCTTTCTCAATTTTTCAATCAATCTCCCAAATCATTTGAAGACAAGAAATTGGGCCTTTGTGTCATTTTTCGAAACTTCTGAAATTTCCTTACTTTATCAAACATTTAAAACTTGTATAAATTCTTAAAACAGTTTCTAAAACCATTTCAAACGCCTTTCGAAAATCGTACTTTTCAACATTTAAATAAACCTTATTTTCTAAATAATTTCAAATGCATTTCGAAAATCACACTTTGTCAAACATTTTAATAAACAAGTTTGGAAATCGTAAACTTTTCAAACACTTTTATAAACAATATTTTCTAACTAATTTCGAAAGTATTCGGAAATCATAAATTTTCAAACATTTGCATAAACCATTTTCTAGACAATTTCAAAGCATTTTTAGGAATCAAAACTTTCAAATATTTCCATAAACAATATTTTCTATACACTTCAATTTATGAAATCACAAGTTTTCAAACTTTTACATAAAACCATATTTTATAAAAGCTCTTAAAACTAATCGGAAATCATAATTTTTCAAACCTTTATCATATTCAAGCTCAATATCATTTATTGAATGCTCTTTCTTTCGAATATACGAAATGCCATGGAATCTTTCGAGGCATAACACAAATGTATTTTGCAATTCATCAAAAGCTCATGTATGGAATCAATGATGATTTTTCAAATCATTCACACAATGATGCAACACTTATGATGCAATTGAAATCAGAAAATCCCTTTATTTAAAGAAAGCAGTAGTGGCTTATAAATTCTATTATAAACAGGTACCCACCTCGAATCGATGCTAGAAACTTGTTCCTAGCTCCAATTTGTCCATTGGTTCCTTCTTTCTTCCAATTTAACTTCACCTAAAGCAATTTTACCCAAATTCAACATCATAAATAACTTAATCCTCAAATTGAACTTAGAAAACATAAATCCCTCATATATTCAAGCTTTCTAAATCACAAATTTCCAAAATCCCCAAATTCCAAATTTGGGCAAAAACCCTAATTAATTTCCATCCAAAATTAAACCCATAATACTTAGCAATCAACAAAATTAACTTCATACTCCACAAACCCATTCCATTTTCCATGATTCTAAACCAAAACTTCAAGAAAAACTCAAATCTTAAAAATTGCTCTTACCTCATGTCTCCTCCATTTTCAGATTTTCTTGGTTCAAGATGAAGCTCTCTTCATCCTCCATCTTATTCTCTCTTGTAATGACATTAAAATCTCTCTTCAAGTGGTAGAAAAATCGAGCCCTAGCTTTCTCCCCTTTTTCTCCACCGAAGCTTGCTCTCCCTTCTCTCTTCTCTCTTATTCTCTTATTTTTCTTTCCTTTTGCTCAAGTGTCGTGCCTCACTTAATAAAAACAACAGCTCAATCCTTTTTATAGTGCCAGGACATTTAATGAATGAGGAATGACCCATAAGCCCCTCCATTTGAGCCTATAAACTTAACCCTTTAAGTAAACTTCCAAAATTGTCCCTCCATTGGTCTTTAAAATTGACATCTTGTCTGATTATTTCGATCAGGTAAATGAAGCAATTTGACAAAAATTTCTTCTAAAGAAATGTTCCTCTCAATCATACGAATCCAACGCCACTGACCGCGCTCAATTCGGATCAGAAACGAAGAAGTTATAGCCAAAATACTATCGGACCTTCACAAAATCCGAGACTGAACATTACTCTAATTTGCTTCCAGAAATTTACATTCTTAATCCTAGAATTGAAACTCGATGTCTTCATAACAATTGTAGCCTTATGTCTATAGTTTAATTAGCAACAAGAATCAACTCAATCCGAGCTCTACTGATTGAGATATATCCAAAATACTAAACATTGTTCAAACTTTTACAACTGATCCGCTCACTTTGATTCAATGCACCTTTTTCAATTTAATTCCAAAACTGATCAATCTAGCATGAAAAGATAGAAAAATGTCTTAGGAATCCAACGCTTCAAAAATCGGATCAATCGGAGGTCTACACAAAAAGTTATGGCCAAAAGAAGAAAAAGGGGTCAGAAACACAGACGCAGACGATGACGTCAGCACAGACGCAGATGACGTCAACACAGACGATGACGTCAGCACAGACGCAGATGATGTCAGCACAAACGATGACGTGAGCACAGACGCAGATGACGTCAGCACAGACGCAGATGACGTCATCACAGACGATGACGTCAGCACAGACGCAGACGAAGATTAACTTCGTCTGACCTTCTTCTCCAGAACATCTTCACTTGTAAAGGTCATAACTTCTCACTCAGAACTCCAAATTAGACACGGTTTGATTCGTTGGAAAGCTAAGAGAAAAATATACAACTTTCCAGAAGGACTCAAAGGTAAAATCAGTCTTTAAAGGGGTCACAAATGTACTCAAATATGACCCATCGATAATCTCCTCACAACTTTACACAGCACCTCAACTTGCAAACATCATAACTTTCTACCCAAAGCTCCAAATTGAGCAAACTTGGTGTCTATGGAAAGGAAAAATAACCCTCTATAACTTTTATGAAGACTTTAAAAATAAGATCTACACCTAAATGGGTCAAAATCTCCACACAAAGCTGACTGGTCGATCAGCTTCACACTAAACAGCATCAGAACTTCTAAAAAATCATAACTTTCTACTCTCTTGCCCAAAATTTTCGTGCTTTATATCAATGGAAAGATAAAAACAAGCTCTGCAATATTCATGAAGAACTCCAAAGCAAATTCAACCTCTAGCTAAGTTAATTTTTCAATCAAAGGTTCTGTCCTGATAGCAATCACCTAAGCAATATCCAAACTTCACTTTATCATAACCTCTTGCTCCGATATCGAAAAATTGCATACTTTATAGCGTTAGAAAGCTGGAAACATGAGCTACAACTTTCATTAAGACCACTTTAGCCAAATATATCTAGATCAGTACAGATTTGCCATTGAAGTTTCTAAACACCTTTCCAACACATCAACTTCACATATCAACACATCACCACAAACTCTTCAACTAATTCCTCTTAAACACAATACACACAAATCTATACACAATTGATATTCATACACAATTGATCTTTCATATCCATATATAAATCCATGTCTCATTAACATCATAAGATAAATGTTTATAAAATTAAATGGCATTCCAAGCTATATTCCAACGTCAGTATTCAAGTCCAAGTACAAAAGATATAAAACTCCATCATTCTCCACATATGACTGAAATCTTATTCTTACAATAATCCAACTTAAAACACCACATGCATAACCAAACAAATTGTCTTTACTTTCTAATTTCTTCACAATTTTACACTTTCACTTTCTATTTCTTGATTTCAACTTCCATTTCAATCCACTCATCCACTTGAACTTTCAGAACCCATACGAATCTATTTGAAACCCAAAGTTATCAAATCAAACAAATCTTTTCTCATCAATTTCCTTAAGGCAAAAATATCTATAACTCCATTCATATACAAAAACTCTTATCAAATTTTCATTTTCATATTTCTAATTTCCACTGAAAGTTCGGGGTCCAACAACCACCTTATGAGCGACCTCTGGAAGGCAACAAGGAATGGAGTCAAAGCACAGAATCAGTATCCAAGATATCCTTGAGTACCTCAAGTCTAAGGATACTTGCACCATTGCTATGATGAGATTATCACTGACCTTATAATAGAATACCCATGTGATGATCTCATGGCAGGTCATCCAATGTACTTACTACCACTAGTAAGCATCCACATGTCAAATCTAAATATCTCAATATTTACAGTTTCTGAGATCCACTGCTTGATCCAATCAAGGAATATGACATGTGTTAGTCTATCCGGATTAACGATGTCCAGTCTCGTTAATCCTATGACTAGGGATAATTTAGATACTGACATAATTGCACATGATAGAAATCTCAGTAGTATGATCACATCATAATTTCCTTCATGCTATGTCATATATCATGGACTTCATTAATTTGATTAAAGATCAACATCAATTCATAACAAAATGAACATCAAATAAATGAAATATGCCTTGCTTTATTTATTCATAAAGTCTGTACATGACTATGAACAAAATGCGCTAAAGGGGATTGCCTTTAGGGCACTACTCTAACAATCTTATGGTACTGGACATACATAAGTCGACTTACACTGGTGAACAAGGCGACTTATCAGTACCGAGCAAACATAAGTCAACTTACAGATGGTACAAGTCGACTTACACCTACAATTACCCACGGAGCTATCGAGCTCACCCCCCATTTCCCCTCCACAGGTGATGAGCGAGAAACTGAGACACTGCATTGGGATTGAGGCATTACTCCGATGCATTTTTGTTTTTGAAATCATATGTTAGAAGACAAGGCTTTAGATAGCATTTTGGAACTAATGATGTACTTTGTATTATATTCTTTGACACTTTGATGTATTTGGGCTAAAAAGCCCTCTAAAACTTTGTATTAACTTGTTTTCATGTAAATGTAAGAGTTTTGAATTTTAAATGTATCTTATGAATGTTTTCTAAGAATGTATTGTTGTATGATTGAGAATGCCAAAAAGAATGAATGGGATTATGTTACTTTATGGATTGGAAATGAGTAGATTCTTAGGAGTGAGATTGCCTTATGGTTTGAGAAATGTTTAGAAGCCTAGGAGTGTGTTGCTGCTACTGGATATTGAGTTTTTATGCAGGTATTTGAGTTGGGATGAATTGAATTGAAGATTTTGGTTAGTTACATAATAGGGGAGGTGCTGTCCAATTTTTCCTAAAATTGGGCAGCAACTTCACTTGGGTTTTAGAACACTTTAACGCTTGAATTAGTTTGGGTAGTCTTCTTGAAGAATGTATTACTTGTTTAGAGCTTTCCAATGATGTATAATTGGTCAAATTTGGACTTAGGATGAAAAAGTTATGAGGTTGAGAAGATGACAGTTACTATTCATTTAGATAGAGTTACTGTTTTATTGAATTTTTGCAGGCAGTAACTTTGAGAGTATTTTTACCTCTCTAAATGATTGAATTGATTTTTTCTCCCTTCATGAAACTTGTAGATAATCCTTTATTCTTTCTATTTATGTATACTATGCCTTATTTGGAGTTAGGAGTAAAAAGTTATGGGAATTAGACCTAGTTCAGTTACTGTTCATTTGGCAATTTTGGACAGAACCTTTGGGAGGGTTTTTCACCCCTTTAGAGTTTGTTTTGGTTTTTGCATCCTTCATATAAAATGTATATTATCTTTTCCCCTTTCCAATGAGGTATAATTTGCAATTATTGGAGTTAGGAATAAAAAGTTATAAGGTTAGAAAGGTTACAGGTACTATTCATTTGGTCAATTACACTGTTCCATTGGTTTACCCTCTCTTTAAACGACTGAATTAATTCTTTCTCCCTTCATGAAAGTTGTAAATCACCTATTTATCTTTCCAACGAGGTAAAATGTGAAATTTTTAGACTTATGTGCTAAAAGATATGAATTTTCAAACTTTTGGTATTGTGTAGGAGAATTTGAGTTTGGGCTGAAATATTGAAGCAAATTTTGACCTCTTAAATGACCAAACTAGTTTTTCCATCCTTCATGGAAGTTGTGGGGCTTTCCTTGACCTTTCTTTTGATATCTACCTTGTCAATTTTGGAGTTCGGGACCAAAAGTTATGATTTTTGAAAAGTCAAAAATTTTCTACTGCTCCAAATTTCATCCTTAGACGTGGCCACGTCTAGTCTCTAAATCACTTAGGCGTGCCCACGTCTAATCCTTGAACTTTCGACTAGATTGGAAATTCTGGATTTTTTTCCTCTTTCCTCACGTTTTTACTTTTCTTTCATTTTCTGATTTATCCTTTTTCTAATTTTAACCTACTCTCACTCTTTTGCTTGTAACCTTTTCGTTTGGTCTCCGATTTACTCGATTTTTGAAGCATTGGTTTTCTAAGAAAAATTTTCTACCCTCTCATACAAAATTTAGAATTTTTTTGAGATTAAGTTGAATGTTGTCGGATGTTATCAAAGAGAGGCAATTAGTCGGATATATTGAACATGGTTCCGTATTTCGGTGCTTTCTTGATCTCGGGAGCTCCTATTGAAGCGATTTTTGTTTCTAATGATTATAGAGACATGGAATTTCATTTTAGCTTAGGAACTGGATTTAATTATGGGCCCAAGGCAATTTTAATTTTTATGGCGGATTTATTAGGATGAATTTATCAAGATTTATTCGGAGGACAATAAAATAAGTTCGAGTGAGTTAATTTTTGTGGTGAGGAATTCGTCCCTCGTGAGATGCGCGTCCAGATGTCACGTAGGACGTCGGGCATGTGTCTCACTAGAGAGGGGCTCCAACATGCAAAATTAGTGATTTGAGTTTTTTGGCTAAATATGCAAGTTAATTAGAATTTAGTGTTAGTTTATCACCCTATAAGTTGTCGCATTCATTCATAATTTTAGGTCTTTTAACTAAGTAGCTTTGCTAGTATTTTTTTTCATGAAAACTAGTAGCTAAAGCAACAAGGTGGGCATTAAATAAATAAATAAAAATAAATATGTTTGTAAATTTTAAATAAATAACTATTCCACGGGCCTTCGGGTTATGAATAGAGCTAGTAGCTAGTTGAGAACGTGATGTAGTCAAGTAACTAAATCGACACGCCTCATGAATGTGTGCCTTCACGTCAAAAGGATATAATGATGTTCCAACCAAATAACTTAATAAAAACATGTCTTAGTCGAGTAATCGGATCGATATTCATCACCAGTGTTTTCCTCCGTGTAAAAGATTACGTTCATGTCCAAAAAAAGTAAATAAAAAAATGGTTTCTAATAAAACCTACCAAAATTGTAAGTAACTTAACTTTTCATGAAAACGTACTTAAGAGTAGCTATAGAGTTTGAATGTCCAAATAATGAATAATGTGTGTGTACAATTGAAAAGGGTGAATGACTTGACATTTGGGTCTTGATTACTATGCATATTTAGTCCAGAGCTCCTAGACGCGAATTTTGCATGTTAATTATTTAGAATAACTTGAACGATTGTGTTCATAATTAAACTTGTTTCATGAAGTTGAAGCCATGATCTCATTATTGCATTGTGTGCTTTGTCATTTTGTGTTGTTTTGTTTGCTTGAGGACAAGCAAATGTTTAACTGTGGGGATGTTGATAAGTGTAAGTTGCATCATGTTTTAGAGCATAGTTTGCTATGTATTTAGCTGTTAATTCAATCATTTAGTATTTGGCTCATGATCATGGCCTACATGCCACAATCGTGACAGAAGCCCAAAGAATGATCCATGATCGTGGCATGCTCAGATGTGAGCCACGATCGTGGCCTACGTCGGGCAAGCACGCAAACACTCATAAATGCTAAGTTTTGAGGGATTTTTTAGACCTTTCAGACTTTTAAAAAACCCTAAGGTTACTCAAAACACAAGAGGGTATAAAAAGAACAAAAAGAGGTAGAGAAAAGAGTTTTGTTGCATCAGCCACATTGAGAAACCCTAGAGAGATTATCGAGAGATAGAGGAAGAGAAGAAGGAAGAGAGAAGAGGAGAAGAAACTGACTTAAAGTACTTCCCAGATCAGGAGGTTTCCCAACGTTGTTGCTTCTCATAATCCATTTTAGCATTAAGGATAGGTAAAATTCCTTTTCTCTCAATTGGTAATTTCCTTCAGTTGATTCTTGGGTGTGTTGCAAATTGCTTAATAATTAGTGTTTTCGTGTTTGATTCTTAATTTGATTGATTGAATTAAATTCTCGTATTAGTTTTGCTGCATCTTGAATTTCTATTATTTGTTTTTAGCCTTAGATTAGTTCCCTCCTTGTGGGATCGACACCTTGGTACTACGCTAACGAACCGTGCACTTGCAAATTATCAAGGGTTAATAATTAAAGCTTATACACAACCAAATCCTATCCAAAAATTTGTAAAGATATTGGTACTGCTTGATTTTTGTAACTGATAAGCTTACTTTAGCTATAAAAAGACAGGTTTATTAGTGTTTTTCTTTGCAGCAATGAAATCATCATTCACTTAACTTCCTTCAATATTTTTCCTATTTCGCTATTGCTGTAGTATCTTTTTATAGGACAACAATCACGCTCTCATAATCTCCACAGCTCACAGATAATGTTGGGCCCCGATTCGCATGAAGCATGTTTAAATTATGTTGAGGCATGTTTAATTTATTTTGCGATTTTAGTGTGAGAACTTTAATTTGGTTGGAATAAATTGAGGATTTTATTGTGTAGGTTATGATTATTAAGTGAAGGGATTTAGTGAAATTCGATTTGTTGAGAAATTTTTATTTTGTGATGTATGGTTAGTAGTAAAAAGAATTATATGAATTGAGGGTCTTACGAATTTAGGTGATTGAGATTGTGTGGATTTAGTTCAATTAGAGCTTTATTAAATTGTTGATAATGAGGAAGATATAAATGTTTTGAAGGCTTAAGGTTTAGTAAGATGGGCCTTGTAATCTTTATATGCTATTAAATGGAGAAGAAAAGAAGAAATTGGGCTAGGTCCATTTTAAATTGTAAATAAATGAAGAGTAAAGGAAGTATGGGCTAAGGTCCATTTTCATTGCAAGTAAATAAGAAAGATAGAAGCTTGGGCTTGTAGCCCTTTTAAAATGTCATTTGCATAAAGAAAGAAGGACTTTTATGGTGGGTTGTAGGGGGCCCACGAAATTTTTAAGTTGGAAGGAGGGAAAGTTTGAAATTGGTGAAAGTTATAAGAAGGAAAAGATGGAATTGGGCTTAAGTGGGCTTAACACTTAAGTTAATTAGTTGACAAAGTAAACAAGATTAAAAGAAGGAAGCTTGGGCTTAATAACTTAAATGAGGCCCACGAAATTGGTAGCTAATGCTTAGGTTGGTAGTTAAGGAAGAGAAGCTTGTAAAGGAAATAAAAAGGAATTAAAATGAGAGAGGAATAAGTGAAGTGTCGTTTGGCAAGTGTGAGGGACGAAAATTGAAGGCATGAGGAGAGTGAATGAAGCATTGTCGTTTAGCCTAGGATAAGTTAAAAAGATGGGTCTCTCAAACCATTTCTAGAACTCTCACGAAACTCTCTAAGGAAAGAAGAGAAGTATTTGAAATTTGAAGAAACAAAGGAGATGGGTTTCGGCCAAGACAAAAGAAGAAGAGAGGTTAGTTCATCTTGGTTTAAAAGTGTTTGTGAGAGTCTTGTAAGAAGAGAGTGTCGAAAATTCAAAAGAAAAGAGAGGTGAGTGTCAAAATTTCAAGGAGAAAAAGAGAGAGTGGTTCGGCAAAGAGGAAGAAGAAGAAGAAGAAAAGAGTTGGGTTTTGTTGTTCTCTTGCTTGGGAGAAGTGGTTTTAGAGTTTCTTGAAGAAGAAGAAGAAAGAGGAAGAGGAAGAGATGATGAAACAAAACAGATTTTTTTTCGTGGATTTATCTTCAAGGTAGGGATTTCGAATTTTCTTTGATAGCTATTCATGTATGGTTGGAATTGTTATGTGTTGATGAAGGTCAAATTTCCATGGAAACAAAATCTGATTTGCATGGGTTTCTTATAGGTTAGAGGATTTGTTATATTTAGCTAAGTTTTGATGCTAATGGATTGGATAAATTATGGGTAAGATTTTATGGAAGTAATGTTATGTTTTTGTTTCCTAAAGTTTGTGAATTTTGTTATCTTTTAAGATGAAATTTTGCCTTTCATGTTAAAATTGGTGGTTTGAAGAGTGATTGGTGAAGGAAGAAGGAAAGAAGAAGAAAAAAAAAATCAGATTTGAGGGCTTGAGATTTTCGAAATTTCTGATGAGTTTGGAGGGGGGGATTTTAGTTAATATAGCATAGAAAAGGCATAGGAAAAGTTTAGGTGAGGTTTTAAAGGTTGAAAGTCAAGTTTTGTACCATTCTTGAAAATTCCAGCATTGGTATTTGATGTTAAATTGGGATTATTGTGCTTATGAAGGTGAATTGAGGCATTAAAGAAAAAGGGAAAGAAGAAAGGTAAGGGAGGTTTAAGAAAATCAGAATTTATGGGTCTCTTTAAGGCATGAGATTCTTGAAAATAATTGATATCATTGAGATAGGTTTTGAGTCATGTTTTTCCAATTTTTTTTAAAATTTTCCAGCCTTAAATTCTCTTGGTAAATTGGGAATTTTTATGCTTGATGAAGGTTTAGAGAAGCTATTGGAAGTAGAGGAGAGGAGGTTAAAAGAAAGGTCATTGGTCCGAGAATAAAGCTTAAGGAAATTCAGGTGGGTAATGCGTTTATACTTTGAATTAGAGGCCAATTTGTGTGATTTTGAAAAAAATCAAGAAACAAAGTATTTGGTTGAAAATTATGATTTTCGAATGACTAAATCAATGTTTTGAAATGATTTGAAATTATCATTATCTGAAATGTTTCGACAAATTTGAGAAAATTGAAGCTTATGTGACTAATTCGAAAGTGTTGCATTCTTTGTGTGATTAGATTATGCAATGTGCATGTTATGTGAAATTGTATGGCAAGTGAATGTTATGTGAAATTGTAAATGCCATTTTGCGATATGACATAATATCTGAAAGTTAAGTTTGAAATGTGCCTTGAGCAACTCGATTTGCAAGCATGAATTATATGATTATGTGTTTTGTTTGGGCGAGAGAGTAACGTCCTGTTAGTCACGTGCACGTCGACGTCCTGTTTACGGATATTATTATGATTTTCGAATGACTAAATCCAATGTTTTTGAAATGATTTGAAATTATCATTATCTGAAATGTTTCGACAAATTTGAGAAAATTGAAGCTTATGTGACTAATTCGAAAGTGTTGCATTCTTTGTGTGATTAGATTATGTGTGATTAGATTATGCAATGTGCATGTTATGTGAAATTGTATGGCAAGTGAATGTTATGTGAAATTGTAAATGCCATTTTGCGATATGACATAATATGCGAAAGTTAAGTTTCGAAATGTGCCTTCGGGCAATCTAATTTGCAAGCATGAATTATATGATTATGTGTTTTGTTTGGGCGAGAGAGTAACGTCCTGTTAGTCACGTGCACTTCTCCCGGCTGCCCGCTTGTGAGCCTACGAGATCCTGAGAAATCGGACTCGTACTGTTTACGGTATAACCTTCTAGTTATCCGTCCTGTTTACGGTATAACCTTCGGGTTATCTGTCCTGTTCTACGGAACTCTCGAGCCAATTGATTGTGCACAGCATCTTAGCATGATTATGAATAGTACATGTATTGATATATGTATTATGTGTCACATTCGGAAAAGGTGCTGCATTCATATGTTGAATTGTTCCAATTGCGAAGAATTTGAGATTTTGAAGAGCTAAGTATTTGAGGCTTTCGCCTGGGGAATTATGAAATTGTTTATGATTATTTTGGGAAGTTGAAAATTTGAAAAAGAGACTTTGATAAATTTCATCATGGAATGTTTATACATGGAAAATAAGTTTAAAAGTATTTTTATTCGTTCTATTATAAACTTATTACCCACGAGCCGTCGAGCTCACCCCCCAATTTCCCTCCACAGGTTTTGAGTAAGAATCGGGTCATCGATCGGGATTGAGGCAACTCCGATGCATTTTGATAGTTTAGAAGTCATATGTTAGAAAACTAGATTTTAGATAGCATTTTGAAGCTAAAGAAGTACTTTGTGTTTTGTTCTTCTAGACTTTGATGTATTTGGGCTAAAATGCCTTTGAAGCATTGTATTTGCTCATTTCTGTGAAAATGTAAGAGTTTGAAGTGAAAGTGTATTGTATATGTTTCCTTTAATATTTGAGGTGTCAAAGGTAAAGTGTATTAAGCATGTATGATTGTATGTTTGGAATTGATAAAAGCAAAGATGAGATTGTATTTCAATTATGAATTGGAAGTGAGTTGATGATTAGTTTGAGAAATGTTTAGAAATCTTAAGATTGTGATGTTGCTGCCCATTTGAGACAATTGAGTTGTTTTGGTAGTTGGATGATTGAAAATATGGAAGATTGAAGTGGTTTTAAGCAGGTTTGTAGTTTGGATAAATGAATTTGAAGATTTTGGCTAGATGCATTTTTAGGGGAGATGCTGTCCAAATTTTCCTAAGTTTGGGCAGCAACTTCGCTTAGGTTTTAGACCTCCTAAATGGTTGATTTGGATTAAGAGGTCTTCTGGAAGAATGTAGAATGTGTTAAGATCTTTAAAATGGTATAAAATGGGCCATTAGATGACTTAGGATGAAAAAGTTATGATCAATTGAAAATTGTTGCCACTAATCTTTTTACTATTCTCGGATTACTATTCATATGGTATTTTAGGCTGAACCTTCGGAAGGGTTTTTCGCCCCTTTTGAGCGGGAATCGATTTTTCTATCCTTCATGAAAGATGTAGAGGGTCTTTTTATCTTTCCATGAAAGTATGATATGTCTTGTTCGGAGTTAGGAGTAAAAAGTTATGAGAGTCGGAAGTTGACTTTTTACTATTCATTTGGTCAATTCAAATTTTCCTCTTATAACTTTTACAAATGACTTCCGATTTCCCGATTTTCGAACCATTGGTTTTCTCAACAAATTTTCTACCCTCTCTCACAAAAATGTAAAATTTTTGGATTAGTTGAATTTTGTCGAAAATTTGCCCGCAAGTTTGTTTGAACCATTCGTCCAATTTGCTTTTGTTTTTGTTCTTTCGTTTCGTTTTCCGGTTGGAACCCGATTCATGTATAAGTATGAAGGTTTCGGATTAAGTAGTTGGATATCCGGTAAATGGTTCCAACAGATAACAAACACAAGAGTCACTTTTAATCTTGATTATTAAGTCATATTCCTGACGTCATCGACTACTAGGTATAACTTTATCTTCCCCTTATTAACATCCAAGGGATATCTTGGTTGCAGGTCTGATACAACCATTATCACCGTTTCCTCTGTAATTGGATAAATAGTGTGCGGATGACTGGTCATCTTTGAAGGGTATAGCTTTCTGGTAGCATACCGCAAGGCTTCATAGAAATTTCTTTCTTCTTCATTCAATAGATGCCATGTCTCACTATTTATAAGAATAGGTTGTAAGTAAGTCTTTACTAACATCCACGGTGTATCCCTGATGACAATTGAAGTACTCCTCTTAGTCACAGGCTCAACTACTTAAATCAATCTGGTTTCCAATTCGTCTTTCCTAGGAAATTCAAAATAGTTGAATGGAACCAAACTGAGTTCTTCAGATTCCTCCTGTTGGACCTGTACTAAACTGAGTTTTGTTGTCGCCTCGTGTTGAACAATGATAGGAGTAGTCTGAATCAGGCTAAGCTCCACTGGCTCTTCCCATTGAACAATGATAGGAGTAGTTTGAACCTGGCTACTGCTTCAGCTCCTTCCAGGGTTACATATTCAGAATTTCAAACCAATGATAGTTCTGGCTCAAATGGTGACATCAATAGACACTTTAGTGAAGTTAGAGGCGGTTACGAAAGAGAGTCACCAATTTAAGCGAGATTGAGTCCATTTACTAGGGAAGAATATTACAACCACGCAACATAAGATGAAGACCATGGAATTTTAGATGCTGAGCTAGAAACTGGTGTTGTAGGAAAATACTATACACAGAGAAAGGCGTACAACATAAATGTCATGGCAAGAAGAAGAATCTTTTTCTACAAATTTTGAATCAATGAGGGTTAGTGGTGAATACAACCCTTATTTAGTGAATATTTATGGAATGCCATCAAGTGATAACTCATGGATACACTTAACAGAAAATCAATGACTGTGAGTAATAACTATTTGTTTACCTTTGTTTTGATGTTTCATGTGTGCTGGAATTTTATAGAACTTAGACAAATATGTATTGATATGTATAATTATGAAATATATAAATGCTTCTGGCAAGACTCACCCAAGACTCTCCATCACCTTCAAGTTCCCTCTATTCTTGTCTCTTCTCTACCTAGATCTGCCTAGATCTCATCTCGCTTCTTCTTTGATAAGCATAAGTTCGTGATTAATTTAGCTACTTGTTCCCAACTGCTATTTATGACTTGTTGTCTATTTATCTTCTTTTACCGATCATAGGGATTGATAATGAAGCGGATCTAGGAACAAATAGATTCTTGATACGGGTTTTGGTTAAATCTTGGATGGGTATCTTCCTCCATTGATTCTCTAGTTGTGGAGACCTTACACTGCTCATTTCAGGAGATGATACGTCTCAAGTTCACAAAAAAGGGGAAAAAATAAATAAGAAGCTTATGTTGAATCAAATCTAAGAGTTTATTCGCTGATAATAAAATTTTGGAGCGTGATCAAGTGTGAATCTTAGGAGAGTATTAATTGGGAAGCACTACTTGTTTTCTATCTTTTATTAATTGCTTTACTTTACTATATTGCCTATATATTAGATGTATAGACTAACCAAGCCTTACTACACTCGAGAAAATAACTTCATAATTGGTGGGTTACGTGTGAGAATGTTCGAGATGCAGGCTAACACTATATTGCAAACACTGTGAAGTGGTCTTTTGTTGGACCTCGAACTTTCGGTGGAAATTAGGAATATTAAAATGAATTCAATAAGTGTTTTCAGATATGAATTGTGTTATAGATGTTATTGTGCTTAAAGAAAATTGATGAGAAATGAAGTGATTGGTTTTGATAACTTTGAAATTTGAGTAGATTTTTATGAGTTATGAAAGTTAAAGTGGATGAGATAATTGAAATGGAAGTTGAAATCAAGAAATAGAAAGTGAAAGTGTAAAATTTTGAAGAAATTAAAAAGTTTGACTTTTTGGAGTAAAGAGTTGACTTTTTGATTTGGGCAGATTTTGAGGAAATGATCCTCATGAAATTTGTAGATTATGTTGAGAGCTTTCGGTAGCCATAAAGTTTGACAGTTTTCGATATCGGAATCAAAAGTTATGAGTTTTCGAAGTTAAGTGTACTTGGCGTTGTTTTGGAGAAATACTATGAAGTATAGATATGTGTGTATTGTGCTTTGAGGCCGATCGCCATACTGATATGGTTTGAATTGGAGTAAATGGTTTATGTGAAAGTTATAGAGAATTAGAGTAGCTTTAAAATGATGTATAGTATGCAATTTTTCGATATTGGGGCAAGAAGTTATGATAATTTAAAGTTTGGATATTGCTTAGGTGATTGCTAACAGGGCAGAAACTTTGATTGAAACATTGACTTATCTAGAGGTTGAAATTGCTTTGGAGTTCTTCATAAACATTGTAGAGCTTGTTTTTATCTTTCTATTGATATAAAGCACGAAAATATTGGACAAGGGAGGAGAAAGTTATGATTTTTAGAAGTTTTGATGCTGTTTAGTGTGAAGCCGATCGACCAGTCACTTTGTGTGGAGTTTTCGACCTATTTAGAGGTCGATATAAATTTTAAGGCCTTGATAAAAGTTGTATAGGGTTCTTTTACCTTTCTATAGACACTGAGTTTGTCAAATTTGGAGTTCTGGGCCAAAAGTTATGATGTTTGCAAGTTGTGGTGCTGTGTAAAGTTTTGAGGAGATTATCGATCAGTCATCTTTGAGTGCATTTTTCACCCCTTTATAGACCGATCTTGCTTTTGAGTCCTTATGAAAATTGTAGATCTGTCTTTTATCTTTCCAACGATACCAAGTTTCTAAAATTCGGAGCTCGGAGTCAAAAGTTATGAGTGTTAGAAGTTTGAAGGTCGGATTGGGCGCTGACCGATCTCTGTTGGCCAACCTCTGTTGGCCGACCTCTGTGGGCCGACCTCTGTTGGTCGACCTCTGTTGGTCGACCTCTGTGGGCCGACCTCTGTTGGCCGACTGACCTTTGTTGGCCGACCGATCTTTGTCCTGGTCGAGCTCTCATATCCTGGCCGAGCTCTGATTTCTGGGCCGAGCTCTGATTTTCTGGCCGAGCTCTGATTTTCTGGCCGAGCTTTGACCTCCCTTCACTCTTTTGGTCATAACTTCTTCATCTGACATCCGATCGATCTAATTATTTTTGCAAATTAAAATAGAGACATGGGGCTACAAATGTTATGAAGAAGCCGAGCTATAATGTAGCCTCTAAGACTTTCAATTCCAGGTCAGAATTTATATGTAGTGTTTAGTATCGGTTTAATAATGGTCGAACAGACTTCGGTATTTTGGATATATCTCGATCGGTAGAGCTCCGATCGATCTGATTATTTTTGGAAATTAAAATAGAGACATGGGGCTACAAATGTTATGAAAGATCTGAGCTATAATGTAGCCTTTAAGACTTTCAATTTCAGGTCGGAATTTAGCTGTAGTGTTCAATATCGATTTTGTAATGGCCGAACAGACTTCAGTATTTTAGAGATATCTCGATCGTTAGAGCTCCGATAGATCTGATTATTTTTTTAAATTAAAATAGAGACATGGGGATACAAATGTTATGAAGGAGTGGAGCTACAATTTGGCCTTTAAGACCTTCAATTTCGGGTCAGAAGTTAGGTGTAGTGTTCAGTCTCGGGTCTGAAGAACAGATTTCAGTATTTTTGAGATATTTTGAGATATAGAGCTCCGATCAACTTGATTCTTGAAGCGATGGAATTGTAAGACATAGAGGGACATTTATATAGAAGAAAGTCTTGTCAAATGACTTCAGCTACCCGATCAAAATAAGGAGACAAGATGTCAGTTTTTAGGAAGGACATTGTTGGAAGATCACTTAAGCTGTTATGTTATAAGATTTACATGTAAGGGCAAATTGGACATTATGCACTCATTAATGGCAAGTTGGTAAATAAGAAGAGTGGGATTTAGTATAAGAAGGAGCAGTGATGCACATTATTGACAGAAACAAAAGAAGAAAAAGAATAAGAGAGAGAAGAGAGAAGGGAGAGAAACTTTCGGATGAGTGAAGGAGAAAGAAAAGAGAGAGAGCTAGGGTTTGATTTTTAGGGGTTTTCAAGCAGTCTTTCTATGTTGATTCAAGAGAGAAAAAGGTGGAGAATGAAGAGAGCTCTATCATGAACCAAAAAAATCCGAAAGTGGGGAAGATGAAGGTAAGAGTCGATTTTCGATCTTTGATCTTTTAGAGAGTTTTTGGTTTAGATACCTTAGAATTGGTACGGGTTTGTGAATTCTAAAGTTAATTTTGGAGATTACATGTTTGAATGGGATCGATTTTGGATGGAAATTAATTAGGGTTATGCCTAATTTTGTAATTGGGATTTTTGGAAATTATTGGTTTAGAATCATGGGAAATATTATGGATTGGTAAAATATGATATCAATTTTGAAGATATTGTGATTTATGATATTGAATTTGGGTGAATTGGTTTAGGTCAATTTTGGAATTTGGGGATTTTAGAAATTGTTGCTTTAGATAGCTTGGAAAAATGATGAGTATGGGTTTCCTATAGTTAATTTTTGAGGATTATGCTAATTATGATGTTAAATTTGGATGATTATGGTTTAGGAAAATTTCAATTGGAAGAAAGAAAGAAGCAAGGGTCAAATTGAAGCATTGGACAAGTTTCAAGCAGGAAATCGAGGTGGGTACCTGTTTATAATAGAATTTATAAGCCACTACTTCTTTCTTTAAACAAAGAGATTTTTTGATTTCAATTGCATCATAAATGTTGCATCATTGTATGAATGATTTCAAAAATCATTATTGATTCAATACATGAACTTTTGATGAATTGCAAAATACATTTGTGTTAAGCCTCGAAATATTCCATGGCATTTCGTGTATTCAGAAAAGAGCATTCGATAAATTGATTTAAGCATGATTATGTGATTATGATTGGGCAAGAGAGAACCTGTTTCGTTAGTCTCGTGCACGATGACCTATAGCCTTCTCCCGGCTGCCCGTTTGAGGCCACGAGATCCTGAGAAATCGGACTCGTCGTGTTTACGGTAAAACTTCAGTTTTCAGTCGTGTTTATAGAACTCTCGAGCCAATTGTGTATATTGCATATGTGATTTGCCATTGCATCTATGAATTGTCAAGTTGATGCATTCATGTTTGGTAACCTATGGGTTTATGGCTGAAAGCCTAAAAATTATACGTTTTGCAAATTGCAATTTTGACTACAGCAAGAAAAGAACTTTTTGAAAATGTGCTTTACGGATTTCAAAGAAATGTTTTCTAAGACCAGAAAAGAAAAAGAATTCCAAGGGTTTTGCTTACGTATTTTGTTATAAACTGTTACCCACGAGCTTTTTAAGCTCACCCCTCTTCATTCCCATCCACAGGTGATGAGAAGAAGATCGGGTGAAAGAAATGAGAGATTCCGACTGTATGGGTTCCTATTGAATTATTGTTAAGTTTAGAATGCTGTTGAGAAATTTAGAATCATTGTGCTTTGTGTAGTTTGGTTTATGATTAGTGGTAATGGCGTATGGCTTGGAATACCATTAGTGTATTGCAAATGTTTAGTTCATGATGTATTTGGATTATCCAAATGGAATTGGAAATGTACTGGCTATGGATGGTGCGTATTGGTTTTGTATATAAATTGAATTGAGATATGAATGTAATTGGGATGCGATTGTTTGTGGATGTAATTGGATTGAGGATATTGAGGTCACTTGTAAGAGATGGAATGAAAATGAAAGAAAGAAGAAAAAAAAAATGTACACAGATTTGAATTAGTTTAGACCGATAGTCTGAAAGTTTCCAACGTAAACGTTTTCTTCGATATTTGTTCACAGATGTCAGAAATTGGTTTCAATTCGATTTGATCCGATGTTTGTTTCGTTTTGATTTGCTTCCAATTCTTTCGCATTAAGATTGGATTTGCTTTCGTGTTGTAAATGTCATTCTTCGCTTTCGCTTATGATTTGGCTTCCGCATTTGCTTTGATTTATGTTCCTTTCTTTCGATTTTGTTTTCGTTCCATATTCGTTTTCTGTTTTTTTAGTTGGGATCCGGTTTTCGGATCCCAACCCAACATTTATGGTATCAGAGCAAGAGTGATAGTATTAAGTGTAAGTAGTTGGGTTTCGGTCCCAACATTTATGGTATCAGAGCCCAGTTATAGGATCTTACATGGGTGTATGTGTATGAGTGATTTGCATGAGAAGATGATAAGAGTTAGTGAATGGATATGATTGAATTAGTAAGAATGTGATATTGATGTGAATGACCTGACATGTATTTGGAGTATAAGAATGTTTTGATTAAGGTGTCGAAAGCATGATTGATGATAAAAGAATGTGATAATGGAGGTTAAGTTTCGAATTTCACGATGAGTTTGGATGAATTCCTTTCGGAAATATATATGAGAGATGTAATATAGGATACTTGAAAGGTGAGGTTATTGATAGGAATATATGGATAAAGGTTGATTTTGAATGATGATTGATCCATACTAGGGTATATTAAGAATTGGACCATTGACTTGTGTAAATCTGTTAAGAAATATTGATATGATATGATATTGGTAGTATTTGACACAAGAAGTGATAAATTGTGAGTAAGTTGAGAAATATGTATGATGAGGTATTAGTTAAGAAAGTGATTGAATATGATTATTTCAAAGAAAATTATTTGAGAGAATAAGTTACTTGGTGATTATTCAGATAGGAATTTCGAGGGCGAAATTCTTTTAAGAGGGAGAGAATTGTTGGACCTCGAACTTTCGGTGGAAATTAGGAATATTAAAATGAATTCAATGAGTGTTTTCGGATATGAATTGTGTTATAGATGTTATTGTGCTTAAAGGAAATTGATGAGAAATGAAGTAATTGGTTTTGATGACTTTGAAATTTGAGTAGATTTTTATGAGTTATGAAAGTTAAAGTGGATGAGATAATTGAAATGGAAGTTGAAATCAAGAAATAGAAAGTGAAAGTGTAAAATTTTGAAGAAATTAGAAAGTTTGACTTTTTGGAGTAAAGAGTTGACTTTTTGATTTTGGCAGATTTTGAGGAAATGATCCGCATAAAATTTGTAGATTATGTTGAGAGCTTTCTGTATCCATAAAATTTGACAGTTTTCGATATCGGAATCAAAAGTTATGAGTTTTCGAAGTTAAGTGTACTTGGCGTTGTTTTGGAGAAATACTATGAAGTATAGATATGTGTGTATTGTGCTTTGAGGCCGATCGCCGTACTGATATGGTTTAAATTGGAGTAAATGGTTTATGTTAAAGTTATAGAGAATTAGAGTAGCTTTAAAATGATGTATAGTATGCAATTTTTCGATATTGGGGCAAGAAGTTATGATAATTTAAAGTTTGGATATTGCTTAGGTGATTGCTAACAGGGCAGAAACTTTGATTGAAAAATTGACTTAGCTAGAGGTTGAAATTGCTTTGGAGTTCTTCATAAACATTGTATAGCTTGTTTTTATCTTTCCATTGATATAAAGCACGAAAATATTGGACAAGGGAGTAGAAAGTTATGATTTTTAGAAGTTCTGATGCTGTTTAGTGTGAAACCGATTGACCAGTCACTTTGTGTGGAGTTTTCGACCTATTTAGAGGTCGATCTAAATTTTAAGGCCTTAATAAACGTTGTAGAGGGTTCTTTTACCTTTCTATAGACACTGAGTTTGTCAAATTTCGAGTTCTGGGCCAAAAGTTATGATGTTTGCAAGTTGTGGTGCTTTGAAAAGTTTTGAGGAGATTATCGATCAGTCATCTTTGAGTTCATTTTTGACCCCTTTAGAGACCGAGATTGCTTTTGAGTCCTTCTTTAAAATTGTATATCTGTCTTTTATCTTTCCAACGATACCAAGTTTGTAAAATTCGGAGCTCGGAGTCAAAAGTTATGAGTGTTAGAAGTTTGAAGGTCGGATTGGGTGCCGACGGACCTCTGTTGGACAACCTCTGTTGGCCGACCTCTGTAGGCCGACCTCTGTAGGCCGACCTCTGTTGGCCGACCTCTATGGGCTGACCTCTGTTGGCCGACTGACCTTTGTTGGCCGACCGATCTTCGTCCTGGCCGAGCTCTGATTTCCTGGCCGAGCTCTGATTTTGTGGCCGAGCTCTGATTTTCTGACCGAGCTTTGACCTCCCTTCACTCTTTTAGCCATAACTTCTTCTTCCGACATCCGATCGATCTGATTCTTTTTTCAAATTAAAATAGAGACATGGGGCTACAAATGTTATGAAGGAGCCGAGCTATAATGTAGCCTCTAAGACTTCCAATTTTAGGTCGGAATTTAGATGTAGTGTTCAGTATTGGTTTTGTAATGTTCGAACAGACTTCGGTATTTGGAGATATCTCGATCGGTAGAGCTGCGATCGATCTGATTCTTTTTGGAAATTAAAATAAAGACATGGGGCTACAAATGTTATGAAGTATCTGAGCTATAATGTAGCCTCTAAGACTTTCAATATCAGGTCGGAATTTAGATGTAGTGTTCAGTATCAGTTTTGTAATGGCCGAATAGACTTCAGTGTTTTGGATATATCTCAATCGGTAGAGCTCCGATCGATCTGATTCGTTTTGTAAATTAAAATAGAGACATGGGGCTACAAATGTTATGAAGGATCCGAGCTACAATTTGGCCTTTAAGACCTTCAAATTTGGGTTGGAAGTTAGGTGTAGTGTTCAGTCTCGGGTCTGAAGAACAGACTTCAGTATTTTTGAGATATTTTGAGATATAGAGCTTCGATCTACTTGATTCTTGAAGCAATGGATTCGTAAGACATAGAGGGACATTTCTATAGAAGAAAGTTTTGTCAAATGATTTCAGCTACTCGATCGAAATAAGGAGACAAGTTGTCAGTTTTTAGGAAGGACATTGTTGGAAGATCACTTAAGCTGTTATGTTATAAGAATTACATGTAAGGGCAAATTGGACATTATGCACTCATTAATGGCAAGTTGGTAAATAAGAAGAGTGGGCTTTAGTATAAGAAGGAGCAGTGATGCACGTTATTGACAGAAACAAAAGAAGAAAAAGAACAAGAGAGAGAAGAGAGAAGGGAGAGAAACTTTCGGATGAGTGAAGGAGAAAGAAAAGAGAGAGAGCTAGGGTTTGATTTTTAGGGGTCTTCAAGCAAGCTTTCTGTGTTGATTCAAGAGAGAAAAAGGTGGAGAATAAAGAGAGCTCCATCATGAACCAAAAAAATCCGAAAGTGGGGAAGATGAAGGTAAGAGTCGATTTTCGATCTTTGATCTTTTAGAGAGTTTTTGGTTTAGATACCTTGGAATTGGTACGGGTTTGTGAATTCTAAAGTTAATTTTGGAGATTACATGTTTCAATGGGATCGATTTTGGATGGAAATTAATTAGGGTTATGCCTAATTTTGTAATTGGGATTTTTGGAAATTATTGGTTTAGAATCATGGGAAATATTATGGATTGGTGAAATATGATATCAATTTTGAAGATATTGTGATTTATGATATTGAATTTTGGTGAATTGGTTTAGGTCAATTTTGGAATTTGGGGATTTTAGAAATTGTTTCTTTAGATAGCTTGGAAAAATGATGAGTATGGGTTTCCTATAGTTAATTTTTGAGGATTATGCTAATTATGATGTTAAATTTGGATGATTATGGTTTAGGAAAATTTCAATTGGAAGAAAGAAAGAAGCAAGGGTCAAATTGAAGCATTGGACAAGTTTTAAGCAGGAAATTGAGGTGGGTACCTGTTTATAATAGAATTTATAAGCCACTACTTCTTTCTTTAAACAAAGAGATTTTCTGATTTCAATTGCATCATAAATGTTGCATCATTGTATGAATGATTTGAAAAATCATTATTGATTCAATACATGAACTTTTGATGAATTGCAAAATACATTTGTGTTATGCCTCGAAAGATTCCATGGCATTTCGTGTATTCAGAAAAGAGCATTCAATAAATTGATTTAAGCATGATTATGTGATTGTGATTGGGCAAGAGAGAACCTGTTTCGTTAGTCTCGTGCACGATGACCTATAGCCTTCTCCCGGCTGCCCGTTTGAGGCCACGAGATCCTGAGAAATCGGACTCGTCGTGTTTACGGTAAAACTTCAGTTTTTCATCGTGTTTATGGAACTCTCGAGCCAATTGTTTGCATTGCATATGTGATTTGCCATTGCCTCTATGAATTGTCAAGTTGATGCATTCATGTTTGGTAACCTATGGGTTTATGGCTGAAAGCCTAAAAATCATACGTTTTGATAATTACGATTTTGACTACAGCAAGAAAAGAACTTGTTGAAAATGTGCTTTACGGATTTCAAAGAAATGTTTTCTAAGACCAGAAAAGAAAAAGAATTTCAAGGGTTTTGCTTATGTATTTTGTTATAAACTGTTACCCACGAGCTTTTTAAGCTCACCCCCCTTCATTCCCATCCACAGGTGATGAGAAGAAGATCGGGTGAAAGAAATGAGGGATTCCGACTGTATGGGTTCCTATTGAATTATTGTTAAATTTAGAATGTTGTTGAGAAATTTAGAATCATTGTGCTTTGTGTATTTTGGTTTATGATTAGTGGTAATGGCGTATGGCTTGGAATACCATTAGTGTATTGCAAATATTTAGTTCATGATGTATTTGGATTATCCAAATGGAATTAGAAATGTACTGGCTATGGATGGTGCGTATTGGTTTTGTATATAAATTGAATTGAGATATGAATGTAATTGGGATGCGATTGTTTGTGGATGTAATTGGATTGAGGATATTGAAGTCACTTGTAAGAGATGGAATGAAAATGAAAGAAAGAAGAAAAAAATGTACACAGATTTGGATTAGTTTAGACCGATAGTCTGAAAGTTTCCAACGTAAACGTTTTCTTCGATATTTGTTCACGGATGTCGAAAATTGGTTTCAATTCGATTTGATCCGATGTTTGTTTCGTTTTGATTTGCTTCCAATTCTTTCGCATTAAGATTGGATTTGCTTTCGTGTTGTAAATGCCATTCTTCGCTTTCACTTATGATTTGGCTTCCGCATTTGCTTTGATTTATTTTCCTTTCTTTCGATTTTGCTTTCGTTCCATATTCGTTTTCCGTTTTTTTGGTTGGGATCCGGTTTTCGGATCGGGTCCCAACATTTATGGTATCAGAACAAGAGTGATAGTGTTAAGTGTAAGTAGTTGGGTTTCGGATCTAACATCTTCATGGTTGTATATGATATTGGAAGCTTATGTTTCTGCTGCATTTATGGTGGATTTTACCATTCATGTTTTAGTGCCATTAACAAGCATATGGATCAGTGATTTGGTTGAAAGGGATGTCTGCTTTTCAAATTAGTTTACTTCGTCAATTAGTATGCTACCCATGAATCTCTTTTTGCTTAATTATGCTTTGAACATTTGAACTTACTCCATGAACGAATTGTGTCATATATTCTCGCACTTTTCGGTCGTATGTTATGATAACAAGGAAATTGCCTGAATCGTGGTCTTTGTTGAGGGAATGCATGCAAGTTCCAAGATGTGCAAAGTAAGACATTCACTTTTCTTTGTTTTTGTAGCTCGCAAAGTTACATACTCAAGTTCATGCTTCGTGAAAATAAAACCGAGGTTATTTGTGATAGAAGCTTTGGTATGTTGTTCACATGATTGATACTTAATCTTGGATGACATATTATAATAGATCCACGGACAAGCATGCAATTTATTTTTCTGTGATTCTTCTTTTGTTATACATAAAACTCAAGTCGGTGAAATCTTGACTTTTTTTCATATGAGGTTTGGTACGGGGAAAGCTTGAATTATGTTTGTATGCTGACCCAAATACAAGAAGTGAAGGATTTATTTCATTCATCTATTTATTTCCTGTGACCAATAGATGGCCTCAGATTTAGTACTAGGTTTCTTCTCTGAAGTGCACCAAGTCAGTTTCATTGGCAATAATGTTGATTTGATTCTTGGTTAGTACTTATCGGTAACTACTATAGAGATATTGTTTGCATTAGGACTGCTAGACAACTCTGCTGATTTGTTGTATTGGATCATGTTAAAATATCTTTTTCCTACTTAGTATTTCGATGCATTTTAAGTCATAAAGTGAACTGACTAGAGAGAATTGAAGCTGGGGTTATTTTAACATATCTACCATGTAATTGTAGTTTTTTTATATGGATATTCGATTATGGAAAACTTTTATGTTTGAGAAGCCTTTAAGTTTCATGCATTCAGTATTTGTAGTGACTTTTTAGATACATTTTAGTATCTGCAAGCTTCGAGTTGTTCTTTAAATTTGTGGAAATGTCTAATTTTGATGTCGCATCTGATGCTTTCTCTACTTTCAAGGTCCGAATTAAAACTAATGCTTCTATGGTGTTGTATCTCAAATTACGCTTCGGGACAGCTGATAAAATTAGAATGATTCAGTGTTGTAAGGTTGACAGGCACAGTTCTAAAAATGGTGAGTAGATGTGTGCAACACATCAAGTGTAAGAAAATTTTTACAGCTTACTAAGGCTATTTCTGGAATTATTTGTTTTAATAACTTTTTTTTAACTTTTACAACTATTCTGTACTTTTAATAATAATAATAATTTTTATTTTATTTTATTTATTATTATTATTATTTATTTTGTTTTTGATACTTTTATTATCATCATGTTATATTTTGTTTTCGGTATATCCTTGATTATATTTTATTTCTTATTTATTTATGTATTTGTTGTAATTTTATTTACATAATAGTTTAGTGTGCTAGTTCTATTTATTTACTCTTTAATATGCATCACTCTTTTATTGTTACATCTGCATGAGGGTCTACCAAAAACAGCTTCTCTACCATGTAGAGATAAGGCTGCGTATTATTATAACTCTCCAGACCCCATTTTATTGCGGGACTTCGAACTGGATGTGATCATGATGATGCATGCATGCTATAATTACTTAGAATTTATTTTATATAAATTAGGATATGATTCTTATAAAGTATAGGATTGATTAGCTAATATCACTTTGCTGGAATTTATTTTAAACATTAAATTATGTGTAAGAGTATGTGTGTAATAGTTGATTTATTGTATACTTTCCTATATGGTGCTGAAAATTCATAATGCATTAAATTTAGTTGTGTATGATGAATATTTTGTTGCCATTTCTCCTAAATAAATGCTTATTGGAATTTATGCTCACTATTTGAATATATACATCTATGCAATATAAAGAATTAATATGAAAGCGTTCATTTTTCTGATTTGTTTAGTTTGTAAGTCGAGCTTGTTATCTTTTCTTTAATGGAATTAGACTTTGGGTCTCTAGCCCTCGTTTAAATTTGGCTCTGCCAGATTTTGGCGGAACTGTAAGTTGCTGTTTGGATCCATGGAGTTGGTTGGTTCTCGCAAGAGCTTCGGCTTGAAGGTTCCTGCAAAACAAGAAAGGCACGTCGGGGGTTGTTTCCCGATAAGCCCCTCCGACGCTCAAGTCAGTCTTTTTGTGGTGAAGGTGAGGTTGCCGTATGCAGAGAAAACTAGGTTATGATCACGTACCTCTGTTATGGTAGAGTTATACCTTATATATGAAGCAATAGCTAGGTTTAGGTCTTTACGTATGCATGGGAGACTCTTACATGCAGATGGGCCAAAGAGATTGTGGATTGGACTTGGGCTTGGCATAGGTACAAGACTGATTTTTGAAGAACGGACCGATCGGCCCACAGGTCGTTATGATTGGGTGCGGGCCCAGCACGACCGACCCGACCATAAGCCCCCTACTCCTCGAGTATGAGCGAAGAGAAGGGTCGAAGGAGTATGATAGGATTTCGTTGCTCGTCTGCTATCTTATGGCTCGTCCGTAAGACAGCTCGTGAGGTGGTCGATCGGTCAGATATTGGCATTGTAGCTCATTCATGGCACAGCTCAGGTAGGCTCGATCGATCGGATGTCGACTAGTTGTGCGTGACTGCTCGTACTGGGATCGGTCGACTGAGTACCCCAACTGATTGGCATTGGTACTTTTTGCGTGATAGCTCGCGCTAAAGCAGATCGGGTGGTCATCATTGGTGAGCACGTGAAGGTACTTGAAGCATTTATTGTTTGATGGCGCGTGCCCTCTGACAGCTTTTCAAAATCTGAAACGTATCATCCTTATAATCTGTTGTACCGTCCCAGTCGTCCTTTTAAGCATCCGCCACTCCGGTTTGAACAACCTAATTCCCTTGGCTCGGATTATGCCGCGTGTCCAAGCATAGCTCGGATTTTCTCCACGCGTCGCGTTTTGACTAGATCGCAATTTGAACGTTTCCTTATAAATGTTCAGGATCGACAAACTGTTTGGTTTTCTTCACGCTTGTTTCGTTCTTGCTTCCGCTTTGCTTTCATTTGTTCTTTCTTACTCTCAGTTCCCGGAAATTTCCTTCAGCCGTCGTTTGATTTCCCCTTCTCCATTCACTAAATAGGTACGCCCCTTTTCTCCATTTCCTTCTCTAAAGTTTTTCTTTTCAAAAGTTCTGTTCCTGGTAAGCATGTCGACGGCCAGTTCTATAAGTATGGTAGAAGGTGTTGGAGAAATATCGATAAGAGAAAGGAAGGATGGGTTGGTGTTGGAGGCCCCGCCGAGAAATGAATCGACGATGACCGTGGGGGAGTTGAATCGGTCAATACTTAGATATAGCATCCCCTCATCCTGGGGACCCCGGCTGGCTATGGGAAACGAGCGAATCCACAGCAACTTGAGTGGATATTTCGCCGTTTCTGAAAGTTTTTTCTCGGTTGGTGGTATGAGGCTTCCCTACGCCCCGATCGTCGACGAGGTATGAATGGCCTATCAGCTGATGCCGAGCCAGATTCCTCCAAATAGCTGGAGGTTTATTAACGGTCTGGCGTTGCTGTGCCATCAATTCGGCCATTCGCCCTCTGTTGGCATTTTGTGTCACTTCGAGGTTGAGCAGTCGAGCTCGGTGCCGGATCCCTTCTGCGCAAGATCTGAGAGGCTAAGTATCGCCCGGCGGGAACAGCCTCGAAAGTCTCCGCTTGGCGAACGAAGTACTTCTTCGTGAAAGCCCCTGGATCTCCCTGCGAGTCTCGACCGTGGAGGTATCCCTTAGCCGAGCAGTGGAATGACACGTCGAGCGTGTCTCTTAGTAGGGAGGAGTGGAGAGTAATCAGTCGCATAAAGGAGCTCGGTGATCTGATTTTGCTTTCGGCTATCTGCCTATTCCGGGGTCTCGGCTAATTCTTTTCTTATCGACCCCCCGCCACAAATTAGCGGGCTAGGAGAGGAAACCGCCCTGTCTGATTGAGTCCTCGTGGTCGAATTACTTACTACATTTTTGATTATTGGTTTCTTTTTTTGACTTGTTTTGTTGCTGTGCAGCCATGGTGAGGATAGAAGATTTCACCGGGCCCTCCCAATCCTCTAAATCCGCGAAGCGGGCCGGACAGGGGAAAAAGAGACAAGAGGCGGAGACTGTCGAAGGCGTTGCTCTGCCAGTGGAGCTAGGCCATCCCGTAGCGTCGTCGGCCCCTCAACCTGTTGAAAGTCGTTCTGTTGTGTCGGCGTCGTTGTCGATCGTACCGGCTAGTGCGGGCCGAGCGGCTTCGGTTGAGGAGGAGGAGGAGGAGATGGAGCCTCCTCTTAAGAGGAAGAGATTGATGAGGCTTGGTGATCTACCGTCCGGCCCGCCAAGTCAGGGTGCAAAGGAGAAGGAGAAGAAGGGTAAGGGGAAAGGGCGGCGGCGGAGGCCGCAACGGAGTCTGCGCCTCAGTAGCTAATCTTGCCTCGGTCGGGGACCTCGAAGTGTCCCGCTATATCACCGAGAAGATTACTCTCCCCGCGGACGAGCAGGCTATGGACAAGAAGAGTAATCTGGAGCTAGGGTCTCAACTCGTTCGCTGCGGTATGCAGAGCGCGGTGATGTCCTCTGCAGTGCTGCAACGATTGGAGGCTCTGGACCGGGAAGTCCAGGACCTCCATGAGCAGATGAAGGCTGTGAAAGACAAGCTTTTGTAGGAACATCCCGGGGTAGGCATCACATGCCCACGGTGCGGAATTTAAAATTTTTAGTTCCGGGGCATTCCCGAAGCCAGGATCCATGTGAAGTTACAAACAATCAAACCATAACGACCAAAGGAGACCGTCTCTAACGGTATCCACGCAGAGGTCGGATAACCTAACCGGGACAAACTCTTTTGACCCGGGAATAGCTAGACTAAAGAGAAGAGTGCTAGCTCTTACCTTAGCCTTGGAGAGCAAGTGAGATGATCTTGGTGGAACCTTGGAGAAGTAGAAGCAAAGTGGAATGGAAGAGATGAAGGAAATGAAAACAATTTTCCAAGTTTAACCCTTAAGCAATTTTCGATTCCTCTCTTCCCATCACCGTGCAAGCCTTCTTCCTTTGCTTCTTCTATATGTTTTTAACACTTAAACAACATATATAAAGCTTGGTCAAGGAGTCTTCCACGTATGGCATAAAGAAATGCCTTAATTTGCTAAATAATCATTAACTTTGACTTTTCAAAGTTACAAACTTTTCCACCAATTATGCTTCCACGAAAATCAACTTATATATATATAATTAATTAATTATTTACTTAATTAATTAATATATATAATTCTTTGAAGAGGTCGATCAAGCGGGGTCTGGTCCTCATCTACTGTCTGTCCCGCCCATGGTGAAAAATCACCGGAGACCCTTTTCAAAGAATATCGATGTCGCGATCTCATCGGGACATATCCCAATCTCATCGGGATCCATTTAATCCTATTGCTCTCCGGATATCGATCTCCGTCCAAACTATTTTACTGATTCTCAGAGTCACTCTTGTCGTGTGACCCATTAGGCTCCGGTTATGTTGGCCACTTAGATTAACACTTAACTGAGCAAGTCATGAGCGGTATCTAGCAACACATCATGACCCCAATTGACCGGAAAGTAATTGGTTTGACTAATGAAACCATATCACGAACCCTTCCATAGACAATTACCGCAATTCGTCCTTTCACCATGCTATACCCCACTTGGTTTGAGTATGGGCAATGTGTCAACTCTTACTAGGCGATCGACGATCAAATCTAGTCCAAGTGTAATCGGTTCTCGTCCTAGGACTCATTACTTTATATGTCCATGAAGACCATCTTCATGACATATGTATGCTCGGCGCGAGAGACTTCAAAGTAATGATCCCGATAAGAGGCCATGGGTATCTCTTCTGCTATAATGAAGTGGTGAATCTGTATTGGCTACTCAATTACCTTGAATACCTCAAGTCGCACCCAATCACCACCCTATGAGCGACCTCGAAAGGCAACAAGGAATGGAGTCAAAGTACGTAATCAAGACTAAGATATCCTCGAGTACCTCAAGTCTAAGGATACTTGCACCATTCTATGATGAGATTATCACCGACATTTGTATAGGACATCCATGTGATGATCTCATATAGGGTCATCCAATGTACTTACTACCGCTAGTAAGCATCCACATGTCAAATCTAAATATCTCAATATTTACGGTTTTCGAGATCCTTGCGCTGATCCAATCAAGGAATTTGACATGTGTTAGTCTATCCGGATTAACGATATCCAGTCTCGTTAATCCTATGACTAGGATAATTTAGATCTTGACATAATTGCACATGATAGGAATCTCGGTAGTATGATCGCATCATAATTTCCTTCATGCTATGTCATATATCGAGGACTTCATTAATTTGATTAAAGATCACTATCAATTCATAATAAAATGAACATCAAATAAATGAAATGTGCCTTGCTTTATTTATTCATAAAGTGCATACATGACTATGAACAAAATGCGCTAAAGGGATTGCCTTTAGGGCACTACTCTAACAATCTCCCACTTGACCTAAAGCCAATCGCCTTGGTATCTAATACCATAAGCGAGTACATGAGAATCAAAATTCTTACGTGGCAATGGTTTTGTCAGCGGATCGACAATATTACGCTCTGTAGAATTCTCTCTCGGGACATCACCTCGAGCAATGATCTCCGAATCGATGGTATCGATTGGAGTACGTGTTTGGATCGTGATGAGACCTTGGTTCCTTTGCTGCAAGAATAGCCCCAGTGTTGTCACAATACAAGCTGTATGGGTCCATCACACTAGGAACCACATCAAGTTCGAAATGAACTTCGATCCAAACCGCTTCCTTTCTTTGCGTCGATCTTGTGAATGTACTCTGCCTCGATCGTTGAATCGCCATCCGTCTCTGTTTGGAACTCTTCCAACCGATCGCTCCGCCATTTAGTGTGAAAACATAACTGATTGGGACTTGGAGTCGTCCTTATCAGTTGGAAACCGCATCCGTATGCCCGCTCACTGGAGATTTCCATCTCCATATATCGAAAACATCCTTAGTTCTTCGCAAAGTACTTTAGGATATTCTTGATGACCACCCATGGACCTTCACGGGATCCGATTGGTATCGCTTTCGTAACACTTAGAGCATATGATACATCGGGTCTCGTATATAGCATTGCGTACATAATAGATCCTCTGCAGATGCATACGGGATCATATTCATACGCATCCTCTCATCCCGTAATGCGAGGACACATGGACTTCGAGAGTGTTATCCCATGAACAATGGGAAGAAACCCTCTCTTGGATTGCTCCATGCTAAACCTCTTTAGCACCTTGTCTATGTACGTTGACTGTGAAAGGCCAAGCAACCTCTTCGATCTATCTCTATAAATCTTTATCCCTAAGATATAAGTTGCTTCTCCAAGGTCTTTCATGGCAAATTGTTTGGACAACCAAATTTTTACTGATTGCAACATTGAGACATCGTTTTCTAGCAACAATATGTCATCTACATATAACACAAGGAATACGATCGCGGCCCATTCACCTTCTTGTACACAGTGTTCATCCGGATTTTGTGAGAAACCAAACTCTTTGATTGTCTCATCAAAACGGATATTCCAACTCTGGATGCTTGCTTCATCCATAAATGGATTTACAAGCTTGCATACCTTTTCGCCATCGGCGAAATGAAGCCCTCGAGTTGTGTCATGTACATCCTCGGCCAGATTTCCATTCAGAAAGTCGTCTTCACATCCATTGCCATATCTCATAATCATAATGGCGGCAATGGCTAGGAGTATCTAATGGATTTAAGCATTGCTCTTTGATCAAGGTCTCGTCATAGTCAACTCCTTGTCTTTGATTTAAAGCCTTTAGCCACAAGCCTCGCTTATAGGTAATTACATTACCATCCATGTCGGTTTTCTTCTTGAAAACCCATTTGCACCCTATAGGTTTTATCCTTCGGTGCATCAACCAAAGTCCATACTTGGTTTTCGTACATGGAATCCATTTGATTTCATGGCACGAAGCCATTTTTCGCATCAAACTCTTCAGAACCTCTTCATAGGTGGTAGGCTCATCATCTTCTATGAGCAATACGTCATTCTGTTCACTCACGAGAAATCCATATCTCTCGGGAACAGAGCGTATCCTACTTGACCTACGAATTTCGTGTGTAGTAGAAGGTTGAACTATTACCTCATCTGCATGAGATACAGTTTCAGGTTCAGGCAGTTGATCTGCGTCTGTCCGAGCATCTTGAACTTCTTCAAGCTCAACTTTGCTCCCACTGTCCTCTTTTAAAAGAAACTCTTTCTCTAAAAAGACAGCATGCATCGAAACAAACACCTTTTGTTCCTCAGCAAAGTAGAATTGATATCCTCTTGTTTCTTTAGGATATCCTACGAACAAACACTTGTCAGATTTTGCTTCAAGCTTATCTGACTTTGTCCGCTTCACATAAGCAGGACAACCCCATACTTTCAAATAAGAAAGATAAGGTTTCTTGTTAGTCCACATCTCATATGGAGTAACATCAACTATCTTTGATGGAACTCTGTTTAACAAGTAAACAATTTGTCTCAAGCGCATACCCCCAAAGGATTTTTGGCAATCTATGCAAAGCCCATCATAGATCGTACCATGTCCAACAAGGTTCGATTTCTCCTTTCTGCCACACCATTGTGCTGTGGTGTGTAAGGAGGGGTCCACTGAGATAAAATCCCATTATCTCTGAGATAATCCAAAAACTCTTGGTCTAAGTATTCGCCACCACGATCGGATCGTAATGTTTGATACTTTTACCAAGTTGTTTTTCTACTTCATTTCTGAATTGTTTGAACTTTTCAAGCGCTTGATTTGTATCTCATCGAATCTGGTACCCATATCGAGAATAATCATCGATAAAGGTAATGAAGTAACAAGCAACCACTTACGGCATGGATGGACATAGGACCACATACATCCGAATGTATTAGGTCTAATAATCCGATCGCTCGTTCACCCTTTCCTTTAAAGGTAACTTAGTCATCTTGCTAACAAACAAGATTCACATGTGTCATATGATTCATAATCAAATTACCCTAAACTACCACTCTTGTGGAGCTTAGCGATCGTCTCTCATTTATATGGCCAAGCGATAATGCCATAAGTAAGTTGATTTTAAATTATCTCTTTATGTCTTTTAGCGTCATTGACATTCATAACCGGATGTGACATATCTAATATGTATATTCCATTTCATAATGTACCAAGACCATAAAGCATTCCATTTGAGCTAATAGAACAACCATTGTTACTAAAAGACAAATGGAAACCAAATTTATTTAAACAAGAAAGATAATATGTTCTTTGTTAACACGGGTACAAAATAACAATCATCCAAGTTAAGTACAAGCCCACCGGGAGTGTCAAAACATAAGTCCCTACGGCTAATGCAAAGAACTCTTGCTCCATTGCCAACACGCAGTCCATTTCTCCTTTATGAAACGCCCTCGTCCCTCGAGGCCTCGCATATCATTACATATGTGAGCCACAACCGGTATCTAATACCCATATGTTATGATCGAAACAGATTAACCTCAATGATAAACATACCAAAGAAGTCGAGGCGGTGATGCCTTCTTCTTCTTCGCTTCTTCAGATAAACTTTGCGATTCGCCTCCGATGACCGATCTTACCGCAATGGAAGCAGTACCTTTTAGTGCGATCTCTTTGGTCTTCTTCTTGCCTTTCGCTGCACTTCCTTTCGACTTCGAGCCTTTTCTTCTTCTGTTTCCTTTTCTTGGAACCAGAGGAAGAAGAATCCACCAATAACAACGCCTTGCTATTTTGCTTGACACTTGTTCATTGCATCTTAAGCAGATTGATCACTCGGGGAATTGTGGTGGATATTTGGTTCATTCGATAGTTCAACACAAACCGTGAATAACTATTTGACAAACCAACAAAATTAAGTCTATACTTAACTCGAATCCATCACAAAACCTAAGACGACCAACCTCTCAATATAGCCATTCATCTTGATGCATATTGCTTGCAGATGAACCAGAGTCATCTTCGTTGTAAAGAGCAACCTTGAGGTCTCGAACCGCTCGGACCGTGCTTGCTCATCAAACAACTCTCTAAGATGAAACACAATCGTGTGAGCATCCATAGACTCGTCTTTATCGCACTCGGTGACATCGATGCAAGCATAATGCAGGTGGCTATGTCACTGTCTTTTAGATGCTTACGATATGCCTTCTGATCATCATCAGAAGCTCCTTCAGGAAGTGGATCCGGAAGCGAAAAATCAAGGATGTATCCTAGATCCTCGAGATCCGAGAACAATTCTCGATTCGCGCACCAATCAAGAAAATTCGGTCCAGCTTAATTTGTTTGCATCCATTAGTGGCGAAGATTCACACTAGTCGACATCTTGATCAACCTAAACGTAGAGAGAAAGAAAGTTAGAATAGAATTAAATGTATGACCATAAGGACTTAAATGACATACATATGGCTCCCACTAGTTTCAATAGAATCCATAACCCTCATCATGAATCCAAGAAACAAAATGGCACATTGACCAAGTGGGTCGATATCCGACATTGCTAAGAATGACCTTGGGTTTGCCCAACAAGCCACTTCTTAGGTCAATCGGTAGGTATCAGTCATACCAATTGCATCATCGATAACCGACATTAAGAATGACCTTGAGGTTAGCTCAACAAGCCACCTTATGTCTCGGGAGGTATCAGATATACCAATTACATCTTAGACACAACTATCGCTCAGTGCTATCAACAGTTGATGTATGCACAAACATTGAGTTATCAACACTTGATGCGCGTACATCTGATGTACACTACCCAACTTCGCCTCTGTCCACGTTGACCTTGAGGTTAGCTCAACAAATCAACGCTTCTAGGAAAACCGACCCATTAATCCGAAAATCATATTTTCATGGTTTGAACATATTAGTATAGAGTGAGCTTGAGGTTAGCTCAACAACCCAACCTATAAGAACTCGGTTCTTACCATATTAATGGAAGGCGTTAGTTTTCATATTTTAAGTGAGGGATTTTAGGTCTCATCTTTCTAATCTCATCCAAGGATCATAGTCATCATGACTATATGGTCTGATTTAGGGCATTGCATCAATCACATTGAATTTATACCGATAATCACCCATCATCCCACTTCTGCATGTTGTTGTAGTCGACTAGTGCATGTTCTAGTCGACTGGAACATGTGCTAGTCGACTACAATGAGTTCTTGTAGACGTTCGATCGATGGAACATGTTCCATCGATCGGCATCATTTTCGATCGATGGAACATGTTCGATCGTGGCATCCATTTTCCAGTCGACTGGAACATATTATAGTCGACTGGAATGGCTGGTTTGCTCCCTAATCGGCTAATTTCTCAATCCAAGCATTCCCAATTCACAATACCAATATAACAAGTATATAAACCTTTATATTAATGTGCTAATGAAACATTTTCATCAAATCATGCATGCCATATAGTCAAACTATATAGGAAAAACTTGAAACCGATTAATCCAAAATTAATCACTAGATTTCCATATAATTTTAAGAATATCAAATTATCATACTAAGTATCTCTAGGTAGGCTACACGTTATCAAGATTACTTCGGCACTTGTCACAAACATTGTGACGGCCAAAACAATCAAGATAACGGAATAATCTAACGAGACGCTAAAGTGACCTACTCGACATCCAAAAAATTATTGGAAACCTAATTTCAAGAATCACATTTTGGGATGCATGCCACATCAATATAACACATTTTTAATCACTATAAAAATGATTCAAGGCATTGGAAATGAGAAATACTCAAGCAATCATTTCAAACAAAATAGACCCAGCAACTTTCGCAAAACTGCTAAGCTCAACATTTTGCTCAAAATGACCATTGAAACATTTTCAATAAATACTGAGAAAATTACAGAGGTGAAAACATGTTCCCAACATGCTCCATGAATTTTTCCAGGATTTATGTCCCACAAAAACTCATTGAACCTCAGCAATCTAGCTGAACCAGAATCTGTGTTCTCCAACACAGACATTCCCATCAGCACACAAGAAATTCGGAAATAAATAGTAAATCACCTTGAAAACAAATTTCCATCCACAGATACATTCACAAACATCTTAGGGACATGTCGGTGAAAACCAATCCGAAAAACAATTTTTCTAGAATTTATTCTCGAATTTATAAGCATACCTGTTTCAGAAACGTTCAACAAGACAGCATCCGAAACTTGAGGGAATTAAATAGAAAAACCATATCAAATTAAATTGATAAATTCTCATCTTTTATAGACACATTCAGCAACATCTTATGAGCAGGTCTATTCAAGAAAATTTCGAAAACCCTATCAAATACTGAATTCGAAATTCAACACATACAACATGCTAGACAACTCAATTCACAAAGGAACTCCGACCTAGTTATCATTTTAACTGTTTATACAACACAAGTGTCTCTGATACCACTGTAGGAACATCCCGGGGTAGGCATCACATGCCCACGGTGCGGAATTTAAAATTTTTAGTTCCGGGGCATTCCCGAAGCCAAGATCCATGTGAAGTTACAAACAACCAAACCATAACGACCAAAGGAGACCGTCTCTAACGGTATCCACGTAGAGGTCGGATAACCTAACCGGGACAAACTCTTTTGACCCGGGAATAGCTAGACTAAAGAGAAGAGTACTAGCTCTTACCTTAACCTTGGAGAGCAAGTGAGATGATCTTGGTGGAACCTTGGAGAAGTAGAAGCAAAGTGGAATGGAAGAGATGAAGGAAATGAAAACAATTTTCCAAGCTTAACCCTTAAGCAATTTTCGATTCCTCTCTTCCCATCGCCGTGCAAGCCTTCTTCCTTTGCTTCTTCTATATGTTTTTAACACTTAAACAACATATATAAAGCTTGGTCAAGGAGTCTTCCACGTATGGCATAAAGAAATGCCTTAATTTGCTAAATAATCATTAACTTTGACTTTTCAAAGTTACAAACTTCTCCACCAATTATGCTTCCACCGAAAATCAACTTATATATATATAATTAATTAATTATTTACTTAATTAATTAACATATATAATTGCTGAAGAGGTCCAGTCAAACTGGGTCGGTCTCTACTCTTTCTTAGAATCCCGCCGCAAAAATCACCGGAGACCCTTTTCAGCAATGTCGATGTCGCGATCTCATCGGGACATATCCCAATCTCATCGGGATCCATTTAATCCTATTGCTCTCCAGATATCGGATCTCTGTCCGAAACTATTTTACCGATTTTCCGAAGTCACTCTTATCGTGTGACCCATTAGGCTCCGGTTATGTTGGCCACTTAGATTAACACTTAACTGAGCAAGTCATGAGCGTATCTAGCAACACATCATGACCCCCAATTGACCGGAAAGTAATTGGTTTGACTAATGAAACCATATCACGAACCCTTCCATAGACAATTACTGTGCAATTAGTCCTTTCACCATGCTATACCCCACTTGGTTTGAGTATGGGCAATGTGTCAACTCTTACTAGACCGATCGGATCAAATCTAGTCCAAGTGTAATCGGTTCGCCCTAGGACTCATTACTTTATATGTCCATGAAGACCATCTTCATGACATATGTATGCTCCTACGCAGAGACTTCAAAGTAATGATCCCGATAAGAGGCCATGGGTATCTCTTCTGCTATAACAAAGTGGTGAATCTGTCAGACTACTCAATTACCTTCAATACCTCAAGTCGCACCCAATCACCACCCTATGAGCGACCTCGAAAGGCAACAAGGAATGGAGTCAAAGTACGTAATCAAGACCAAGATATCCTCGAGTACCTCAAGTCTAAGGATACTTGCACCATTGCTATGATGAGATTATCAACGACATTTGTATAGGACATCCATGTGATGATCTCATAGCAGGTCATCCAATGTACTTACTACATTAGTAAGCATCCACATGTCAAATCTAAATATCTCAATATTTACGGTTTTACGAGATCCACCGCTTGATCCAATCAAGGAATTTGACATGTGTAGTCTATCCGGATTAACGATGTCGATCTCGTTAATCCTATGACTAGGATAATTTGAATCTTGACATAATTGCACATGATAGGAATCTCGGTGGTATGATCGCATCATAATTTCCTTCATGCTATGTCATATATCGAGGACTTCATTAATTTGATTAAAGATCACTATCAATTCATAATAAAATGAACATCAAATAAATGAAATGTGCCTTGCTTTATTTATTCATAAAGTCTGTACATGACTATGAACAAAATGCGCTAAAGGGGATTGCCTTTAGGGCACTACTCTAACAGCTTTCAGGGGTGAAGGAGGAGAGAGATCTCTTTCAGGCTCAGAACTCTTCCTTGGAGGAGGAGAGGAAATCCCGGGAGGATGCGATGAGCGTCCTGAAGGCTCAGCTGACCACGGGAGAGGAGGAGAGGAGCCAGCTGGTTGCGGCAAATGACAAGCTGAAGAGGATGGTGGAGAAGGAGCGGGAGCTTGGTAAGAAGTACCTCGAGGATTGTCATGCCACGGTGGAGAGCGAGAATAGAGCCTAGGACATATTGTTGAAGGTGCGGGGCTCTATTAAGAACCAGCGGGTAGAAGCGATCAAGCGGTGGAAGAGGCGGTTTCTGAACGAGGAGTGTTTAGAGCTTGCCTGTGACTTGGGCCTCTTGCTCCTGAAGAGGTGTCACAAGATTCACGTTCCTCAGGGGTCGGAGTGTCCTTCCTTTGAAGAGTACGCCGAGCCGCTTCTCCCCGCAGCCCTTGGCCTTTCTTTGGAGGGTATGAAGAAGAAGGTAGAGGGAGAGCGAAACTTTGTTCCTGATGAAGAGCTGGACCTTAGCTCTGAAGAGGAAGAGATTCCTCCTGAGGATATTCCTCCGGTTGCTCCTTTAGGCCCTGCTCCCTTGATTGTCTTATCGACTCCCGAGGCTTCCCCAATGCATCCATGACTTAAAGCTTCTCCTTCTGCTGAATTTTAGAGCTCACCTGGTCGGGCTTGTAGCCAAAACGAATTCAAAGGAATGAAATCTATATTTTGTCCTTCATTTTTTCGAAGTCATTTTTCGTGTTTATGTTCTTTATTTTCGATGTATAGTGGAGTTTGATGAAGTTGCTCATGGTCGACCGGCTTCGAGGTCGATTTATAGTTGAGGCCGAGCTGAAGTCCCAAGGATCTTGTCTTGGCGACAGATCGGCCGTAGTCGATCTATATCGAGGCCAAGCAATGGTCCCAAGGATCTTGCCTTGACGACCGATTGACCGTAGTCAATCTATGTCGAGGCCGAGCGATGGTCTCAAGGATCTTGTCTTAGCGACTGATCGACCGTAGTCGATCTATGTCGAGGCCGAGCGATGGTCCCAAGGATCTTGTCTTGGCGACCGATCGACCGTAGTCGATCTATGTCGAGGTCGAGCGATGGTCCCAAGGATCTTGCCTTGGCGATCGATCGACCGTAGTCGATCTATATCGAGGTCGAGCGATGGTCCCAAGGATCTTTCCTTGGCGACCGATCGACCGTAGTCGATCTATGTCGGTAGGCGATGGTCCCAAGGATCTTGTCTTGGTGACCGATCGACCGTAGTCGATCTATGTCGAGTCGGCGATGGTCCCAAGGATCTTGTCTTGGCGACCGATCGACCGTAGTCGATCTATGTCGAGGCCGAGCGATGGTCCCAAGGATCTTGGCTTGGCGACCGATCGACCGTAGTCGATCTATGTCGAGGCCGAGCGATGGTCCCAAGGATCTTGTCTTGGCGACTGATCGACCGTAGTCGATCTATTTCGAGGCCGAGCGATGGTCCCAAGGATCTTGTCTTGCCGACCGATCGACCGTAGTCGATCTGTGTCAAGGACGAGCAATGGCTGGTGAGATTTTCTGCACTTTGCCGAATATAATGAAATTTTTTCTTTGCCAGGAAATCTGAAAATCCCTTTATTAACGATAATGAGGGCGTGGGCCGTTAAAAAACCTGTTGATAACTTGCATTTTGTCATGTTAATTCTTTGTGTTTTATATTCTTTTGGTAGGCTTTTGTGATGTTTTGCTTGTGTTTCCTTGGAATTTTGTGTCTTTGTATGTTCTAGGTGACGAAATACAAAACAGCGCAATTTGGAGCTAAATTAGCTGTCTGGGCGAAGATTTCAACATGACCATGTTGAAGGTATCTGATGTTGTCTTTGGTAGATTACTACAGGAATTTTGACTTGACTCCTTGGGATTTGGGCCTTAATATGACCCTCTTTGTTGACAAAGTCAAAATTTGAAAGTTTATTGTCAAATAGGCCCCACTTTGATCATTAAGACCATTAAAGGAGGAGGGCCCACTTCATTTAATGGGAGAAGAAGAAAACCTAGAGAGACTACGACAACTTGAGAGAGGAACAATGTTAATTGATGTGTGACCTTTATTGGTCACATCATCAAATAGTGAGGAGGGTGAACAGTGCGGCGCTGGGAGAGAAGTGAGTAGATTGCGGCAACCTGAAAGAGAGGAAGCTAGAGATTATTATCCTTTATCATTAAAGGACGGTGACGACGACAGGAGCTCTAGAGGTTGACGATAACAGCTTTTGGGGGAAGATTTAATTCATTAAGCGGGGAAAGTTGTGGCCTTGCAACAACTAGGGCAACAAACTCTGATGATAGAAAGTAGACCAACGTTGATGTGAGTTTCAGGTGGGATTGAAGGCTTGAGGCACGACAGTGGGCAGCAACTTTAGGGAAGGTTGAATTTCAATTTTAATTTGTCAATTTCAGTTTTAATAGATAGAGACTAGTATTTTGTGTGGCTAAGTTTTTAATCTAGACAAGGTACTTTAAGTTTGATGCATGTAGTTCGTGAGACTCTCGTGGTTTAATTGTTTTCGTGAATTTCTTATGTTTATTTAATCTCTGCGCTTGATCGATTAATTATCGTTAAGTTTGTTGATTAATGAGGCCTGTTAATTAATTAACTTAATAATAAATTGCCGAATAGATTAGTTAATCCATGATTGCTGTCTATCGCGTGGCGAATTAATTTCAATTAAGAGGTTAATGAGATTAAATAATTTAGTCTAAATAGATTGCGAGTGTCCAATTCTGTTGGCTAAGACGAGGGTCCATTAGAGCCTATAGCTGCCATAGATTAGATTATGCGGAGCTTTACTCGGGAATAGTTTAATTGGTTAGGGAAATAATCTGCGGAGCTTTACTCAGGATTATCGAATAATTACGAATGGATTGGTAGATTTGTGTTGTTCACGGTCTGCTATAACTTTATCCATAGGAATGAACGAAATTTATATTTTTGAGTCTATGATCGAATTACGGTATCAAATGGGAGAGTACCTTGGCTAGGTTTTTATTCATATTATTTTCAATCTTATTTTTAATTTCTTCTTGCGTGATTTCGTGTTTCTAAAATCAATCATTCTCAAATCAAATTATTTTTTTATTTTTATTTTTATTTTTATTTTCGATTTCGCATAAATAAATAATTACTTCATTGGTCTCTGTGGTTTGACCCTATTCACCACTTTGCTCGCTTAAGTGTTCTAGAGTAGGAATTTATTTTGTTGGTTTGACCGCCATCAAATTTTAGGCCATAGTTATGGGGACCCGATGTTTAAGTTTTGTTTGTTTGTGTTGCTAATAATTTTTTCTAGTTGTTTGCATGCGACATTGTGTTTCTGCAGATGATTTATTGTTTGATTAGGAGATAGAAGATCGCAAAACGACTCGGAAAGCCGAAACTTAATTGCGAATGGCCGCAAATCTTCAACATTTGGGTATCGTTCGGACACACACTTTCGAGGTGTCCATGAGGTAAGTAATTCTAGACTCGAAAGTAGACTTGAAAAGATTGTTGAATTTTGGAGAGACAAGTTATTAATTCTTCTAATGCCAATAATGTCAATGCAAATCAGTAACCAAGGACCACAAGTCCTATTTGTCACATTGTGGATTTGGGGTCATTTCTTGATGCTTGTCCGATTCTACAAGATGATCTTGTGGAGGCTGAAGTTATGGCGATTAATGATGATTATCGGTCTCAAAGAAAATATGATCCTATTTGAATACTTACAACCTGGATGGAGGATCATCTAATATGAGATATGGGAATGGGCGTGAAGGTCATAGTAGTCGATGGCAATGACAATATCAGAGGCCTAATTATGGCGGCCAATTTCCACCTTAGAGGATCTCATGTCACGATTGACTCTGACTCGATTGACGACCAATACCAATTAGCGAGTTTGGTTCGATTTGGTCGATTGACACAATTCGAGCTCGGACTAATAAAAATTTTCAAGAGTGAGGAGCAAATTAGTCAATTAGTCGCCGCTGAAAATCAAGGAAATTGCCTTCTCGACTCTTGTCAATCCTAGGCGTAATATTAGTGCCATTACCTTGCATAGTGGAAAAGAAATTGAAAGTCTTTGGAGGATGTAAAAACTTCAACATGACCATGTTGAAGCCGCTGAGCAGAAAAAGAAGCTAAAATCGAGGAAATCGTGACAGCTAATCCAGAAAGTCCACCATTCCCACACAGGTTGGCTAAGAAGAAGAAATTGCAAAGTGATGAGGAGCTTGAGAATTTTGAGGTCAACCATCAGCGAATTGTTTGTGTCAAAGAAGTGGAGAAGGAGCTCGAAGTGAAAGAACACATCTTTTAGCTCGGAGGTAAATCTTGAGTCCATAATTATTTTGAAACTAACTCTTTACCTTTACATTACAGATTGGAGGAGTTAACTGAAGAAGAAAAAGGTGAGGAGACGTTTGAAATATTTCCGAAATGCATGGACTCAGTCAAAATTGAGAAGCTGAGGATAGGGAAGATACTGGAGGAGGAGGATGATCGACTAAGGCTCTATCCGAAATTACCTCACATGGAGGAGCCGCATGTGATACATGAAGATCACAATTTTGTCACGTGAGGAGAAAAAGGAGTCGAGCCAGTGACCCTAAACCAAGGCGCTTCTTGGGAGGCAACCCAAGGTTTGCTTTCATTTTGTTCTTCGCAATTTAATTTTTGTGTTGTTGTTGGCTGTCACTTGGTCGGAAGGTTTTTATTATTTTGCAGGATAGTATGGGCGTATCACCTCGCAGCTCCACCATTACCTTGGCGCATCACCTTAGAGAAGCTTTCTCTCACTCTTTCCTTTTATTTTACTGTTCTTGTCTTTCTTTGCTAACATTGAGGACAATGTTTGGTCTAAAGTGTGGGGGAAGGATTTATGTTAAATTTTGCATAAAATTTTCAGGTTTTAGTGGGTGAATGGTTCAGATTTTTCTTGATTTTTGTGCTTCAAAGTGTCACACCTTTACTCTTGCTTGAACTTGAAGATTTTCACTTGTACTTGCACGTTTTAGTTCAAAAAAACCCATAAAATTTAAAAAAAAAGAAAAAAAAAACTTTTGAAAAATACAAAGATTTTTTTTTTGCATGCTTTTGCACCTTAAGTGTTTAGTTTTGTCTTTTGATCTCCCAATGATTGATAAGAATATGAGTATTATAGGTGAGAGTTAATCTTTGATATTTGAATCATGAACTTGATGAATGTGTTTTTATGTGAGTTTTAAGCTTGATAGCTTTTGGATTGATTTTGAAACTACATTGTGTTAACTTAATAGATGATTATCCCATGTGAGATTTTGAACCTTCAACGCAATTCTTTGATGTGTGTTCATTCAATGCTTTGTATCTCTAGAACTTGCTTGATATCTTGTTGAGACTACAATTTTACATGCATGCATAAAGATGATAAAGGCACTTAGGATTTTAACCACTTGACCAAAAAGCCAACCCAAAGCATGTTATCCATTAGTGAGCCCATTTGAGCTTATTATCTATTCTTTGGTTTACCATGTTTAACTTAACCTTTTCTTAATTAATTTATCTTTCTAACCCTTATCATGGTTAGTAGAGCATGCTTGTTGAGTTAAACTTGCGAAGGTTGCACATATAGGAATATCAGTGGTATATGACTTGTATTGTACTTGTTGTCAATGGGGGAAGGAATCGAAAAACCAAAAAAAGAAAAAGAAAAAGAAACAAAAGAAAAAAAGCGAAAAAGTTTGGTAGAAGAGAAAAGAAAGAAAAGGATTCCCCATGTGCTTGATTGATAAATGTTTAGGAATGAAATTTCAAAAAAAAAAGAGAGAGATGTGTAATTGTTTGATGATATGTAGGATCTTTTATATGTGTTATTGATTACGATATGCTCTACTCACTCGATACTTAGCCTTTTCTTACCTTTCTTTTACCTTACCCTAACCAACCAAGTTGCATCCTTGTTTAAGACCTTTTGATTTATGTTGTGCATGTAATACTTAGTAGTGTATTCAAGATTGAAGAGCAAGCCTATGGTAGAGCATTGCATTGTTTGAATTTATGAGAGTTAAAACACATTTGAGCCATAAACACTTGAGTGTTGGAGTGTATGACAATGAGAGGACCTATTATTTTGACATGGTGTAGATTTCCTCTAAAGACTATTGTGCTATCTTGCTTGGCTCTTACATTTAAAGTGAGTTCATTATTTTTATGGATTAAATGTCACAGGTTCCTTCTTGTTTATAATCCTTGTATGTCTTTGATGTTGTTGGGAGGTTGGGAGAAAAAAAACTTTGACACTTAAGAAAATGGCCCCTGCATTTGCATATTTATTTGTTTTTATTTTTGCATCCATACTTAGTTTTTGCATTCTCGGTTTTCTTAAGCTTTCAAAATTTATATATGTTTTTAACTTTCCTCGAGGATGAGCAAGAGCTAAGTGTGGGGGAGTTTGATAACTTGCATTTTGTCATGTTAATTCTTTGTGTTTTATATTCTTTTGGTAGGCTTTTGTGATGTTTTGCTTGTGTTTCCTTGGAATTTTGTGTCTTTGTATGTTCTAGGTGACGAAATACAAAACGACGCAATTTGGAGCTAAATTGGCTAATCTGGAACTGAAGATTTCAACATGACCATGTTGAAGGTAATACAGTGTTGTGCTGGCAGATTACTACCTGGGAATTTTGACTTGACTCCTTGGGATTTGGGCCTTAATAACAACCCTCTTTGTTGACAAAGTCAAGGCTGGAAGTTTTATTGTCAAATGGGCCCCACTTTGATCATTAAGACCATTAAAGGAGGAGGGCCCACTTCATTTAATGGGAGAAGAAGAAAACCTAGAGAGACTACGGCAACTTGAGAGAGGAACAATGTTAATTGATGTGTGACCTTTATTGGTCACATCATCAAATAGTGAGGAGGGTGAACAGTGCGGCGCTGGGAGAGAAGTGAGTAGATTGCGGCAACCTGAAAGAGAGGAAGCTAGAGATTATTATCCTTTATCATTAAAGGACGGTGACGACGATAGGAGCTCTATAGGTTGACGATAACAGCTTTTGGGGGAAGATTTAATTCATTAGAAAAGCAGGAAAGTTGACGAGCGCAGCAACTAGGGGCAACAGCTACAGTAGATAGAAAGTAGACCAACGTTGATGTGAGTTTCAGGTGGGATTGAAGGCTTGAGGCACGACAGTGGGCAGCAGCTTTAGGGAAGGTTGAATTTCAATTTTAATTTGTCAATTTCAGTTTTAATAGATAGAGACTAGTATTTTGTGTGGCTAAGTTTTTAATCTAGACAAGGTACTTTACGTTTGATGCATGTAGTCGTGAGACTCTCGTGGTTTAATTGTTTTCGTGAATTTCTTATGTTTATTTAATCTCTGCGCTTGATCGATTAATTATTGTTGAGTTTGTTGATTAATGAGGCCTGTTAATTAATTAACTTAATAATAAATTGCCGAATAGATTAGTTAATCCGTGATTCTTTGTCTGTCAGTGGCGAATTAATTTCAATTAAGAGGTTAATGGGATTAAATAATTTAGTCTAAATAGATTGCGGGTGTCCGATTCTGTTGGCTAAGACGAGGGTCCATTAGAGTCTATAGCTGCCATAGATTATATTCTGCGGAGCTTTACTCGGGAATAGTCTAATTGGTTAGGGAAATAATCTGCGGAGCTTTACTCGGGATTATCGAATAATTACGAATGGATTGGTAGATTTGTCTTTATTCACGGTCTGCTATAACTTTGTCCATAGGAATGAACGAAATTTATATTTTTGAGTCTATGATCGAATTACGGTATCAAATGGGAGAGTACCTTGGCTAGGTTTTTATTCATATTATTTTCAATCTTATTTTTAATTTCTTCTTCGTGATTTCGTGTTTCTAAAATCAATCATTCTCAAATCAAATTATTTTTATTATTATTATTTTTAGTTTTATTTTTGATTTTGCACAAATAAATAATTACTTCATTGGTCTCTGTGGTTCGACCCTATTCACCACTTTGCTCGCTTAAGTGTTCAGAGTAGGAATTTATTTTGTTGGTTTGACACCATCACTTTGTCTAGCGAGGACGGAAAAAAGTACCAGGTTTTGTTCAAAAGCAATAATGAACAAACATTAACTAAAATAAAACTTATCTCTTGGTAGAAACGCCTTGAGTTTCGAGTTCCATGGCCTCGGTAGAGTTTTCCCATTCGCATCGCGTAGGATGTAAGAGCCATGCCCGGCTTGCTTGATCACCTGGTAGGGTCTTTCCCATGCCTGTCAGAGCTTTCCGGGGTGTTTCCCAACCGCCTCGACTTTTCGCAGGGTGTACTCCCCGATCTTTACGTCGCTCGGCTTTACTCTTCTATTGTAAAATTTCGTCGCTTTCTGCCTGACGGCTTCTGAACGAGCGGCTGCCCTATCTCTGTCTTCACTGAGGAGCACGAGCTCGACTCGACGGGCTTCATTATTCCGCTCTTCGTCATAGTTTGTCACCCTTTGGTTGTGCAACACTACTTCTACAGGGACTAAGGCTTCTTCCCCAAAGGTCATCCTGAACGGTGTTTCCCCTGTGGCTCCGTTTGGTGTGGTTCTGTACGCCCACAACACTTCATCAAGCTCTTCCACCCAAGTCTTTCGTCCGTCTAGGCGCTTCTTAAGAGCACTCATTATCTTTTTGTTTGTGTTCTCCGCGAGACCGTTGTTTTGGGGTGGGCTACGGAGGTTAACTGTAGCCTTATCTTTAGTCGGTCGCAGAAATCTTTAAACTTATCGTTATCGAATTGTCGACCGTTGTCTGCGACCAGCACCATAGGCATCCCGAAGCGAGTTAGTATATTTTTCTTTACGAAACTTTCCACCTTCTGCTCGGTGATTGTAGCTACCGCTTCCGCTTTGGCCCATTTGGTGAAGTACTCCACTGCCACTATCAGGAACTTTTTCTATCCGGGACCGAGAGGGAAAGGCCCCAGTATATCCATCCCACATTGAGCGAAGGGGATAGGATGACTCATAATTTTCATCCTCTCGGTCGGTTGGTGAGACAGGCTACTATTTTTCTGGCAGGCCTCACATCGGTCGACTTTCTCCTGGCAGTCTTTCCTCATCGTCGGCCAGTAATATCCCTGTCTGATAAGCCTATGGGCTAACATTCTACCTCCTACGTGATTGCCACACATTCCTTCTTGGACTTCAGCCATTGCTTGTTCTGCCTCTTCTTCATTCAAGCATCGCAGCAGTGGCTAGTCATAAGATCGCTTGTACAGGGTGTCGTTTATGATCGTGTATTCGGCCGCCTTTATTCTCAATCTCTTGGCCTCAGGGTTTCTTGGTTGTGTCCCTCTAGGAGATACCGTCTGTCGGTTCCATCCAACCCGATCGACCGGTATTTACATCAAGAACTTCCTTAGCTTTTTGTATCTTTGGGGTGATCTAGTCGTTCGACTAGAGCGTTGTTTTAAGCGTCTCGATCGGAGGCCATTTTGGAAGGGCATCCGCTTTGGCATTGAGCTCGTTTCATCCTGCTGATCGAGTCTTGCTCAAAATTACTTAACTCCGCTTTACTAGCTCAAGTACTCGATCATGTTGTTCCCTTGGCTTCATCTTCGTCCGGTGACTTGGCCGACCACCACACAGCTATCGCTATATATCTTTAGATGCTTTACCTCCATTTCCTTAGCGATTGGAGGCCCATATCGAGCCTCATATTACCTCTCGTTATTGGAGGCCTTGAATTCTAAGCCAAGGCGTATTCCACCTTCTCTTCCATATCTTGGGCTAATCAACACCACTCCTGCTCCGCGTCCCTCGGCATTAGACGATCCATCAATGAACAAGCTCCAGTGGGGCATTGCTCACCTACTGAGTTAGGTTGGCTCATTTCTGCAATAAAGTACGCCAACACACATTGCCTTGATCATCGTCAGAGGCTTATATTGTTGAACCAAAATTTTTTTTATGATAGTATTGGTATGAAATGTGATAATTGTGATTTTGCCTTAGTTTGATTAAATTGAGAAATTGTGATAATTAGGTAGTTTTGCTTTAATTGGAGTTATTTGGGAATATTGTGGATAATTATAGTTGAATTGGGGTTAAATGAGGAGTTAGCTTAAGTTGTTGGGCTTGGGCTTAGGGAGGGCCCATGCCACTTGGTTAGAAGAGAATTAGAAAGGAAGGAGAATAGGAAGAAGAAAGAAAAGAAAGAATAGAAGGAGAAGAGGAGAAGTATCGCCGTCGGAGGAGGAAGAGAGAAGAGAGGAAGAGGTTTAAATGATTTTGAGTTTCCGGCGGTTGGGAGCGTTTTACGGTAAGTTTAGTGCCCTCTTAACTTGCTTTGGTTAGATTTAAACTTCAGAATGTTGAATCAAGTAAGAATCGAAGGTTTAGGGTTTAGAGTGGAAAGCGGTGAGATCTCGTTGGGTTGATGCATGCTTGTGAGATTTGAAGCTAAGAATGAGTTGAAATGTTGTAGAGAACTTGATCTATGTCTTAGATGTGTTGTATTTGAGTTGGGAGCAATTGGAGTTGAAAATGTGCGATTTTAGGGTTGAGAATGTTTTCCCGATTCGCAGGTCATGACAGCTCAAAACACGCTTGTGACATCGAATTAAGTTTTTGCATGCCTTATTGCGCGGCACCAGCTGGCTGTCGTGCATGTGCATTTGGAGCCTGACGTGTGAGGAGTTCGCCATGAGCCCTCGACAATGGCCGCCTTCGCATGGCGATGAAGCTTCACCATGGCGTGTCGGGGCGTTTTCCATGAGGCCTTCGACATTGGCCTTGCCTTGGCATGAACGAGTTTATTGCGGCGAAAGATTCATGCATGCGTAGCCTTGCTTGTGGCGTGACCCTATTTTCGAAAATGAGATTTTGTATTTTGAGGATATCTTTGATGTAGATGTCCGATCGGGGTGATTTTAGACTCGTTGTGATCCAGAGATTAAGGACTACAAGTTGTATGAAGAAGAGAAGTCGGAAATTGTTTCGAAGAATTCGGGAATTTAGATGGGAGTCGAATGAAGACTTTTAACGCTTTCCTTTTTGCTTTTCGAGCTTTGTTGAATTTTTCTATAGATATTAATTGTGTGGAAACTTGGTTTATGATAGGGAACCAAGCTGGTTTGACCCAATCGCAAGAGGGAGGACAGCAGTGAGTCCGATACTCCAGCGATACTAGGTGGGTAATATGTTTATGGTTATTGTGTGTATGAGCATTTGCATGATGTGTGCTTGCTTGCATTATATGATCTTGATTGTATTGAATTACATGAGAACTTTTGAATATGCCTTTGAATGATAAAATTTTGCATGAATAGATAGGCCTTTACGGAAATGGACTAGAATGAGATTTGAGAAATGTGAAACATGCTTTGAGCATGGACGGAATGGATTATGTGCTTTGTTTGGATAAGAGAGTTACGGATGGAGTCACGTGCACGTCGACATTAAAGCCTTCTCCCGGCTGCCGCTTGTAGCTGAGATCCTTGAAATCGGACTCGGATGGATTCTGGTTACCTTTGGTTTATCCGGATGGATTACGGAACTCTCGAGCCAATCGTTTGTGCATTCACGATTGATTTGCTGAGCATGATATATGTAACATCCGTTCTTTATTAGCAAGGTATTTTGGTATTTATGAGCCATCTTGATAGGTTTCACCGCATTCATTGTTGAGCATGATCTTGGCCTCTAATTATAGAGAACGGGCTTATTACATATGCATTTATTCTTAGGTAAGTGCATTCATGATTTTCGAGTTTGATTGTGACTATGGGTATTTGGTGATTGGATTGGGAGTTAATTGAGAAATTAGAGTAATTAAGTTCAATGGTGATTTATCTTGTTTATGGGTGATTGGTAATTTATAGAGACTTTTAGAAAATTTTGGAAGTCGGGAGAAAATACGATGGAAATATTTGAGTGGTATGGATTATTTGTATAGTATTGAAAGGGCTGTCAATGGCAATGGAAAAATTAGAATTTTCGATAGAAAATTTATGTGTTAAGCCATTGAAATTGAGACCTAAATTTGGGTGATTTGGAGAGTTGGGCTATAAATACTAGGGTTGAAAGAAATTTGGGAAAAGTTTGCTAAGGCATTTTCGGTTTCTCTTCTTTCCCTTTACGGTGATTTGATTCCTCCCAACGGTGAGAGATCCTTTGATTTCTTTTGGCTTCTTCCTTATGGTAATTAGTCTAATATGTCTCTCTTGATTGATAAAGGTTGGAAGCCTTGAGATTGGTAGATCGAGGATTTTGAAGGATTTCTAGGGTTTGGTGATTTTGAGAGATCGTGGATTCGATCTGTGATTGGTAAGTTTTATGGTTTTAATGTTGTCATTAATGGTTTCTCTGCATTTATGGCATTTATTATGTCGATTAGGTGGTTGAGAGTGTTTCTTGATGGGTTCTTCTCTGGGTGTTATCGTGAGTGTGTAAGAGTTAAAGGGATTGGTGATGGTTGTAAGCTTGGAGGCTTTCATCAAGAAAGTTTGCTTCTTTCTTGCCTTAGATAATCTGCGATTAGTTGGTGATTGAGTTATATTGATGATTGGTTTAGATATTTGATGATTATATATATATTAAGGTTTAAACGATGAAATTGATGAGTTATGTGTGTTGATAAATTAAGGAAATGGTTCTTGGAAGGAATAGAAGCTAAGGATTTGTTGTATTTTGTGTATCGAATTAATTGAGAGTTGTTCACGAGAGGAAAATTTGGGTTAGAGTTTGAGTCGGGGATCTGGAACCTTTGGAATTGTGTTTAAGGATGTGTTGGGAAGAAGGAGAAGCTGGTAGAGGCGAGAGCTCGGTAGAGGAGCGAGCTCGGTGAAATGCAGAGAACTGGTAGAGGCGAGCTCGGTAGAGGCGAGGCTGGTAGAGGAGAGCTCGGTGAGCCAGGCGAGAGCTGGTAGAGGCGCGAGCTCGGTGGAAGGCGAGAAGCTGGTGAGGAGGCGAGAGCTCGGTGGGCAGGCGAGGCTGGTGGGAGGCGGAGCTCGGTGAGCCAGGCGAGGCGGTGAGAGGCGAGGCTCGGTGAGCCAGGCGGAGGCTGGTAGGAGGCGGAGCTCGGTGAGCCAGGCGAGAACTGGTAGAGGAGCAATAACTCTGAGGCGACCTATGGGCATCTGGTGAGCACCAGGCGCACCACAGTCGCGACCTCCACCTAGTTGTCAGAAGAGGTGTGTTTGAGGTTTTGGAATTGGGACTTAGAAATTACAAATTCAGTCGACTAAGGATTAAATTCAAATTGGAGTTTTAAATTGGAAATTGCAATAGAGGTTTTGACCGAATGAATAGGAAATGGTTATAGAGAATATGAATTGAGAAATTGGTGAATTCTAGGAATGGAGCAATTCTTGTCGATCAAGTGAACTAAGAGTCGGGAATTGGACCTAAGAGTCAAAATTGGGTATGCTTTTGAAATCGTGAACATGCATTGTACATCATTTCATTGAGACATATGCATTCTTGTCACAGTAAATTGAGCATCTAGTAATGGGGTTGTACTTTCTTTATTACGAGAGGCAGATTGGATAGTCGTTCCACGGACATTCTTTGGGACTTCAGTGATGGCTCGGAAGTTCTGGTGAGTAACCTAGTTGGTTTCTCAAATTTACGGGTGCTTACATGCTTCTTGTGAATTACATGCAAAGGTGAATTATATGACTACCGTATGACTCTGGCATGTAATGGATTGAATTGCATGTTTCTTGAATTGAATCGTCTTTATTACGTGATCTTGGGTGAACCTTGGGCTTTATAGCCACCACTGTAAATTCTTGAACATGGTCTTGCATGCATAAATGCATGATCACGTAATGGAATGTGTCCCAGTTGCTATTTTCCTTTGAAATGAGTTTGAGCTCATACTTTGTCTTGTGGGGCTTAGCAGGGAGAAAATCACAGCGCGTCAATTTGTATCTTGTTGAGCACTTGGGCACAAAGCTGAATAATGGAAAGAGTCACATGCATTGCATTTACATGATTATTTGTGTTGTGACGACTCTTTGAAATCGTGATAATATGAAATCTTGTGGTATCTTTTATTATTGCAAATTGTTACAAATTCTGCTTTATTGTTACTTGTCTTGTAAGTAGCTCTTGATCTTAAGCATTATTATAGTTGTTATATTATATTGGTAATGAATATTCTTGTATTATCTTTGTCGCCGGTAGCGTAATGCATGATTTAAGCGAACCATCGATGATGGTTTCTCCTTGAGTTCATGAAACTCACCCGAAATTGCAACCTATTTTTCGGAATTGTTAGAGTAGACTCTAGCTCGAAGACCTTTCTTTCTGCCGTGCAGTTGCTGGCGAGGATCGTGATAGCTCGAAAGGTCGGTCAATTTGGGTTAGCATTTGAGGATGACTTAGGATGAGCAACATGTCGGTTTTCCTTTTGATTTTGTTAGGAGGTGATAGATTTGTCTATTCGGATTGAATGATTGTATTGGATAAATTACATTTGGATATTAATTTTCTGATTTACGATTTATTGCAATTATTCTGCGATGCCATGTGGATTTTAGCGAAATTTTACGGTAGTGAACCTTTATCGTGGGATCGTGTCGGGCGACCTACGGGTTTCTCGATGTGTACCTACGATGAGGCGCTACATTAGTGGTATCAAGCATGGTTTGGCATCTTTTGGGCATAGAGTGTTATTAAGTGGAATCCTTTGTGTAAGAATAAGGGTGATCCGAATTTCTTATGCATTTTAGGTCATCCGTAATGGGAGATCGAGTAGAAGCGACGGTGACCAGAATCTGTAGGAGCTAGTAGGAGTCCCTATGCCTCTTTCGGAGGTTACCTCCTCGAGTTCTGTGAGGCAGGAGCAGCGATGCGATCGGCTTGCATGGCGGCGATTGATTTCTATGGTATGCTTGACCTGCGGAGGTGAGGATGGCTTGAAGGGCGGCGAGTCCTCGACCGGATGGGCTGCGACCACGAGGAGAGGTTCGATTACTCTGTCTCCTTGCTTGAGGTCTGCATGCTCGGTGGTGGAGGGTGTCCGGGCGGTACCACGGGCCACCTGCTGACATGGGATGATTTTACGAGGGCCTTGAGGGACAATTTCATGCCCAAGGTCTATCTGGAGATGAAGATGCAAGTTCTTAGAGTTGAGGCGAGGACGGATGGCTGTGGGCGACTATGAAGTTGATTCAACGAGTTGATGGGCTATGTACACGCGATTGCTCTTGAGGCCGGCGGATCTTAGGAGATTTGAGGTGGACTCAATTTGAGATTCCTTTTGGTGGCGGATCGATATGAGCTCATTCTAGAGGTTGAGGCTGCATTTGTCGGGATAAATGTTACTCTGACGAATCTGTTGAGGCCCAGACGAGGGACGACATAAGAGACTAGTGATAGCTTGAGCGATCTTGGCGAGAGTTATAATAAGCGTCGAGGCGGGCCCTTGAGTCCATTGGAGGGCGAACGAGTGAGTATGGGCGGAGGGCGGTCGCCTGAGGCTGCTAGTGGTGGCGGTGGCGCGAGAGAATCGGAGACAGTATCCCAGTTGTGACAACATGTGGCGAAGAGCCACGATGGAAGTGCCGATGGTTATCGGGAGCTGCTTGAGGTGTGGCTCGATGGAGCACCTAGTGAGGAAGCGCCGAGACTTTGGGGCCCGATCTACTATGGTGGCGGTCGGTGATAATACCACAGTCCAGTGGGCCGTGGTGGTGGATCGAGATGGAGGCGAGGCGAGTGGGGAGGTTATAGTGAGTCAGGGGCCGAGTGATGACGACAATCACGGTAATTATGCCATGACGGCGGCGGAGGCCGAGGACTCACCGGATGTTGTTGCGGGTATGCTTCTTATTTACGGCATAGAAGTATATGCATTGTTGGATCTGGATCCACCCGTTCCTTTATTACACGCATTTAGCATGTATATTGCATAGGAATGGCGAGAGGTTCTGATATGGGTTGGAGGTGAGTACACCTCTGGGTAATCTGTTGTATTAGGAGAGGTATGTATAGGATGTCGATCAGTTGATTGAAGCGGTTTGAGTCTTGATTTGATTATATTGCCTCGAGAGAGATTGGCGTGATATTGGGGATGGATTGGTTGGTGTGCATAGAAATACATTATGGTATTTATTACGCCGGAGGTCGTGTTGGAATCTCTGGCCAGCCAGTGGTGTTTAAAGGAGTCGGTCGAGGCGATTACTGCGAGGATGATATCCTTTATGGCGCCACGAGATTGATTCGGGGAGGATGTGAGGCCTATTTGGCTCCGTAGTGGATTCTAAGTGGGCGGAGATTGGAGGAGGTTCCGTGGTGAGGACTTTCGGATGTATTTCAGGAGTTCTGGGTTTCTTGCTTGAGCGAGAGATAGAGTTTGAGATCGATCTCGTTCGGTGCAGCTCTATATCGATCCTCCGTATAGGATGGCAGGGTGGGCGAGAAGCTTAAGGCTCGATTCTGAGAGCTATTGGACAAGGGGTTTATCGGACCAAGTGTTTATGCCATAGGAGAACTCCGTCTTGTTTGTAAGAAGAAGGATGAGACTACGAGGCGTGTATTGACTATAGGCGGTTGAATCGGGTGACGATGAAGAATAAGTATCCTTGCCTAGGATTGATGATCTATTTGATCGATTCTGAGGGAACTCGGTGTTCACTAAGTTGGACCTTGATCTGGTTACTATCGGTGAGGATTGCGGAGGCCGATGTGCCTAAGAGTGCTTTCCGGAGTAGGTATGGGCACTTGAGTTCTTAGTGATGCCGTTTGGGTTGACTAATGCCGGCGGCCTTTATGGCTTTGATGAATAGGATATTTCAGCCCTACGGATCGATTTGTGATTGTATTTATTGATGACATCTTGGTTTATTCGAGGATAGTCGAGAACACGCCGAACATCGAGGATTATCTTGCGAGTCATGAGAGAGGCGATTATTAGCGAATATGCTAAGTCACGAATTTTGGCTTGATGAGATTGTATTTACGGGACACGTGGTGTGCGGTGAGGTATCGGTGGATCCTCACAAGATAGAAGCGATGATGGTGGGAGGCCCCTAGGGCGTGCGAGTTGCGAAGTTTTCTAGGATTGGCGGATATTATCGGAGATTCATCGAGGGTTTCGTTGATCTCGCCCTTTGTGAAGTTATTGAGGAAGAATGTACCGTTCAGATGGGTGAGGAATGCGGAAGAGCTTTGAGGAATGAAACATCGGTTGTGACCATGTGCGGTGTTAGGTATTCCTTCGGGAATGGAGGCTTTGTGGTTTCTGATGATGCCTCGCATCGAGGATTGGGATGTGTATTGATGCGGCATGGGAGAGTTATAGCGTATGCCTCGAGGCGATTGAGGCCTCACGAGTAAATTATCCGATCCATGACTTGGAGTTAGGCTGCGATGGTATTTGCCACGAAGATCTGGAGACATTATTTGTATGGTGAGATGTTCGGATCTTCGCGATCATAAAGTCGAGGTATCTGGCGAGCGAGAGGATCTCAATCGGGGCAGAGGAGATGGGTAGAATTCTTGAAGGATTATGATTATGCGATTGAGTACCACCGGAAAGGCCAATGTGGTGGCCGATGCGCTGAGTAGGAGATCTTATGGGAGTGCGGCTCGATTGAGTTGATAGATTGCTAGTCGATTAATTTGAGGCGCTGAATGTACTGATTGGATCTGGGTCGGGATGGAGCGATTGCTACTACGAGGCTTAGGCGATCTTTGCGTAGCGAGATTCGGAGGTTCGAGGATCGGGACCCGGTACTAGTGAGGCGATTGATAGAGTTGGTGGTGTCGATTGAGTTGAGTTGAGAGATGGGACATTGTGGATGGGACGGAGGCATGTGTGCGGGATATTGATGATCGAGGCGGGGAGATCTAGAGGAGGCTCGTGTGGCGCGTCGCTATGCATCTGGTTCGACCAAGATGTATAATACTACGAGGCGACATTTACGGTGGCTGGTATGAAGAAGCAAGTGGCGATGCGTGTCTAGATATGCGATATGTCAGCGAGTTAAGCGAGCATCGAGGCTCCGATGGGAAAGTTGCATTAGTTGCCCGTTCCGGAGTGGAAGTGGGAGCAAATTACTATGGACTTCGTGGCGGGGTTGCACTGGGACAGGGCAACATGATGCTATCTGGGTCATAGTGGACCGATTATTCATCGGCTCACTTTTGCCGATGAGGAGAGTAATACTCTCGTCAGTTGGCCCAAGTATGTTCTGCGAGATTATGCGGTTGCGTGGGGTTCCGTTGTCAATAGTTTGAGACGGGGATCGAGTTCACATCGAGGTTGGAAGAGCCTCTGATGCTATGGGTACTAGGTGAATTTCAACCGCATTTCATCCTCGAACCAGATGGACCAGTGAGAGGGCGATCGGGGTATCGAGGACATGCTTGGGCATGTGTCTTTGGAGTTGAGTGCGTGGGATCGATCTTGGCATTGATAAATTTGCATACAACAACGATGTCGAGCGATATTGGGATGGCACCAGTATGAGGCCTTGTATGGCGGTAGTGTAGATCACCATTGTATTGGGATGAAGAGGTTGAGAGATTGATAGAGGACGAGCTGATCCGAGATCTGATGATAAGATCTGATTGATTGAGTCGCATCAAAGTGGCTCGAGGCGAACGAAGAGTTATGCGGATCGGCATCGGAGATATAGATGCAGTGTGGGTGATCGAGTGTTCCTTGAGTGTCTCCTTGGAAAGGAGTATTGAGATTTGGCCTTAAGGGCAAGTTGAGCCCTCGGTATATTGGTCCTATGAGATTCTTGAGAAGATTGGACCAGCAGCTTCTGATTGGCTTTACGGCGAGATGTCGGTTGCATGATGTATTTCATGTAAGTATGCTCAACGGTACCGATCGGACCCGAACACATGTGATTAGGCTCGGGACATCGAGATAGCCGGTGATATGAGTTATGTAGAGGGCGATGCGGATCATTGAATCCGGGTCAAGCAATCGAGGCAAGTGTGATTCCATTGGTGAAAGTCCTTTGGAAGAACCACTCTTACGAGGAAGCTACATGGGAGGCGGAGGAGCTTATGAGGAGCGGTATCCTCATTTATTTGATGGGACGGTATGAAATTTCAAGGATGAAATTTTTATTAGGAGGGTGAATTGTAACATCCGTTCTTTGTTAGCAAGGGTATTTTGGTATTTATGAGCCATCTTGATAGGTTTCTTGCATTCCTTGTTGAGCATGATCTTGGCCTCTAATTATAGAGGACGGGCTTATTGCATATGCATTTATTCTTAGATGCGTGCATTCATGATTTTCGAGATTTGATTGTGACTATGGACCGATTGGGTGATTGGATTGGGAGTTAATTGAGAAATTAGAGTAATTAAGTTCAATGGTGATTTAATCATTTATGGGTGATTGGTAATTTATAGAGACTTTTAGAAAATTTTAGGAAATTCGGGAGAAAATACAGATGGAAATATTTGAGTGGTGAATGGATTGACCGATAGTATTGAAAGAGGCGTCGATGGCAATGGAAAAATTAGAATTTTACGATAGAAAATTTATGTGTTAAGCCATTGAAATTGAGACCTGAAATTTGGGTGATTTGGAGAGTTGGGCTATAAATACTAGGGTTGAAAGAAATTTGGGAAAAGTTTGCTAAGGCATTTTCGGTTTCTCTTCTTTCCCTTCTACGGTGATTTCGATTCCTCCCAGCGGTGAGAGATCCTTTGATTTCTTTTGGCTTCTTCCTTATGGTAATTAGTCTAATATGTCTCTTGATTGATAAGGTTGGAAGCCTTGAGATTGGTAGATCGAGGATTTTGAAGGATTTCTAGGGTTTGGTGATTTTGAGAGATCTGTGGATTCGATCTGTGATTGGTAAGTTTTATGGTTTTAATGTTGTCATTAATGGTTTCTCTGCATTTATGGCATTTATTATGTCCGATTGGGTGGTTGAGAGTGTTCTTGATGGGTTCTTCTCTGGGTGTTATCGTGAGTGTGTAAGAGTTAAGGGATTGGTGATCGTTGTAAGCTTGGAGGCTTTCATCAAGAAAGTTTGCTTCTTTCTTGCCTTAGATAATCGATTCGTTGTTGATTGAGTTATATTGATGATTGGTTTAGATATTTGATGATTATATATATATTAACGTTTAAACGATGAAATTGATGAGTTATGTGTGTTGATGAATTAAGGAAATGGTTCTTGGAAGGAATAGAAGCTAAGGATTTGTTGTATTTTGTGTATCGAATTAATTGAGAGTTGTTCACGAGAGGAAAATTTGGGTTAGAGTTTGAGTCGGGGATCTGGAACCTTTGGAATTGTGTTTAAGGATGTGTTGGGAAGAAGGAGAACTGCAGGTAGAGCGCGAATCTGGTAGAGGAGAGAGCTCGGTGAGGCGGTGAATCTGGTAGAGGAGCGAGAGCTCGGTGGAGGCGAAGCTGGTAGAGGAGGCGAGAGCTCGGTGGGGGCGAGAAGCTGGTAGAGGCGAGAGCTCGGTGGGCAGGCGAGAGCTGGTAGAGGAGGAGAGCTCGGTGAGACGGGCGAGAATCTGGTAGAGGAGCGAGAGCTCGGTGGGCCAGGCAGAGAATCGTAGAGGAGCGAGAGCTCGGTGGGCAGGCGAGGCTGGTAGAGGAGGAGAGGCTGGTAGAGGAGGCGAGAGCTCGGTGACGGGCGAGAATGGTGGGAGCGGGAGCTCGGTGGGCGGGCGAGGCTGGTGGAGGAGCGAGAGCTCGGTGGAGACGGGCGAGGCTGGTGGAGGAGCAATAACTCTGAGGCGGCCTATGGGCATACGGGTGAGCACCAGGCGCACCCCTGGTCGCGACCTCCACCCTAGTTGTCCGAAGAGGTGTGTTTTAGGTTTTTGGAATTGGGACTTAGAAAATTACAAATTCAGTCGACTAAGGATTAAATTCAAATTGGGTTTTAAATTGGAAATTGCAATAGAGGTTTTGACCGAATGAATAGGAAATGGTTATAGAGAATATGAATTGAGGAAATTGGCTGAATTCTAGGAATGGAGCAATTACTGTCGATCAACTGAACTAAGAGTCAGGAATTGGACCTAAGAGTCCAAAATGGGTATTAGCAGGAAATCGTGAACATGCATTGTACATCATTTCATTGAGACATATGCATTCTTGTCACAGTAAATTGAGCATCTAGTAATGGGGCGTGCTTTCATCATTACGGAGAGGCACCGCTTGGACCGTCGTTCCACGGACATTCTTTGGGACTTCAGGCGATGGCTCGGAAGTTGCTGTGAGTAACCTAGTTGGTTTCTCAAATTTACGGTGCTTACATGCTTCTTGTGAATTACATGCAAAGGTGAATTATATGACTACCGTATGACTCTTGGCATGTAATGGATTGAATTGCATGTTTCTTGAATTGAATCGTCTTCATTACGTGATCTTGGATGAACCTTTGGGCTTTATAGCCACACACTGTAAATTACTGAACATGGTACTGCATGCATAAATGCATGATCACATAATGGAATGTGTCCCAAGTTGCTATTTTCACTGAAATGAGCTTTGAGCTCATACATTTGTCTTGACCGGGCTTAGCAGGGAGAAAATCACAGCGCGTCCACATCAGATCTTGTTGAGCACTTGGGCACAAAACTAAATAACTGGAAAGAGTCACATATGCATTGCATTTACATGATTGACTGTGTTGTGACGACTACTGAAATACGTGATAATATGAAATACTGTAGACTGTACTGTTATTGCAAATTGTTCTAAATTACTGTTTATTGTTACTTGTATTGTAAGTGGCTACCGATCTTTATAATCGTTATAGATCGTTATATTATATTGGTAATGAATATTCTTGTATTATCTTTGTCGCCAGGTAGCGTAATGCATGATTTGAAGCGAACCATCGATGATGGTTTCTCATTTGAGTTCATAAACTCACCCCAAATTGCAACCTATTTTTCGGAATTGTTAGAGTAGACTCCTAGCTCAAGACCTTTCTTTCTGCCGCCGCTTGTTCTTTGGCGAGGATCGTGATGGCTCAAAAGTCGGTCAATTTGGGTTAGCATTTTGAGGATGACTTAGGATGAGACGCATATCGCTTTTCCCTTTTGATTTTGTTAGGAGGCCGATAGATTTGTCTATTACGGATTGAATGATTGTATTGGATAAATTACATTTTGGATATTAATTTTCTGATTTCTGATTTATTGCAATTATTACTGCGATGCCATGTGGATTTTAGCGAAATTTTCTGGTAGTGAACCTTTATCGTGGGATACGTGTCGGAGCGACCTACGGGTTTCTCGATGTGTACCCTACGATGAGGGGGCGCTACAATATATGATGGATTTGGTAGACTTGTGCATAATGATTGTTATGATGAGAAATAGAAAGTGATTAACATATGCTTATATGAATGTAAATTGAATTAATGAATTATGATTTGCTAGTGATATGTATATGTATATACTTGATTGTGTGGCTCGTTGCCAATGGCTATAAACGTATATGCCACTAAGCTTCGCAGCTCACCCCATTACTCTCCCCTCCTCAGGTGCAGATCGAGACGAGCGTCGACCTTGCAGGGCATCGGAAACTTCGAGCTAGCTAGGAATTCGCATAAGTTAGTCCTTTGGTTGGCCCTCCGAGCATGTCATCATGGAACATATTTTGTATTTGAAATTTCATTTCATTTTGTATTCTGTGCATTTGAGAATCTTTGTTGAATTGCTTCTAATGGGAATGACATGTTTTATGAATTTGAGATATGAAGATGCATGTTGAGAATGCATGCGATGGTATGTATGAGTATATGTTTATGTATTGTTACGAATCGATAATGGTTCTTTGTATGGATGTTGGGATCGGGTCCGACGGTTTATGGAGCGCCCGACGTCGGGGCGACCCGAGGGTCCCGCCCTAGGGGATTCAGACTTGCGGGGCCCGGGCCCAACATGTTTGGTATCAGAGCGCCTAGGTTTAGGTGTCCTTGGCTTAGAATGCATATAGGCTTGTGTGATATATGACTACGTGTTGCATTAATTGATTTCATTACGTGACATGCATAACATGCATACATATAGATTGTCGTATAGCTAATTCTTAGTGTTTACCTTTGAAGGAGTACGATGCCACCTCGTAGAAGGACACGAGGAGTCTGTCTGGTCTGCTGCACCGACTCTCCCACGAGAGAGAGAGGACCGATGAGTCCGTAGCCGATGCATGTTGAGGCTTTTGTCGGGCTGAAGAGTGAGCCCGTCGTTCGACTCAGAGTCGCCGATTCCGTCGAGCAAGTGCCCCGCTTTGATCCGAGGATGTTTGAGCGTTCTGTGAGCGTTTATTCAGCTATGGGCGGATGCCACGACTATACACTCGGCCCAGTGAAGAGGAAGCGATTCGACAAGTGAGAAATGCGGAGCGATTGACTTCTTTGGGACGGTGATCTGAGGAAGCCGAGACATGGTTGCGGAGGACGAGCGGGTGATGGATCGGATGGATTGTGAGGCGATGAGCGAGTGGTGTATCTTTGCTAGTTTGCTTGAGGATGCTACGCATTGGTGGGAGACCGTCTTGGGCGATCGAGATGAGGCTAGTAGGGTTAGCATGGCAGGATTTTGTAGCTGTGTTCAAGAAGAAATATCTGTCAGAGGTCTATGTCCAATGAAGCGAGAGGAGTTTTGAGTCTCACTCGAGAGGATATGACATTCTGAGAATATGGCCTTGATTCACACAGCTTATCCCAGATGCCTCCGATCTGATGTTGAGCGAGACTGCCAGATGTCGCAGATTTGAGTCGGGATTGCACTTGGTGATCAGAGAGAAGGTAACTGTGCAGAACTTTTGTGATTTCCAGCAGCTGGTTGAGGCAGCTCTGAGAGTTGAGAATATAGAGAACATCAAAAGTGCTGCAAACAGGAAGAGGAAGGGCAGAGAGCAGTCCAGGAGAGGGGGTAGCACTAGTGCTCCTATGCCAGACAGGAGTGCTAGGAGCTTCCCTGTTTATTCAGAGGAGAGGAGCAGTGGTGCTAGCCGGCAGAGGCCGATGAGGACTTCTACTGTCTCTCACCAAGCCTCAACGGTGGGTGGCGGTAGGAGAGGAGAGGGAGATAGATCGGTTATCCCGACGTGTGAGCACTGCGGGAAACCTTATAGAGGAGAGTGCTTCAGATTGACAGGAGCGTGTTTCAACTGTGGGGTGAAGGGACACATTGCCAGAGAGTGTCCTCAGCCTCCACGACAGGAGAGAGGGCAGATGCCAGTTTCGAGGAGGACAGAGACCATGGGTCGAGGGGTATGTGATGAGGTAGGTAGTTACGATCTTTGCCGGAGGCGAGTCTTCGGGAGACCGAGAGGCGCACCACCGACCAGTGTTTGCTATGACGCTGGAGGATCTGAGAGCGCTCCGGATGTTGTCACCGGTATGGCCCATTTATTTGCTGATGATGTGCTTGTGTTGATTGTTCCGGGTTCTACTCATTCGTTTGTTTCTTCGAGTAGACCCGTGTGTGATTTGATTGTGAGCCCATTGGATACTCCGTTGATGGTGAGTACTCCAATCGGCCAGTATATTGTGATTAGTCAGGTGTTTAGAGGATGTGAGCTTCGTATTGGTGGAGGACTTCTAGTGGTCGATTTGATGCCACTGAAGATGAGCGGTTTAGATGTGATTTTGGGTACGGATACTTTGGAAAAGTACAATGCCCGACTGGATTGTAAGCAGAAGACAGTAGAATTTGATTTGGGCGATGGCAGAAGAGTAGTATTTAGTGGGGACAGGAAAGCGAGTCCGCCCAGGATTGTTTCAGCATTGACGGCAGAGAGGATGATGAGTAAGGGTTGTGAGGCGTTTTTGGCTTATGTGGTTGACACCAGGGCTGATAGAGGGAAGCTGGAGGATATTCCAAGAGTCGAGGATTTCTGGACGTCTTTCAGAAATTGCCAGACTACTGCCACTTCGGAGATTGAGTTTCCCATTGAGCTTGTGTCAGGTACCAGGCCGATTTCGATTCCGCCTTATCGGATGGCTCCGGCGGAATTGAAAGAGCTTAAGGAGCAATTGGAGGAGTTATTAGAGAAGGGGTATATTCGACCGAGTTCTTCGCCTTGGGGAGCTCCGGTCTTATTTGTGAAGAAGAAAGATGGCTCTTTAAGGATGTGTGTGGACTACAGGAAGCTGAATCAGGTCACGGTGAAGAACAAGTATCCGCTTCCTCGCATTGATGATCTGTTTGATCAATTGCAAGGAGCGAGAGTCTTTTCGAAGATTGATTTGAGATCGGGATATCATCAGTTGCGGATTAAGGAGTCGGATGTACCGAAGTCTGCTTTTAGGACTCGGTATGGACATTATGAGTTTTTAGTGATGCCCTTCGGATTGACGAATGCTCCTGCAGCATTCATGGATTTGATGAATCGGGTATTTAAGCCATTCTTGGACCAATTTATCATTGTCTTCATTGATGATATATTGGTGTATTCCAAGAGTGATCGGGAGCATGAGGAGTAATTGCGGATGGCTTTGGAGACGTTGAGGAGACATGAGCTGTATGCCAAATTCGATAAGTGTGAGTTTTGGCTGCGAGAAGTTTCATTCCTTGGACACGTGATCTCAGAGTAAGGAGTTCATATGGATCCAAAGAAGATAGAAGCAGTTGTGAGTTGGGAGGCGCCGAAGAATGTAGCTGAGGTAAGGAGCTTTTTGGGTTTAGCAGGCTACTATAGGAGGTTTGTGGAGGGATTCTCCATGATATCCGCTCCAATGACAAAATTGTTGAGGAAGAATCAGAAGTTTGATTGGAGTGAGGATTGTCAGAGGAGCTTCGAGGAGCTTAAGCGCAGATTGACGAGTGCCCCGATTTTGATTTTACCATCGGGTGATGAGGGTTATTCGGTATATAGTGATGCTTCGAGGAAGGGTCTTGGATGTGTTTTGATGCAGGGAGATCGGGTGATTGCTTATGCTTCGAGGCAGTTGAAGCCTTATGAGCTGAATTATCTGACGCACGATTTGGAGTTAGCAGCGGTGATTTTTGCCTTGAAGATTTGGAGGCATTACTTGTATGGAGTTCAGACTCGAATCTTTACTGATCATAAGAGTTTGAAGTATTTGCTGAGTCTGAAGGAATTGAATTTGAGGCAGCGGAGGTGGTTGGAGCTACTAAAGGATTATGATTTGCTGATTGAGTATCATCCGGGCAAGGCCAATGTTGTGGCGGATGCCTTGAGCAGAAAGTCTTCGATTTCGCATGTTCGATCGGTTTATTTTCCTTTATTGGAAGAGATGGCTAAGCTTAGGCTAAGTTTGACACAGGAAGAGTCGGATTGTCTTCTGGCTAATTTTCGAGTGAGATCGATGCTGAAGGAAAAGGTTAGGGAATTGCAGGCTCAGGATGCAGATTTGAGCAAGCTTCGGGATGAGATTCAGAATGGTAAGATTTCTGACATAGAGGTGAGGGATGATGGACTGATGACAGTTGGGAGCAGGTTATGTATTCCCGACGTGCAGGAGGTTAAGTTTGAGATTATGGATGAGGCACACAATGCGCCTTATGCCATGCATCCAGGTAGCACCAGGATGTATCGGGATCTGCGAGAGCATTTTTGGTGGAAAGGTATGAAGAGAGAGATAGCAGAGTTTGTCAGTAAGTGTCTAGTGTGTCAGCAAGTCAAGGCTGAACACCAGGCACCTTCGGGCAAGTTGAGGCCGTTGCCTATTCCGGAGTGGAAATGGCAGCGAGTGACTATGGACTTTTTGATGGGTTTGCCTAGGACCAGCAGGAGGCATGATGCCATTTGGGTGATTGTTGATCGGTTGACTAAGTCAGCCCACTTTTTGGCGATTCGACAGATTGATTCTTTGCATGTGTTGGCAAAGAAGTATATCGATGAGATAGTGAGATTGCATGGGATTCCGGATTCCATTGTGTCAGATCGAGATCCTCGGTTCACTTCGAGATTTTGGGGTAGTTTGCAGGAAGCTTTGGGGACAAAGCTGAATTTCAGTACGGCTTTTCACCCTCAGACGGATGGTCAGTCGGAGAGGACTATTCGGACACTTGAGGGGATGCTTCGAGCTTGTGTGATGGATTTTCGAGGAGCATGGGATGAGCATTTGCCGTTGGTCGAATTTGCTTACAACAATTCGTACCATTCGAGCATTCAGATGACTCCATATGAGGCATTGTATGGGCGGAGGTGTAGGACTCCGATCTGTTGGGACGAAGAAGGAGAGAGGCAATTAGAGGGACAAGATTTGATCCAGATGACTGTTGAGAAAGTCAATCTGATTAAGCAGCGGCTTAAGGCGGCACAGGACCGGATGAAGAGTTATGTGGATGCTCACCGAAAGGAGATGGAGTACGATGTCGGTGAGAAGGTGCTCCTTAAGACATCTCCTTGGAAAGGAGTATTGAGATTCGGCAGGAAAGGGAAGTTGAGTCCGAGGTATGTGGGTCCTTATGAGATCCTTGAGAGGATTGGACCACTTGCCTACAGATTGGCATTACCTCCGGAGTTATCGCAGATTCACGATGTTTTTCATGTGTCGATGTTGAGGAGATATAGATCGGATCCGTCACATGTTATTCAGACTAGTGAGGTTCAGTTGCGAGATGATTTGAGCTATGAGGAGCTTCGGTCTGATTTTGGATACCAAGGATAAGGTCCTCGAGAACAAGGCAGTTCGATTGGTCAAAGTCCTTTGGAGGAACCATTCGGTAGAGGAGGCTACTTGGGAGCCATTGGAAGCTATGCGGGAGAAGTATCCGCATCTCTTCGACGATTCAGGTAAATTTCGAGGACGAAATTTCTTTTAAGAGGGGGGAGAAATGTTAGACCCCGAATTTTTTTTTATGATAGTATTCAGTATGAAATGTGATAATTGTGATTTTGCCTTAGTTTGATTAAATTGAGAAATTGTGATAATTAGGTAGTTTTGCTTTAATTGGAGTTATTTGGGAATATTGTGGATAATTATAGTTGAATTGGGGTTAAATGAGGAGTTAGCTTAAGTTGTTGGGCTTGGGCTTGGGCTTAGGGAGGGCCCATGCCCTTAGGTTAAGAAGAGAATTAGAAAGGGAAGGAGAATAGGAAAGAAGAAAGAAAAGAAAGAATAGAAGGAGAAGAGGAGAAGTATCGCCGTCGGAGGAGGAAGAGAGAAGAGAGGAAGAGGTTTCGTGATTTTGAGTTTCCGACAGTTGGGAAGCGTTTTCTGGTAAGTTTAGTGCCCTCTTAACTTGCTTTGGTTAGATTTAAACTTACAGAATGTTGAATCCGTAAGAATCGAAGGTTTTAGGGTTTAGAGTGGAAAACGGTGAGATCTCGTTGGGTTGATGCATGCTTGTGAGATTTGAAGCTAAGAATGAGTTCGAAATGTTGTAGAGAACTTGATCTATGTCTTAGATGTGTTGTATTTGAGTTGGGAACGAATTGGAGTTGAAAATGTGCGATTTTAGGGTTCGGGAATGTTTTCCCCGATTCGCAGGTCGCGGCATGCTCAAGAGCACGCCGCGGCATGCGAATTAAGTTTTTGTGCACGCCGCGTGCACCGCTGAAGCATGCCGCGGTGTGCATTTGGAGGCACGGCGTGTGAGGAGTTTCGCCGCAGCCTCCTGACGCGGCGATGCTCGCTGCGGTGAGTGAAGCTTGATCATGGCGTGTCGGACGTTTGTCATGAAGCCTTCGACACGGCAGAGTTCATGCATGAACGAGGTTTCGCCATGAAGAGAAGTTTCATTGCAAGACAAGCCTTTCTTTGCGCGACCCCTGTTTTTCCGAAAATGAGATTTTTGTATTTTGAGGATATCTTTCGGTGTAGATGTCCGATCGAGGTGATTTTAGACTCGTTGTGATCCAGAGATTAAGGACTACAAGTTGTATGAAGAAGAGAAGTCGGAAATTGTTTCGAAGAATTCGGGAATTTAGATGGGAGTCGAATGAAGACTTTTAACGCTTTCCTTTTTGCTTTTCGAGCTTTGTTGAATTTTGCTATAGATATTAATTGTGTGGAAACTTGGTTTATGATAGGGAACCAAGCTGGTTTGACCCAATCGCAAGAGGAAGGACAGCAGTGAGTCCGATACTCCAGCGATACTAGGTGGGTAATATGTTTATGGTTATTGTGTGTATGAGCAATTGCATGATGTGTGCTTGCTTGCATTATATGATCTTGATTGTATTGAATTACATGAGAACTTTTGAATATGCCTTTGAATGATAAAATTTTGTATGAATAGATAGGCCTTTACGGAAATGGACTAGAATGAGATTTGAGAAATGTGAAACATGCTTTGAGCATGGACGGAATGGATTATGTGCTTTGTTTGGGTAAGAGAGTTACGGATGGAGTCACGTGCACGTCGACATTAAAGCCTTCTCCCGGCTGCCCGCTTGTGGCTACGAGATCCTTGAGAAATCGGACTCGGATGGATTATGGATTTACCTTTGGTTTATCCGGATGGATTACGGAACTCTCGAGCCAATCGTTTGTGCATTCATGATTGATTTGCTGAGCATGATATATGATGGATTTGGTAGACTTGTGCATAATGATTGTTATGATGAGAAATAGAAAGTGATTAACATATGCTTATATGAATGTAAATTGAATTAATGAATTATGATTTGCTAGTGATATGTATATGTATATACTTGATTGTGTGGCTCGTTGCCAATGGCTATAAACGTATATGCCACTGAGCTTCGCAGCTCACCCCATTACTCTCCCCTCCTCAGGTGCAGATCGAGACGAGCGTCGACCTTGCAGGGCATCGGAAACTTCGAGCTAGCTAGGAATTCGCATAAGTTAGTCCTTTGGTTGGCCCTCCGAGCATGTCATCATGGAACATATTTTGTATTTGAAATTTCATTTCATTTTGTATTACGCTGCATTTGAGAATACTGTTGAATTGCTTCTAATGGGAATGACATGTTTTATGAATTTGAGATATGAAGATGCATGTTGAGAATGCATGCGATGGTATGTATGAGTATATGTTTATGTATTGTTACGAATCGATAATGGTTCTTTGTATGGATGTTGGGATCGGGTCCAACGGTTTATGGAGCTCCCGACGTCGGGGCGACCCGAGGGTCCCGCCCTAGGGGATTCGGACTTGCGGGGCCCGGGCCCAACATATATTGTATGTCGAACTCTCCCATCTTAACCGCCCGGAGGTCTCAGGTTTTTGGAGGCATTGCCTGAGAGGCTGATCGGTCCACACCTCAATGGTATGGCTTTGAAAATACGATCTCAGTTTTCGCGCCGCAGTTATCAAGGAAAGAGCTAACTTTTCTATGGGCGAGTACCGCGTTTCTGGCCCACTCAGTACCTTGCTGACATAATAGATCGGAAATTGTTCCTTACCATCCGATCGAACCAGAACCGCGCTGACTGCCTCTTTTGTGACCGCCAGATAAATAATCAGGGTTTCTCCCTCAACGGGGCTCTGCAGGATAGGTGGGCTTGTTAGATACTGTTTCAAGTGCTGGAAAGCTCTTTCGCACTCCTCCGGCCACTGGAACTGGGTTACATCCACTTTCCTTAAAATTTTGAAAAATGGGAGGCACTTATCCCCCAATCTGGAAACGAATCTGCTCAGGGAGACTATCCGACCAGTCAATATCTTCACTTCTTTCAAGCATCGTGGCGAAGGCATTTGGACGATGGCTTCGATCTTCTCTGGATTAGCTTCAATCCCTCGTTGAGTAATCATGAATCCCAGGAATTTTCTGGATGCCACACCGAAGACGCACTTTTTCGAGTTAAGCTTCATTCAAAATTTGTCAAAGGTCTGGAAGACTTCTTTTAGATCTCCCACGTGCTCGGCAGCCGTCTTACTTTTAACTACCATATCATCTACGTAAGCTTCAACAGACCGACCGATCTGTTTTTTGAAGACCTCCATGACGAGTTGCTGATAAGTGGTCCCCGCATTCTTCAAGCCGAATGGCATTACTTGGTAACAATATGTGCCTGGTCTACATGAAGCGCGCTTCTCTTAATCTTCAAGGCTCATCTGAATTTGATGGTAGCTCAAGAAAGCATCCAAGAAGCTGAGAAGTTCGTGTCCGGAGGTGGAGTCTACTAACTGGTCGATCTTGAGCAGGGGGAAACTGTCCTTTGGACATGCCTTGTTCAGGTCGGTGAAGTCGATGCACATTCTCCACTTTCCGTTCTTCTTCCTTACCAACACCACATTGGCGAGCCATTCGGGGTACTTGACTTCTCGGATAAACCCGACTCCGAGAAGTTTCTCTATTTCTTTCTCGATCACCTCCTGTCGCTCCTTGCAATGTCATCGCTTCTTTTGCCTAACCGGCTTATAATCTTGTCGAATACCAAAGGAATACGAAGCGACCGATCGAGAAATTTCGGGCATATCGCTCGGTACCCAAGCGAAGACCGATATGTTCTCCACCAAGCAGTCTGTGATTTCTTTAACCAGGTCCTTCTGAAGCTCGGAACCTAGATTTGTGAATTTGGAGCCATCTGCTTCATCCAATACGACCCGCTGCGTTTCTTCGACGGGATTCAATCTTTCTGTTTCTTCATCAACTCTCACGTCAAGAGAGCTCGTCAATACCACCGCCCCGTCTAATGTTTTTGTCTCTGCCAAATAGCATTCTCTAGCGATTCTTTGTTGACCTCTAACAACACCAACTCCACGGGGCGTTGGAAACTTCATCGCTTGGTAATAGGTGGAGACGACCGCTCTGAGGGCGTTCTAGATAGCTCGTCCGATTATTGCATTATATGCCCCTTGAAACTTCACGATTAGGAATTCAACGTCCTTCTCTATTTGACACGGCCTTTGCCCGAATTTCACTTTTAAGTAGACTCGGGCGAACGGGTAGGCTGAGGCTCCAGTTACCCCTTTGATAGGTCCGTCTATAGGCAGTAGCCGATCTTCGGGAACCTCCATCTGCTTGAAGGCATCATAATACAATAGGTCGACCGAGCTGCCTGTATCAATCATTACCCGCTTCACCTCGTTGCCGTCCATGTTCAGATTTAAGACAAGCGCATCGTCATGAGGACAACTTACACCATCAAGGTCAGACCTGTCGAACGATATCATCCCGTCGTTCTTCCTCTTTCTTTTGATTGACGAGTCTTTGTCGACCTGCTTGGCATATCTCTTTCTTCCTTTAGCAGTGGATCCCCCCGCTGCGTTTCCACCAAATATCATATTAATGACCCTCACTGGTCGGTCAGCTCGTTGCACAACATCTCTGTCGGCTCGCGCTCTGGATCGACCTCTCATTTCGCGTCGATCATTTGTATTGGCGCTCTGCCGCTCTCCATCGCTTCTATCATTTTACCTTCCATACTGTCGTCTGTTGTCATGCCGACTAGGCTTATGCTCGTTATCTCGGTCGGTATTTTGCTCGTGCTTCACAAATCGGCTCAACCTTCCCCTTTGGATGAGGGATTCGATCTCTCTTTTCAACTGCCAGCAATGTTCCGTGTCATGACCGATGTCTTTGTGGAAATGGCAATATAAATCGGGGTTTCTATCCTTGGAGGGAGTCTTCATCTTTTCGGGTTCTCGGATAGTTTCTCCGTCCGCTCTCATGGCCGCGAGTACTTCTGCATATCGTCTGTTGAGCGGGGTGAACTCCTATCGGTATCCCTGTCGATCGGTTGGTTTTCTCCAGTTCGACTGGCCTTTTTGTCGCTTGTGCAAACCACTCACTCTGTCATTTGGTGAGCGATCATTCGTCCAACGTTTCGTATTTCTCAACACTTCTTCGAGCTGAATGTACTTATCCGCCCTGTTTCTTATTTCCTGAATGGATTGGGGCTGATCGAGGGCTAACGACTTTTTAAACTCCTCATTCCTCGTGTTGTTCATAAGCGCTGCCAACATGCACGAGCAGGTGAGGTCAGGGACCTCTACCGCTTCATTATTGAACCGAGTGATGAATTCCGTGAGGCTCGTTCCTCCTCAGGTCAATCGCATCACTTCCAGGCCGTCTTCGCGCCGCCATTATAATGCGAACTGGTTGAGGAATAGCAATCTAAAGTCCTCAAAGCACGTGTCTGACTCGTAGGTAAGCTATTGAACCACCGCCGAGCTCCCTCTTGAAAGGTCAGACTGAAGCCTTGCCTTTGAATGACGTCTGGAACGCAGTGCAGATTCATCATCGACTGGAAGTGCTGTAGGTAATCCAGGGGGTCGGTCTTTTCAGTGTACTTTTTGGGCGTCGGTATTTTAGTGCCGGGCGCCGGGAGACTATCCAAGATTGCCGGAGTAAAGGAGAGTCAGATCTTGGTGTCGGGCGATCTGGGCGGAAGCTCATTGCCGCATTGATCCGATCGTCCACGATTTTTTCTAGGGCTTCGGTAGGGTGGCGATCGGTCGTCATGTTGATCTGCCGTGCGATCTGCCGTCTGAGCGATCTACCGTTTATGGCTTACCGAGATTGTAAAATCTGGCGAATCAACAGATCGACCTCTTCCTCAATCTGCTTCGGGTAGAGGCGGTATCGGCGGAAGAGGATCGCATCGATTGGTGTTGGAGATTGAGCGTATTGAGTCGGCGTTATCCTCAAAGCTACGCTCTGTTCTTCTTGTTCCAAGTCTTGAGGTTGTGGTTGATCATTGAATTACAAGATTACATGCGGGAAAGATGATGTGCGGTGGCGGGATTGCGGTAGTCAAACCTATCCTTTATGCGCCAGAGCGCGATAAGCTACATCGTGGTTAGCTACCGCTTTGACCGATCTGTGTTTACGGGCGTGGTGCTTACGATGTCGGGCCTCACGGTGGGCGCCAATTGGTTCTGCCAGATTTTGGCGGAACTGTACGTTGCCGTTTGAATCCATGGAGTTGGTTGGTTCTCGCAAGAGCTTCGGCTTGAAGGTTCCTGCAAAACAAGAAAGGCACGTCGGGGGTTGTTTCCCGATAAGCCCCTCCGACGCTCAAGTCAGTCTTTTTGTGGTGAAGGTGAGGTTGCTGTATGCAGAGAAAACTAGGTTATGATCACGTACCTCTGTTATGGTAGAGTTATACCTTATATATGAAGCAATAGCTATGTTTAGGTCTTTACGTATGCATGAGAGACTCTTACATGCGGATGGGCCAAGGAGATCGTGGATTGGACTTGGGCTTGGCATAGGTACAAGACTGATTTTTGAAGAACGGACTGATCGGCCACGGGTCGTTATGATTGGGTGCGGGCCCAGCACGACCGACCTGACCAAAATTATTCCTATTTTCTTTTATTAGGACTTGGTATTTCATAATTTATTTTGTGAAAAAAAAAACTCGACACCAAATTAAACAGGTTAACACTTGCACAAGGCAATACATTACTTATTAAAGTCCAAATCAACACAACACATGAAGGTAGCAGAGGGAACATCTGTTACCAAACAAGCACCGACATGAATAAAAGAGGTACGTATTACAATATTATTAATACTAATTTCACACACCAAATACTTGAGTAAGCTGTCTTATTTGTTGTTGCAAATCAGACACCCTCCAGTGTCAGGATTGCCGTAAGGATGGGGAAATTGTGTTTCCCAATTGAAGCAGACGAGGAGGTTCCTTTCCACTGGTCGGCATTGTTATCGTCCGAATAATAAGCATCAGCTGACACCATTTCTTGCAGTACAATTGTCCACCGCATTATATAATTGATATCGGTGCCTGTCCAGTTACCTTTCTTACGGACCTCATTATATACCTGGACAAGTTTTTTCATCCATCAAAAAATTAAATTGTTATTTAATTTGTTCAAGACATATATTAACTAAAATCATAACAATGTTACTTTATTATGTATGTTTTTCTTCCCACCAATATCATGCATGTAATTGTAAATAAATGAATGATGATCAGTATAGGAAAATGATCAATCTATAATATTCGTATAAATACTACTGCTCACACTGGTGGTAAAATCCTTGTCTGCCTCCCATGCGTTGCTCCAAGCCACCATCCAATCACAATCAGCGGCGTCAGCGTCCTTGCCATGATACACCACAGCCCCGATTGACTGAGTGGAGGCACCCCACTGTCCATTTGCAATCTGAATCGGGTATGGAGAAGATCCGATATGTCCTCGCCAGTCTTGTTTGACAGCATATTTTAGGGTGTCACCGGTAGCGTTGTAAACGAGGCAGAGTGTTCCCACATCGTAACCACAACTTTCTTTTAGATCCAGTAAGTACTTGAGAGCCCTTTCATTCTTTCCATCTGAGTTCTTCAATTTGAGAGCCACACCAGCCCTGTCAATGGGTTTCAGGTTTGTGTTGCCCTCATACTCTGGTAGGCTCTCTAGAGTTGTGTTTGTGACTGGGATGCCAAACACACCGTCTCCCATTTCATAAATGTCTAGAGCTAGAGCTAGAGATAGAATAAATCAACTCTTTTTTCTTCTGCTTCTTTTTGTTTCTGTGTTTTTGCATTTCATTACCATTGGCACATTATGTATATATAGAAGCGCATGCAGTTAGGCTCCAAGGCCATATGTTCACGTGCGCAAGCTGCAAAGACAAATTATATCACTGCCCCGAACTCCAGAAAGCACGTGCAATGCTATAAATGCCAAAACATTCACTACCGAATCTATTTATCAAAATATCTTCTAACCTTGTGTCAGGACCTACGGGCCAAGGGACAGTCTCAGGTAGACAGTTTATATGGGGCGTAGGCCTCCCAAAAGGTAACGGAGGCGTGCAAAGGTTTCCTCGGGCCGGATGGAGATTGACCCTCGAGTGCAAAGGCAGAAGGGAGCTTGACTGCAAGACCTACCCGTCGAACAGGGACGAAAGTCGGCCTTAGTGATCCGACGGTGCCGAGTGGAAGGGCCGTCGCTCAACGGATAAAAGTTACTCTAGGGATAATAGGCTGATCTTCCCCAAGAGCTCACATCGACGGGAGATATTATTCACTGTACAGTATCTAAAAAAAAAGCGACACGCTTTTCATGCCAACTTAAATTTTGGCAGTATGCCAATTATATGGGTAAAATTCTCACATTTTCAAACGAACACGTCTTTCAAAAGCATAAGGCTGTATCATCATAGGTTGGCCACAAATTTCAGTAAGAAACTGACAATAGCTACTAAATAATGGCACGGAGAATTTAATCCCTTGACAAAAAAACGCACAATTTTCAAACTAATAATGCTGATAACGGTGGAACGGACGCTACTAAAAATGACGGCACAGCATTACTGGTTTAAAAATCGTGTTTTTTTGAAGGGACCAAATCCTCCGTAAATGTAAATACCGAAATATTCACTGAATCTATTTATCAACTCAAAATTCAATTACCAAGAGGACGACTATCGTCCATATATTCATATTGTTTTTGTTTGTTTGTTTGTTTTCCAATTAAAAAAAAAAAGATGACGGAAAATCCAGCTTATGGCATTGTGAAACATACAAAGGCTGGCTAGTCTTTAAAGGCATGTCCGTGGATGCTAATTTAACGTATGTAGTACTACTTGAGGTTTCTCTCTCTCTCTCTCCAATGGCTGATCCTGACTCATTTATTCTGAACGATGAAGAGGTTGCGAAGCTTGCTGAGGTCGTTTACAAGCAAGAAGCGGAGGCAGCAAAACACTGCAAATGCAACTCTGAAGTTGAATTTATGCTAATCTTCTAACACTATTGAGGATCGACAGATGTAGAATTTTGTTTGTAAAATTAGAGTAGATTTAAATACTCTCCTGAGTTTGATAAGGGCAAAGTTGCCTTTATGTTATGCGAAAAAACATATGATAGTAGTTGCAAAAATACCTTCACCGAAGGACACAAATGACAATGGTCAGAGAAGACAACACTGACCAGCAGAAATCTTATATCGTTACTAAGTCCTTTACTGACGGGAATCTTATACCATTGTTAAAATCGATAACAAAATTTGTCAAGATGATTTCCCTCCATATTTAGCGATGAATATTAGTACCGTCGCTAATTTGCAACGGTATATTTTTCGTCAGTAATTTTTTGTCGTTAATTCTCGCTTTTATTGTAATGATTACCGATGGCCATATTTTGTAATCGCTAATGTCCATTGCAAATTTTACCATGACGAATTCCCTCCATATTTAGCTATGAGTATTAGTACTGTCGTTAAATTAATCAATTTTAGCGACGGAAAGCTTCGTCACTAAGTTTTTTCATCACTAATCCACAGTTTTCTTGTAGTGTCCACTTATATGACTCTCCGGCAGTGCTCCTACGTCTTACCTGTCCGGCGGTCATTTTCAGATCTTCCTCCACTATGCTAACCTATCGCCATCGAGCCTCCATCACCCACGCACGCAACTGTCAGATCTAGGAGCAATACCTAAATCTAAACCTGACCTGACTTGATTTGGAATAATACCCAATTACCAATGGTGAATTTCTATTTGCGTGTATTTTTTCACTTTATGTTAGATTTTTTTCTAGTTAATTGCATTTGTGTTGTGATTGTGACTAGGAAGTTGGAATTATGAAGCATTTGTGACTTTGTGTGCCATTGGTTGGAGTTGGATTTGGATAATGGATTAGATTTGGAGTTGAATTGAATGAAAGGAGTATAGTTTTGCCGTTTTGGTTCATTTGTGGTTCAGTTGGTTTTGGTTCATTTATGGTTTGATAATTGATGACTTAATTTATGTTAATTTTTTTGGTCATTCACGGCACACATTAAAACTTTTGAAAGGGTTTTAAATTTCAATTCAAAATTCAAGTTTCAACTTAACTTTATATTGCATGATTTAAAAGTTAGAAATAATTTAAAGTTTTAACAACTTAAAACTAACAAATCGAAAGCGTAAATTGGAAAGAGTTCAAATAAATAATTAATTGACATAATCTTAAAATTATTCAAAAGATATTTGGATATTGGGTAAATAATTAATTGAGTATATGTTAGTGTCGTTATTTTCTATCTTTTTGTGTGTTAATGTTCTTTATTCATGAGGTTTGAAGTTGTACTTAATAGAAATTAATTTTGTTTTATGTCAAGGTGTATTTTGGAGCTAAATAGAAAGAATCGCGACGATTTTAGGACAAAAAGAGCTGAGCTAGGTGTTGACCTTAATTAGACGTGACTTTGTGTAACAATCGGGAACTTAAAAGGATGAAATGCGACTGAGATGCGTTTTGGCTCAAAACGCATAAGCAGAGCGTAACAAATCACGACAAGTGGAGGAGGCGATTTAAATTGGTCAGCAATTAAACCAAGAGGAAACGCAGCGTTGGAGGCATATGGGAAGCAAAAAATTGAATTGTCAAAGTCAGAGGGTTTACGTGGGAATAAGTAGCTGCGTTAAATTGGGGAAAGAATAAGACAATTGATGGAGGCCTTGGACAAATTGAGCAGCCCATCCACGCACAAGGTTTAAAGGGACATAGGCATGACCCAAGGCAGATAAGAGGGACCCAGCAGAAATATAAATATGAATGAGTTAATGGCACAAATCACGCAAGAGGAGCTGGAGGCTGAAGCACGTGGCAAAGAGCCGGAGAATTAAAATCAAGAAGCAATACATAGGAGGAGAGCCAATTAAATCAAGACAGCAATTCACGCCACAACCCAAAGCAGAGGCTGTTAGGATTAAAACACAAGAAGCGTGGCCGCAGGAGGTTTAATTGTCAAATCAACTTGACGAAAAGCAAAGCAAAGTTGAATTGGGAGCTATGGAAAGTCAGTGTTGATAGAAGGAGCTTCACGTAGAATAAAATACAAGCGGCGAGTAAGAAGACACGCAAGAAGCGAGAGATGGTAATACCGACAATGGAAGCAAGCAAATAGCGGCGGCAATGCTGGAAAAGAGAGAAAAATCAAGAGTGTGGCAGCTGCTAAAATCAACGTAAATCCTAAAATTAATGGAGAAAACAACGCAAGAGAAAGGCTTAAAAAAATGAAGAAAGGCAGAGGCAGCAAGGGTCGGCGAGATATAAGAACGAAGTTACAGAAATAAGGTAGAGAGAGGAGTGAATGAAAAGAAAAAAAGAAAAGAGAGCAGTGTGGAATTGAATTCTGGAGGTTGCTGCAGATAGAAAAGAAGAGAAGAATGCCTACGACAGTTTCAACGTTTAGAATAGATAGGGAAATTATGATGTTGGGTAACTAAATTTTATTTCTTAGTGTACGGAATCCTAGTTATTGAACTTTGCATGTTGTGAGATTTTGTTCTTTATTTCAATCAATTTATTAGTCAAGTATCAATTATTTTTCTGGGTCATTGTTTGATTGTTTAATTTGACAGCTAAGTGCGCAACTAGTTTGTATTTTTATTCAATCAATCGCTAGATTAAAAAGGTTGACGTTCAATTCTTTTAATCAAAAGGTTGACGTTCAATTCTTTTAATCAAAAGTAGCGACTAGGATTTTTGTCTACTACATTAGGGACATGGTTCTAGGAAAAATAATTGTCTAGGCTAAATGTACATCGATGTATGTTGTCTAGTTAAATCGATCTTCTTGATTCAGTAAAGCTATTAATTAATTAAATCTGAGATCGTATCCAGGTTATTAATTAATAAGGGTTGATTCAAATACATGTTTTGGTTAACTAAACATAAGAGAAAATAGGTAGAGAAATTTATCACGACGAATCTTTGAACTAATAAATTGGTAATTTTAGTATCGATGATCAACACAAGTTCAATAACGAAGGAGACCGGAAACCAAGATTTATTTCTATTGATTGTTAAAATCTCATTATTTTGTTTCTAGTTATTTTCAATTTCAATTTCCAATTAATTTCGCTTAATTCCCAATTGAAAAACCCCTTTCTTATTAAGAATTCTCGGCGTCTGAATTCCTCGTGGGAGCGATCCCGACTTTTCACTACTACATTAATTTGTGTTGCGGGAAGTTGGTTTCTTTTTATATTTGGTTGCGAAGACGGCATTCACCAAATTTTAGCGCCGCTGCCGTGGAAATTTTGACGTGTTATATGCGTTCTGCGTTGAATCAATCCGAGAGTTTACAAGACAATCTCGAAATTGAGAAAACAAAGAAAGGCATTAAGAAAGCAGACAAAAGAAAGACGACAAGTACTGAGAGAAGAACGACAAAGGGAAAGAAACATGGATGAAAATCGTACTTTACGCCAACTGGCTGCTCCAACTGAGGACTGACATCCTCATTGCATTACTTTTCCAAATTTGGGTGATAACACCACTTTTGAGCTGAAGTCGGGATTGATTCATTTATTAGCCACTTTTCGAGGAACATTGGGAGAAGATCCTTATAAGCACCTGAAGGAGTTTGATGTTGTTTGTATAGGGATGAAGCCTACAAATGTCACTGAAGAGCAGATAAAGCTAAGGGCTTTTCCCTTTTCTTTGAAGGACGATGCCCAAGACTGATTATATTATTTACCTGCTGGAAGTATTAGAGAATGGGCGGAGATGAAGAAGTTATTTTTGGAGAAATTTTTCCCAACTGCCAGGGCCGCCAATATCAGAAAAGAAATTTGTGGCATTCGACAAAACAACAGAGAGTCATTATATGAATATTGGGAGAGATTTAAGAAGTTATGTGCAAGTTGCCCTCATCATCAAATCAGCGAGCAACTGTTGATTCAATACTTTTATGAAGGTCTTTCACCAACTGAGAGGAGTATGATAGATGTTGCAAGTGGAGGAGCGCTAGTTGATAAAACACCAGCAGCTGCATGGGAATTGATCTCAACTATGGCTTCTAACTCTCAACAATTTGGAGCTCGAAATGATTATGGTTCAAGACATGTTAATGAGATGGGAGTTTCGTCATTGGAAAGAAGACTAGATGATTTGACTTCTTTGGTGCGTCAACTTGCGGTATCTAAGAAAGAGGAAGTTAAGACTTGTGGAATTTGTTCTATGGTTGGCCATCCTACAGATATGTGTCCTACTTTACAAGAAGACCATGTTGAAGAAGCTAAGGTAATGGGTGATTATTTGGGACAACCTCAGAGGAAGTATGACCCATTTTCAAACACGTATAATCCGGCTTGGCGAGATCATCCAAATCTCCGTTATGGCAATAATCAGGGACAACAAGTAAGTTCTAATTTTCAGCCATATAAGCAACCTTATGTACCTAGACAAAGACAAATGGGACAAAGTTACGTGCAAATAATTCTTTGGAGGACATAGTCAAGACATTAGCCACGAATCATGAACTTTCAGCGAACTCCGTGAAATTTCAACAAGATACACAAGCCACATCTACGAATCTTGAGACTCAAATGAGCCAAATGGCGATTGCTATCAATAAATTGGAGGCACAAAATTGAAAGCTTCCTTCTCAACTGAGATGAATCGAAAGAAGAAGCGCATGTGCTATTACACTTGAAGTGGAAAAGAGTTAAAGGAACCTACCCTAAAGGTTTCTAGCGAGAGGTGGAAGAAGAAGTAGAAAAGAAGTTCCAAAACAGTCCTGAAGAGAAAAGGAGGATGATTCTTCCATTGTCGTGCCTAAGTTCGATGTCAACCTCCTTTTCCTAGCGAGGTTTGCCAAGGAGAAGAGCGAGGAGCAACAGAAAGAAATTTTGGAAACTTTCCGTAAGGTGCAGGTAAATATTCCTTTACTTGATGCTATTAAACAAATTCCTCGTTATGCTAAATTTCTTAAGGAACTTTGTACATCAAAGAGAAAGTTAAGTGGCAATGAAAAGGTGCGATTGGGTGAGAATGTTTCTGCTGTGTTCCAAAAGAAGTTACCTCCTAAATGTCCAGATCCAGGTATGTTCACAATCCCTTGTAAAATAGGTAATTTGGAAATTGAGAAAGCATTGTTGGATTTAGGTGCTTCAATTAATGTTATGCCTCAATTTATTTATGAATCTTTGAATATGGGGCCTCTGAAAGAAACTGGTGTCATAATCCAACTTGCTGATCGATCTAATGCCTATCCATAGGGTGTTCTTGAGGATGTCCTAGTTCAAGTCGATAATATGCTCTTTCCTGCTGACTTTTATGTCTTACAGATGGGCAATGAAGATTCATCCACTTCAGTCCCAATTTTATTGGGAAGACCATTTTTGAAAACTTCCAGAACAAAAATTGATGTCTATGATGGGTCTTTGACTATGGAGTTTGATGGTGATGTGATTAAGTTCAATATTTATGATGCCATGAAATTTCCTAATGATGATCATTCTTTTGTTTTTGTGAGTTTTCTTGATACTTTAGTGCAGAAACATTCAGTTTAGATGGACCGGATAAGTTATGGACCCATTGGAAAATAGCTTGGATATTCGGAAGGAAAACACTAGCTGATTTTCTTGCAATTCTGAAGAACTGGATAACACTATCCAGATTTTAGAGCGAGCCAATTCTTGGAGGAGCAGTGCGTTTTACGGAACTCAATAGAAATAATTGAAGTTGTTGCCATCTCTCATACAGCCACCAAAATTGAAGTTGAAGGCTCTTCGAGTAACTTGAAATATGTGTATTTAGGTGAGCATGAAACTCTTCTGTTATTATTTCGAGCACTGCGACATCTTTGCGAAACACAATTATTAAAGATTTTGAAAACTTACAAAGATGCTTTTGGATGGACTGTGGTAGATTTGAAAGGGATTAGCCCATCAATTTGTATGCACCGAATTTTATTGGAAGATGGAGCTAAGGAAATAAGACAACCACAACGAAGATTGAACCCACCAATGATGGAGGTAGTCAAAAGGAGATTCAAGCTCTGAGATCTTTGGAATAATCTATCCAATTTCGGATAGTAAATGGGTAAGTCAATACAAGTGGTTCCTAAGAAGACCGGAGTAGCGTGGTAGAGAACACGTCGGTGAATTAATACCCACCCGTACAAAATGGGTGGAGGGTTTGTATTGATTACCAAAATTAAATTCGATTACTTAAAGATCATTTTCCACTTCCTTTTATTGACGGATGCTTGAAAAACTTGCAGGGAAAACTCATTATTGTTGTTTAGATGGTTACTCAGGTTTTCATCAAATTTCTGTTGCACCAGAGGACCAGGAAAAAACGACTTTCACATGTCCTTTTGGCACCTTTGCGTATCGACGAATGCTTTTTGGACTATGTAATGCACCTGCCACATTCCAAAGATGTATGGTAAGTATTTTTCTGATTATGTATATGGTATATTGAAGTTTTATGGGCGACTTTACAGTTTATGGTGAGTCTTTTGATACTTGCTTGATTAACCTTGAGAAAATTTTAGAACGTTGCATTGAAAATAATTTGATTCTGAATTATGAAAAATGCCATTTTATGGTTAATTAAGGGATAATCTTAGGCCATGTAGTGTCTTCTAAGGGAATTGAGGTTGATAAGGCTAAGATAGAAATAATTGAATCTCTTCCTTACCCCGTAAGTGTACGGGAAGTGCGTTCTTTTCTTGGACATGCAGGTTTCTATCGACGCTTTATAAAAGATTTTTCGAAGACCACTCAACCTTTATGCAAGTTACTTCAAAAAGATGTGGAGTTCAAGTTTGATGAAGCATGTAGGAAAGCATTTGACGAATTAAAGGAGAAGCTAATTTCTGCTCCAATAATCCGACCTCCAGACTGGAATCTTCCATTTGAGATGATGTGCGATGCAAGTGACTATGCGTTAGGTGTTGTTCTGGGGCAAAGGATGAATAGAGCACCGCATGTGATTTACTATGCTTCGATGATGCTAAACGATGCCTAGAAAAACTATTCAACAACAGAAAAAGAATTATTGGCAGTTGTTTTTGGGTTAGAGAAGTTTCGTTCATATTTGTTGGGCACACATGTCATTGTTTATTCAGATCATGCTGCGTTGAAGTATTTGTTGTCAAAAAAGGAAGCAAAGCCACGTCTTATTCGTTGGATTCTTCTACTGCAAGAATTTGATGTGGAGATACGGGACAAAAAGGGAACTGAAAATCTGGTTGCAGATCACCTTAGTCGTATCCGTCTAGACAAAACTTCAGACAGTCTGAAAGATGAATTTCCAGACGAACATCTATTCACCACACAATAGGTAACACCTTGGTATGCTGACATAGTCAATTTTCTGATTACCAAGTCTTTACCTAGTACTTTATCACGAGCTGAAAAAGATAAAATCAAAAGAGAGGCTAAATATTATGCATGGGATGAACCACATCTGTGGAAATATTGTTCTGATCAAATTATTAGGCGATGTGTATCTGATGATGAGATCCCTTCAATATTGAATTTTTGCCATTCTTTTGCATGTGGTGGACACTTTGGTCCTAGAAGGACAGCCCGTAAAGTGCTTGAATGTGGTTTGTTTTGGCCTAAACTGTTTTATGATGCTTACATATTTTGCAAGTCTTGTGATCGATGTCAAAGAACAGGAGGGTTAGGACCAAAAGACCAAATGCCGCTCACGAATATCCTGGTATGTGAAATTTTTGATGTGTGGGGAATTGATTTTATGGGCCCTTTTCCTTCATCTTTTGGTAAGACATATATTCTTGTTGCTGTGGATTATGTTTCAAAATGGGTTGAAGCTAAGGCTACTCACACTGATAATGCTAAAGTGGTTGTTGATTTTGTTAAATCTCATATTTTTGTCAGGTTTGGAGTGCCTAAAGCAATAATCAGTGACCGCGGGACTCATTTTTGTAATCGAATTTTTGAGGCCTTACTGAAGAAATATGGTGTTACGCATCGAACTTCAACAACATACCACCCCCAAACAAGTGGACAAGCCGAAGTTTCTAACAGGGAAATCAAATCAATTTTGGAGAAAGTGGTTAATCCTAACAGGAAGGATTGTAGTTTGCGCTTAGACGACGCGCTATGGGCATACAGGATAACATATAAAACTCCTATTGGTATGTCGCCATACAGGTTAGTATTCGGAAAACCTTGTCACTTACCTGTAGAATTGGAACATAAAGCTTATTGGGCTGTCAAACAATGCAATTTGGATTTAACTGAGGTTGGAATAAATCGGAAATTACAATTGCAAGAGTTGGAAGAGATACGTAATGAAGCTTATGAGAATGCGAAAATCTATAAAGAAAAGACTAAGGCCTTTCATGACAAAATCTTAACTAGAAAAGAATTTTCCATAGGTCAAAAGGTCCTTCTTTATCACTCGAAACTAAAGCTTTTTCCTGGTAAATTACGATCTCGTTGGATAGGTCCCTTTGTTGTTACTAATGTTTTCTCATATGGTGCAGTTGAAATTCAGAGTTTAGACACTTTTAAAGTGTTTAAAGTTAATGGACATCGATTGAAACCATATTATGAGAATTTGAGTTGTCAAGTGTGGGCGAAATTGAATCGGCCGAGCCGCTTACTCGAAATGAGTTAATGGTTTTTCGTCTAGCTAATATGACGTTAAAGAAGCGCTCTTGAGAGGCACCTCAAGATTTATTTTAATTTAAGTTTTTCTGCATTTTTGTTTTCATTTCATTTTATTTATCGTAGTTTTCTCAATTAAAAAAAAAACTGCGTTGGGTGTTGCATGGTTCATTCTCCATTAATGTTACTAACGTTATTCTTGTTTCTGAATGGGATAATTAAAGAGTTACATGGGTCATGGGCCTTTGCTAAAAAGAGGCGTGCGTTTCATTCTAAAACGTACAGGTAGAAGAGAAGTGCAGATTAGACCGATTGGCGCAACACCAAGTTCAACCGTCTTTTCCACCAACACCTTGATGCATTGACAGAGAAGCTTGATGGGTGTCGAATCCACCAAAAATAAATCCCAAACACCAAACGAAAATAAATTGCGCACAGTGGTAAATGGGGTGGATCCACAGAGAATGGAACAAATTGATTCTATTCTAATGCCAAAGAACGAATGAAACTAATTAAAAGGGGGGGTTTGGAGTTTTCTACTGGAACTACTAATTAATCTGACCACAAATAAATGATTAACGCAATGAAAATCAAATAAAATAACAACTACGATTAGACTAGCAAAGAACACAAATAAAATTGATTAACTCAATAAACGACAACTAGCCAGGAAATTCCTAATTATTATGCAGAGACCACGATCATCGACTCAAATATTTTCTTTGGTTTAATAATAGGTTAGCTATGGTTACCAACTTCCTCTGGCTCCCTCGTTTCTTCTTAATCTTAGAACAATCAAAGAGACTCCTTTAAACTGTTCCTTAATTAATTAATAACCCTTGAGACTCTCTCAAGATTCAATTAATTAACAAGATTAAACTCTAAAGAAACACTAACCCTAACTGACTACGTACTGACTCATGCTTCATCTAGTTAGATCGCAAGTTCCTCCACACGAAATCAGACAAGTACTATGTCCTAGTGCCAATTGCCACAAACACCGATCACCCAGTTAGACTCCACCAAGTAAATCAGTTGGCGATATGTAAATTAACTAACTCTACAATCAGGCCTCAATCGTAGAATCAATTAATAAACAATGACAGTAAATCAGAAACAATACGAATATTATAAACCAAATAATTAGAACAATAGTCTCACGAGTCAAAGCATAACAATTGGAATTCCCCGACTAAAAATAACTTAGCTACTCATAACGAAATTAAACCTAACAAAGTTCTTAATTAACATAATCTAAATAACAAGGAAAGAAGAAAGAAAACTAGGAAATCTCCCTAAAGCTGCTGTCCTCCCTTGTGCGTGAGTTTCTTTCTTGTGGCTGTTCATTGACAAGACCATTAAAGGTCACTTGTCATTGAAAAATCCTTTTAATTCCTCCTTGCTTGCGTCCTTCAAGTCGGCGTCGTTTTCTCAACCAGCCTTGGTCCTTTTATTTGCTTTCTCCACTGGTTAATCTGATTAGACCATTAAGGGTCTCAATCAATTAAAACCCATTAAATCCTTATGCTTCTTACTTGTTTCCTCTCCAAAACGACGCCACCTGTTGTGTGACCTATAGCTCATTGTTAGTCCCATATTTCTGCTACCTTAAGCTTCTCTTCATTCACGTACGTAGCTCATTAATTAATTGTGTCGCTTGTAATTTATTTAATTGTTGTCTCATATTTCTACGCTATGCTTTGACCCTCCAGCTCCCAAAACGACGCCCTACTTGTTGCGACACAACCTGCCTTGGTCCTTTAATTTTCCCTTTTGTCTCTAATGATGATGCGACAATTAAGTTTGCAACCTTCCTTAAATCCCTGCTTGTGTGTGATTTAATATTTGCGACGTCGTCCTCTTGAATTGATGCACTTGTATAATTCCCTACAAGAAAGTATTAAATCAAATTAAGTCCCAATAATTGCATCAATAAGAGGAATAAAAAGGGATAATTAAAACATAAATATTGGACAAATATGTTCTTATCAAATCTCCCCACACTTAGACGATGCTTGTCCTCAAGCATAAAAGAAGACCAAGACACAATAAAAAACCGCTCCACTCAATGAGACATGCACAAAGGTAATGTAAACTAGGAATGAGAGTGCAATCTTGTCCCAATGTCAATGAAATGTTAAAGAAATGCAAAAAATTTCCTACACGAGAAGACACAAGCCTGAACTCAAATTAAAGCGCATGCATGAATTACCGAATTTTAATTAAAAACCAATCAAGCCTAGAAAACACACTTCACTTATCAGGTGGTTAGTATACACGAGGAATTCTGACTTTATGTGGTAGTCATGGGAAGATCGGGTTAATCTTAATTACTTAATTAGGTGTTTATAGCTACAAATTGCTCGGAATTGTCATTGGCCTTTTTACGCGAATGTAAACATTTGTGATGAATGTCATCCGGTTACTCGGTCAATCACAACGCCAAGTGGCTTTAGCCTTACTCGTAATTACTCATATGCTTGCACCCCTTTTTTTTCTTTTTTTTTCGAGTAATCAGAGGAGTAGTTGGTTGCCTCACACGTCATAGTTGTTAGAGACCTTTTTACGCGAGTGCAAACATTTGTGATGAATGTCGCCCGGTTACTCAGTCTCGTCCGACCTTTAGACAGATTTTTGGCTTCGCTCATAACCACCTTTGGTGATTGGCGGAACGAATCTAACACCTTTTTATTTTTATTCTTCATTTCCTTTCTCTACCATAATTTCCCACATCAATCCAAAGTTCAACACATATACCAACTCAACTTCTAAGCTTAACATGACTCTAGACAAGAAAGGCACCGATTAATCACACAATTTTTTTTCTAACCAATTAACTCAGGCCCGCAACTTCAACATATAGGACAAAATCATTAACATTTAATTAACATTAAACAACAAGGGACTCCATCATAGTCTCGACTCCTTTAAAACAATCCGCCATTACCTAAGGCACAACAATTCATCAAGCAAAATGAAGCAAAAGAGGACTTTTTTTTCGCCACGACATCAACAGTTAAAAGTCCAAAAATACCAAAAGGCAACGGAGGGCACATCCCAAAGTAATGCATCAAACAAAAACAACATGCATCTCAAAAGCTATAAATCACCTCCCACACTTAAAGCATCGTTGTCCTCAACGTAAAAGTAAATGAAAAGAGTAAATCGAGGACTTCCACAAATCGGGCGATGGTCTTTGGGTTTGGCGCCTAGTAGTGCTCGGATGTGGGCTGATGCAGTGGTGAAGATGAGGGCTTATCGTGAGCTCGTTTAGGCATCTCGCCAAGAGGGTATAGCTAATACAAATGAGGGCGAGCCAACATATGATCATATAAAGGACTCCGCCACCGTAATCCAAGAACTCCGAATTGATCCAATGCTGAACCTCCTGAAAGACACAGGGAAGGAAAGGAAAATATCAAAACAAAGAAAGAAGGAAACAATCGAGACAAAAAGAACACAAAATAAAGCAAAAGAAAGGAAAGAAAAATAAAATAAAATAAAATAAAAATAAAAATATGGGCTGCCTCCCATTAGCGCCCTTGTTTAACGTCCTAGGCTTGACGATGCTCGTCTCGATGTTAACCCTCGTCTCGATGTTGGAAATCAGCAATGGTCCCACCAATTGCCTCCCTGTACTCTCGAAGCACTCTAATTAGTTTCTCCTCTTCCGTGTCGCCGAGCATCTTTGGATACGATCACGGGTAGGTCTCACCGTCACCTAAATATCGTATTTCAAATGCTCGGAAGCGTTTTGAGCTCCACTTTGGGGCCTCATCAAGTATATCATCAGAAACTTCAGACCGATCAGTAAATCTCTTAACTCCATCAACAGACATCCTATGACACGAAACATAATTCAACTCATCATCATAATTTAAAGCAGAAGCCTCATGAGTCAAATCTTCAATGATATCAACATTATAAACACAAGACACATTCTCTGCATGTTTCATGGCATCATACACATTGAATTTCACCACTTGACCATCAAACTCTAAAGTCAATGAACCACTATGCACATCTATCTTTGCCTTAGTCGTACTAAGGAAAGGCCTACCCAACAAGATATCAGAAGAATTAGATGAACTATCATTTTCCATATAAATAACAAAGAAATCAGCAGGAAAAATTAATCCATTAACTTGAACTAGCACATCCTCTAAAACACCTTCAGGATAGACAATCGATCGATCCGCTAATTGAATTATAACTCCAGTACTAGTTAATGGACTAAGACCCAAAGAAGTATAAACAGATAAAGGCATCACATTAATAGAGGCTCCTAAGTCACACATGGCCTTACTTATACCAATATTCCCAATTTTGCAAGGAATGGAAAACATACCTTGGTCGCGACACTTAGGAGGTAATTTCCTCTGTAAGACAGCTGAAACATTCTCACCCACACTCACCCATTCATTACCTGTTAACTTACACTTGTTTGTGCATAATTCCTTAAGAAATTTGGCGTAGCGCGGAACCTGTTTAATGGCCTCTAGGAGCGGGATGTTTACTTCAACTTTTCAGAATAACTCCATGATGCTTTTATCTTCCTTTTCTTTCTTGCTCTGAGCCAGTCTCTGGGGGAATGGTGGTGGAACCACTAGAGGTTTGGGTTTTTGAGGATTTTCAGCTGGACCTGAATCCTGTATGTGGTCACGTGTAAGTTCCCTTTCGGCTTCCTGTTCTGTTTCTACACGGGAACCCTAGGCGTGGTCACGCTTAGGGTTCTTGTCGACTGGAGGCTGCAATCCCTTACCATTTCTTAAAAAAATCGCGCTCACATTATGCCTCGGGTCGAGTGTCTGAGATGGCAGCTTGCCTTGAGTCTCCATTCTGCTAACGGAGGATGCTATCTGACTCATTTGAGTCTCTAGGGTCTTCATGCTCTCTTCTATCTTTTGAAATATGGTTGCAGTGTCCTGTTGAAATTTCTCAGTATTAGTAGCTAACATACGGACAATTTCTTCAAGAGGCTTATCTGAGCCCGAAGGCTGTTGCGGCGGCGGTGGTGGTCCGTGATGGAAGTTTTGTTGGTTCGGTTGGTTGTTAGCATAACCGAAATTTGGGTGGCTTCTCTAACCGGGATTGTAGGTGTTTGAATAGGGATCAAACTTCCTCTGTTGGAATCTGATAGAATTCACATTCTCCGGTGTCTCATCGTGGAGTGTTGGGCATGCATCGGTTGGGTGAGCTAGGCTGGTGCAGATGCCACACGCCCTCGCAAGTGGAGGAGTACCTACATTCAAATTCTGGACCAAAGTTGTTAGCAAAGATTTTACCTCATTGAGAGAAGTAACATTTACCTCGTTCACCCTTCGCGGTATATCTTGCGAGCACCAATTGCTGGAGTTTGCTGCCATGGTTGATATCAACTCCGGGCTTGGTGGGTTTTCTTGACGATGGCCCCACCATTGCAAGGCGTCCATCATTCTACGCCCATTGGAATCGCACCCTCGTAGAAATCTTGGATGATCAATTGTTCGGATATGTCATCTTTGTGGGCAGCTTGCTAAAATTCTCTTGTACCTCTCCCAAGACTCGTAGAGGTTCTCTCAATCCTTCGCTAATACCACGATCTCACGCTGATGTTGGCGGCTCGGGATCTTTGGGAAATATTTTTCTAGAAACTGCCGGGACATCCCTTCCCAGTGTTGATTGTCCCCGAGGTAGGTAGTAGAGTCGGTCCTTGGCTGCATCCTGCAGCGAGAATGGAAAAACTCTCGCTTTGATTTGGTCCTCCGTGACATTCTTTGGGTTTCATGGAAGTGCGACGAGGTGAAATTCCTTCAGATGCTTATTCGATCCTCGTTCTCCAATCCACGGAAGGTGGGCAACAAGTGGATGAGTCCGACTTCAATTCAAACCCTTCTTGAAGTTCGGAAAGTCTATGCACAAATGGATCTTTGTGCTTGATGGTCTACCAAGTCTGGAGGTTACATTAAGAGCCATATCCCGCGTGGTCACGGTTAAGCTTCCGTCGATCATTGCTCAACTTCAATCTCCTCTTCGTACTCCGTTTCAGTGTCCGACTCAACCGGGGTTTGTAATCCACGAGTTTCTCCTTGCTTCTTCCTTAGTTTGCTCAACTTCCTTAGCCTCTTAGTAGTCTTTTCGATCTCGGGATCGTACAAGATGGAATCTCCCGTACGAATGTTCCTAGGTATAAAAAAACAAAATCAATTAGTTACCAATTCCCCGGCAACGGCGCCAAAATTTGATGGGTGTCTAATCCACCAAAAATAAATCCCAAACACCAAACGAAAATAAATTGCGCACAGTGGTAAATGGGGTCGATCCACAGAGAATGGAACAAATTGATTCTATTCTAATGCCAAAGAACGAATGAAACTAATTAAAAGGGGGGGTTTGGAGTTTTCTCGGAACTACTAATTAATCGACCACAAATAAATGATTAACGAATGAAAATCAAATAAAATAACAACTACGATTAGACTAGCAAAGAACACAAATAAAATTGATTAACTCAATAAGCGACAACTAGCCGTGAAATTCCTAATTATTATGCGAGACCACGATCATCGACTCAAATATTTTCTTTGGTTTAATAATAGGTTAGCTATGGTTACCAACTTCCTCTGGCTCCCTTGTTTCTTCTTAATCTTAGAACAATCAAAGAGACTCCTTTAAACTGTTCCCTAATTAATTAATAACCCCTTCGAGACTCTCTCCGAGATTCAATTAATTAACAGCATTAAACTCTAAAGAAACACTAACCCTAACTGACTACGTACTGACTCATGCTTCATCTAGTTAGATCGCAAGTTCCTCCACACGAAATCAGACAAGTACTATATCCTAGTGCCAATTGCCACAAACACCGATCACCCAGTTAGACTCCACCAAGTAAATCAGTTGGCGATATGTAAATTAACTAACTCTACAACCAGGCCTCAATCGCAGAATCAATTAATAAACAATGACAGTAAATCAGAAACAGTACGAATATTATAAACCAAATAATCAGAACAATAGTCTCACGAGTGAAAGCATAACAATTGGAATTCCCCGACTAAAAATAACTTAGCTACTCATAACGAAATTAAACCTAACAAAGTTCTTAATTAACATAATCTAAATAACAAGGAAATAAGAAAGAAAACTAGGAAATCTCCCTAAAGCTGCTGTCCTCCCTTGTGCGTGAGTTTCTTTCTTGTGGCTGTTCATTGACAAGACCATTAAAGGTCACTTGTCATTGAAAAATCCTTTTAATTCCTCCTTGCTTGCGTACTTCACGCCTGCGTACAATGGCTTGCGTCCCTGCTCCTCTTCAACACCGCACCCTCTTGTTCTTGTGCTCCTCTATTGCGTGCGTGACTCCCTTTTTCAGTCCAAAGAATTGCCTCTCATTAATTCCATGTAAGCCCTCACTTGTTTTCCTCCTTCAAGTCGGCGTCGTTTTCTCAACCAGCCTTGGTCCTTTTATTTGCTTTCTCCACTGTTTAATCTGATTAGACCATTAAGGGTCTCAATCAATTAAAACCCATTAAATCCTTATGCTTCTTACTTGTTTCCTCTCCAAAACGACGCCACCTGTTGTGTGACCTACAGCTCATTGTTAGTCCCATATTTCTGCTGCCTTAAGCTTCTCTTCGTTCACGTACGTAGCTCACTAATTAATTGTGTCGCTTGTAATTTATTTAATTGCTGTCTCATATTTCTGCGCTATGCTTTGACCCTCCAGCTCCCAAAACGATGCCCTACTTGTTGCGACACAACCTGCCTTGGTCCTTTAATTTTCCCTTTTGTCTCTAATGATGATGTGACAATTAAGTTTGCAATCTTCCTTAAATCCCTGCTTGTGTGTGATTTAATATTTGCGACGTCGTCCTCTTGAATTGATGCACTTGTATAATTCCCTACAAGAAAGTATTAAATCAAATTAAGTCCCAATAATTGCATCAATAAGAGGAATAAAAAGGGATAATTAAAACATAAATATTGGACAAATATGTACTTATCAAAGCTTCTTAAACCTTTACTTTCTTTATTTTCTTGTGTTTTCTTGTTGCGAGTACACTGAGGACAATGTAGATTCAGTGTGGGGGAAGCATTAAATGTTTGTGTGACTGTGTGTTTTGAATTTACTGTTTCTTGGTTCATTTTGATTTTTTTTTCTTTTAATTTGCATGCGATGTGCCATGAAATTGTTAAATTAGGCCAGTTAAATAGATGGCGAATCATGCTGATTGATTAAAATAGTTAGGTACATAAGTTTACTCAAAAATTGATGCTTGAGTGATTAGGTAATGTATAAAAGCATAATGGATTTTCAATTGAGCCTATGTGAGGATTTGAGCCAATATGACTCAATTCAAAAGTCATTTCATTTCTTTTTGTGTGTGATACTCCCTTAGGTATTACCTTCAGAACTTGCTCTGAACCGGTTTGAATCTATTAGATGCATGCTAAATAGAAGTGATTAAGGCCATTTTTCTTTTAGCCCTTGACTTAAATGACCCACCTATCTTAATTACCTTTGCAAACACCTTTGAGCCTTTACCCATTTTGTTTAAAAAAAAAACTCATTCTGAAACAACAAACCCTGTTAGCCTTACCTATTCATAAGTTTAATAAAGCACTGAGTTAGCTAGTTTTGGGACTTTTGGCTTTATTTTGTTTTCTGAGAATAGTTCACTAGTACTTCTACTCATATAGCACATTGTATTTAGCTGCTGTTTTGATTATTGTTTCCTTCGCAATTAAAAAAAAACAAACAAAAAACAAAAAAAAGGAAAAGAAAAAGAAAAAGATCAAGTATAGTAGTAAAAATAAATTTTGAGTAGTTAGTTATTTACATGCAATTATTAGAAATACGTTTTGTTGTCCCTTTGTATATTTAGTGCTTTATGACTGCTTGTGAAGAACCCCTTCAATATCCTTTTGACTCACCTTAACCTTAGCCCCATTACAACCTCAAATAAAGCCCTTTTGATCTATTTTAACATGTAATCATTATAGAAGAGGATTGGTGTATTTGCAAGCCTATGGTAGTGTGATTTCCTATAGGGAGTTTTTGAGCGAAACACAACCTATAAACACTGGAGTGAAATGAGTGAATACCATGAGGAAAATCCATTGTGAGTTTATGCTTATCTTTGAATGATAGTTTCATAAGTTGAGTTTGTTTATTTGCACCGATGAAAACTGATCATGATGTCTGTGGTAGCTTGACATTTAATTGGCCAAAGTTTGAATGATTTCATGTGTTTGGTTTCTTTGAAAATGAATTGATAGAATTTGATTCTCATGTTTAATTTGCTCGAGTACGAGCAAAAGATTAAGTGTGGGGGAGTTTGTTAGTGTCGTTATTTTCTATCTTTTTGTGTGTTAATGTTCTTTATTCATGAGGTTTGAAGTTGTACTTAATAGAAATTAATTTTGTTTTATGTCAAGGTGTATTTTGGAGCTAAATAGAAAGAATCGCGACGATTTTAGGACAAAAAGAGCTGAGCTAGGTGTTGACCTTAATTAGACGTGACTTCGTGTAACAATCGGGAACTTAAAAGGATGAAATGCAGCCTGAGATGCGTTTTGGCTCAAAACGCATAAGCAGAGGCAGAACAAATCACGCACAAGTGGAGGAGGCAGACGAAATTGGTCAGCAATTAAACCAAGAGGAAACGTAGCGTTGGAGGCATATGGGAAGCAAAAAATTGAATTGTCAAAGTCAGAGGGTTTGCGTGGGAATAAGTAGCTGCGTTAAATTGGGGAAAGAATAAGACAATTGATGGAGGCCTTGGACAAATTGAGCAGCCCATCCACGCACAAGGTTTAAAGGGACATAGGCGTGACCCAAGGCAGATAAGAGGGACCCAGCAGAAATATAAATATGAATGAGTTAATGGCACAAATCACGCAAGAGGAGCTAGAGGCTGAAGCACGTGGCAAAGAGCTGGAGAATTAAAAATCAAGAAGCAATACATAGGAGGAGAGCCAATTAAATCAAGACAGCAATTCACGCCACAACCCAGCAGAGAGGCGGCGTTAGGATTAAAACACAAGAAGCGTGGCCGCAGGAGGTTTAATTGTCAAATCAACTTGACGAAAAGCAAAGCAGGCGTTGAATTGGGAGCTATGGAAAGCTGTGTTGATAGAAGGAGCTTCACGTAGAATAAAATACAAGCAGCAGGCGCAAGAAGACACGCAAGAAGTAGGAGATGGTAGAGCTGACAGCTGGAAGCAAGCAAATAGCGGCGGCAATGCTGGAAAAGAGAGAAAAATCAAGAGTGCGGCAGCTGCTAAAATCAACGCAAATCCCAAAATTAATGGAGAAAACAACGCAAGAGAAAGGCTTAAAAAAATGAAGAAAGGCAGAGGCAGCAAGGGTCGGCGAGATATAAGAACAAAGTTACAAAAATAAGGTAGAGAGAGGAGTGAATGAAAAGAAAAAAAGAAAAGAGAGCAGTGTGGAATTAAATTCTGGAGGTTGCCGCAGATAGAAAAGAAGAGAAGAATGCCTACAACAGTTTCAACGTTTAGAATAGATAGGGAAATTATGATGTTGGGTAACTAAATTTTATTTCTTGGTGTACGGAATCCTAGTCATTGAACTTTGCATGTTGTGAGATTTTGTTCTTTATTTCAATCAATTTATTAGTCAAGTATCGATTATTTTTCTGGGTCATTGTTTGATTGTTTAATTTGACAGCTAGGTGCGCAACTAGTTTGTATTTTTATTCAATCAATCGCTAGATTAAAAAGGTTGACGTTCAATTCTTTTAATCAACAGTAGCTACTAGGATTTTTGTCTACTACATTAGGGACATGGTTCTAGGAAAAATAATTGTCTAGGCTAAATGTACATCGTATGTATGTTGTCTAGTTCGTCGATCTTCTTGATTCGTAAAGCTATTAATTAATTAAATCTGAGATCGCATCCAGGTTATTAATTAATAAGGGTTGATTCAAATACATGTTTTAGTTAACTAAACATAAGAGAAAATAGGTAGAGAAATTTATCACGACGAATGCTGAACTAATAAATTGGTAATTTTTAGTATCGATGATCAACACAAGTTCAATAACGAAGGAGACCGAAAACCAAGATTTATTTCTATTGATTGTTAAAATCTCATTATTTTGTTTCTAGTTATTTTTCAATTTCAATTTCCAATTAATTTCTGCTTAATTCCCAAATTGCAAAACCCCCCCTTTCTTATTGCGTAACTACTGACGTCTGAATTTCTCGTGGGAACGATCCCAACTTTCCACTACTACATTAATTTTTGTTGCAGGAAGTTGGTTTCTTTTTATATTTGGTTGCAGGCGACAGCATTCACCAGTATAATAATAATATAATTTATCATTGTCTTCCATCTACAAAATGCTGGATCTTTCAACCCATTAGGTTAGTTGTTGTCCAAACTTGCAATCACCATAGAAAGAATTTGTTGAAAAAAAATAGTAAAAGTAGTGAATTATATTGAATGTGGGAGGTTCTTTACATATCAAAAAGTGAATTATATTGAATGTGGGAGGTTCTTTACATATCAAGAACTGGATGCCTTGTAGGTATTACAGGTCTTACGTGGAGTCACTAAAACAAGATAATGCAACTCTCAAGACATACACTTTCTAAATCTTAACTCTCATACTTATAGGCTTTAGTACTCTCTAAAAGCCTATCTATTTCTAAATTTTTCTCTAATATCATGCATCTTTACTTCGTTATGCTTAATATAAAGATTTAAAAACATTATTTATACTGCATTGCCTCATGAAGGACTTAGCATTAGCACTGCCAATTTTGTTGATGAAACTACTAAAGGATTAATTTCTTACAAAACTAACATCTTCATTTTTTGTTAAAAATAAATGGAAGAAAGTTCAACTACTCCTGATCAAACTGCTTCAGGAAAATATAATGATCCAGCTTGGGCTCATCTTGATTAGTCCTGTATGAAGAATCATACAATTTGCTTATTTTGTAACAAGCATTTGAAAGGTAGATGAATCACCCGATTGAAGAAGCACTTAGCTGAGGTTAAAGGAGATGTAAGACTCTGTAAAAAAGTAAGTCCATGATGTGAAGTGACAAATGAAAATATTGCTTGAACAATATCAACATGAGAAAGATAGAAGGGAATGGATGAATTTTAAATTGGTATTGGAATTTTGTTTTCTGGTTTTTATGGTGATTGTGGAAACATATATCGCAAACAGAACCCGGTACATACCAAGATGATCTAAATAACCAAAGGACGGGTTTTTCACGCATCTAGCTTACATATAACCACCTATGAAGTGAACATATATGACATAGAAACATATAGGCCTAGCCTATGACTCAACATATACTAGTTAATAACTATATAGGGCTAGCCTATTGATCACTTATCTAGTGAATATAGGTTCCAGTTCCAGTACACAAAAACATAAAACATCACATGTATAAATCAAATTTTGTCAGGAAGCCAAATCTTAGAATAGGCCAAAACAGTCATGTTCATCACCACTAGTTGGCCAAACTAGTATGCATACCTACCGATTCTCGGCGTTGGCTCGACTTTCATCTGTGGTGAGTCCGAACTACAGTTGATAAGAATGTAATGACCATAGGTAACGGGCACTGCGGAAGGATTGATGGCAACTTAATGGTGTTTTTGATAGGTGTTTTGTTTTGGTGTGTTTTCGACCTTGAGGAATTAAGAAGGATGAAAATTTCGAATTCAACAATCAAGAAAAATAAGAATACGCAAGGTTTGATTTCTACGACACCTCTTGAAAACTTGTTCCAAATAATCCCGATAATCAAAATAAAACTAAGAGAAACAAACAATTGACACGCTACAATTAGGAAAGCAATTGATAAGTGAATGATGGTTCGAAAGGTAACAAGAATAAGAGAATAATGTTTCTCCCTATTGAAGCCGACGACTCTCCAAAAATTTTGATGTAAAGTTTCAAAATTTTGACCTAAAGACACATATTTATACCTAGGTTAAATAATAAAAAGGTTAGGCTAAAATACATGGAAGCCCAAAATAAAACAAGGTCCAACTACTAAATAAATAGGTATGATGTCTTGCACCACTACTGCATCCATTTGCTCTTGGGCTTAAGTAATGAAGTATTAAAATAGCCTAAATCTCCTCGTCTTCAAGCTCCAAGTGTATCCAGTCCAAGGATTTGAGTTAAATGGATTAGTTTAGGCTCAATTCTATTAAACTCTCCTCTAATAGGCTTGGAGCTTTCCATCCTCTCAAGATAAAAGCCCATATGTGTATAAAGAGCATCTTTAAGTCTCTTGGCCCTAGCTTTGGTCGTGGGTCCTTCTGGCATGGCTAGCTCTCTGCCTGGTCCTACTCGATGGTCCATGGTCCCGCTCACATTAGTCCCTCCCTCCTTAGGAAGACTCATCCTCGAATCTGAATCCATATCAAAAGGAGAAAGATCAGCAACATTAAAAGTAGCAGACACATTATACTCACCTGGAAGATCAATTTTATAGGCATTGTCATTGATTCACGCCAATACTTGGAGTGGACCGTCACCCCTAGGATCCAACTTGGATTATCTTTGGGTAGGAAACCTCTCATTCCTTGGTGTTGGCGCACTTGCTTTTCACCCCACATTAGAATGGATTTTTGTTGGTGATAGACGTGATACACTTTTGGCATGGGATGTCTCAACAGAGAGGCCTACTCTTGGTTTAGAAAATGTTATCTAAGTAGATTTGTTTGGCACTTTAATCTTTTCTTATGTCTATCAAATGTGCCTGATAGTTATTATAAGTGACCCAGAGGTGATTATTTTGGTCAATACGAAATTGATATCAATTTGTTGGGTTGTTAAGGTATCATGCTGGAATATTTGGAGTTCACTTGGAATGAGTATTGTGGCCTAATTGAAATAATTTTCTCCAACCACGTAATTATTTAGTTTCTATTGCATAAATTTTAGCGACCAATTTGAATTATTCTTGTAATCAATTTTGGTTACTAGCAAGGATACATTAGGAACCATCCAAATTATTTTTGTGACCAAGTTTTGGTGACTAACACATACACTCTAGTGACCAACAATTAATTTTTTGTTGCTAAATTATAGTAAATATAATACAATTTGTGACGATATTAAAACTATAGCAACAAATTATTTGGTTGCTAAAAGTAAATTTTTAACAACAGCATCATGTCGTCACAACATGGTTACTAAAATAAAATTGATACATCATTTGTTGTAACCAGATAAAAAAAACTGTAACCAATGACTTGGTTGCGATAAGATTGTTTTTTACCAACAAAAATAATTTGATCGCAGTATGAATAGCTATAGTAACCATTGACTTGGTTGCTATAAGATTATTTTTTACTAACAAAAATAATTTGGTCGCAGTATGAATAGCTATAGTAACTATTGACTTGGTTGCTATAAGATTATTGTTTAGCAACAAAAATAATTTGGTCACAGTATGCATAACTATAGCAACCATTTTAACATTACAGAGACCATGAAATTTTACATTAACAAGTATAAATTTGGTCGCTAATAATTCTACCTTTAGTGACCAATTTTAAATGGTTGTTAATAATGCATTTTTAATGACCAACGTAATAATTCGTCAATGAGCACTTTTAGTAACAACCCTATAGTGACCACCTGTAACCAATCTGATTTTGGTCGCTATAATTTTTAACGACAATTTTCTTACTTTTAGAAACCATTAATAATAGTTACCGAAACTAATTTTTCTTGTAGTGATGATACGCCACAGCCCCGATTGACTGAGTGGCCCTGCCTTTGACGTGCAGAAAGGAACCCCATTGTTCGTTTGCAATCTGAATCAGGTATGGAGAAGATCCAATATGTCCTGCCTAGTCCCTTTTGAGAGCATATTTTAGGGTGTCACCGGTGGCATTGTAAAGGAGGCAGAGTGTTCCCACATCATAACCACAACTTTCTTTTAGATCCAGTAAGTACTTGAGAGCGCTTTCATTCTTTCCATATGAGTTCTTCAATTTGAGAGCCACACGAGCCACATGGATGGATTTCAGTCTGTCTGCCCTCGTACTGGGTAGGCTCTCTAGAGTTGTGTTAGTGATTGGGATGCCAAACACACCGTCTCCCATTTCCTAAATTTCTAGAGCTAGAGCTAGAATTTTTGTAAATAAGTGGACTCTTTTTTCTTTTCTTCTTACCTTCTTTTTGTTTCGTGTTTTTGCATTTCATTACCCATGTCACCATATGTATAAATAGAAGCTATTGTTAGACTCCAATGTCATAAGCTCACGCTAAGTCGCAAAGATAGATATCGCCTTGAACTCCGTAAAGCACGTGATGAGTGTCGAATCCACCAAAAATAAAATCTACTCCTGAAAAATTAAATTGTAGCTAGAGTGAGTAGAGTCGTATCCACAGAGATTGGAGATTAATCAATCCTTTTGAAAACCAGAGAATCAAGAACGAGGAAATAAAAAGGGGGGTTTGTAATTGATAAGTGAAAAATACTGAATTTAATAAATGGAAAGTAAATAAATTCAAATTGAGAAGAAATCAGATTAATGGCATCTAACAAGGTAATCTCATTCAAGTTCTATGGTTGATCATTGAAACGAAGAATAAATCCAAATCCCACAATAGATTAGTTATGATTATTGAAACGCTTCTAATAATCTCATCTTTCCTTAGTTTTAGATTAGCCGGACATGCGCCTTCTAACTAACCCCTTATTGACGAACAACCCTGACAGGCGCCTAGGATTTAATTCGCTAATAGCTTTTAGAACTAGAAAGATCCAACCCTGACCAACAAGATTAACAAGCGTGACTGTTTAAATCAGATTATTCACCCTCATAATATAACTTGGAAATTATATTACCTGTCATTGTTATCAAAATTAACTAGACAATTACGGATCTAGAAACCTTGATTGACTAATTACGACCCTGTCAATTGCACAACGAGCTCTTTTTGCATCAATCAACAAGATGATAATAATATGAATAAAACAAAGAGTGAATAAATACTGCAGAAAATCCAAGAATAACAATTGAGTTTAGATCTCTCAACACATATAAACTTGAACTCGATCAACCCTTGCTAGACTAGACTAAGTTTAGCCACTCATGGCTATACAAAACATGCCTAAGATGAAGTGAGGAATCTGTAGTAGGCTCTAAAGAAAAAAAACTCTGATGCTTTAAGCTTCTTGCTGTCCTCCTTTTATATCCCCCTAGTCCTTCGCCTTGTAGGAAAGAGATAGCCTCCTGATTGGTGCCCCTAACTTCTCTCCTTTATCCCCAAAGATATCCCTTTCCAAATCTGAAAAAATATCACACTTAGGAGTCCAATCATGTCTCTAATTCTGTATCAAGTGTCTGCTACGCGCGACCTTAGCCGTCGGCACGACTTACTGCGCAAAATCTGAAATCAGTCCAAAATATCTTTAGTTTGGCTCGATTGTCATTTCTTGCCCAAAATATATAGAACTAAGTAAATTCCGTCCTCTCCACATGAATATGTACCCAAAAAGTCAACAAAAATCATTAATATGATTAGCAAATATCCACATCATCAAACACCCTCACACTTATCACAAGATTGTCCTCAAGTATAATACCCGTCTATAAACTAAAAACACCCTACTTGATTTTCACACAATCACCCATCCATCCAAAATGCAACACATTAAGGAATATAACAAAGTCAACATAACCAATAGTTCCTAGTTTTCCATAAAATGAACAATTGATTCTAAAAATTCTTTTCAACTTAAAAATTAAGGCTTGATCAATTTCATCACACAATTGGATTCCAACTTCATTAAGCCAATGCATAGGAAATCATTTACCAACCTACCAAGTCACTCAACTTTGGAAATGAATGTGAGACTGATATGTTATTCATTATTCAACATTCACGACTTGCCTACGATGTGATGATCCTTTTTACGCGACTACGATCCATTTGTTATGGCCGTCCCCGGTTACTCAACGCATCACAATCCTAGGTGGCTACTAGCACTGCTCATATTCCCTCTTTGCTTTTGGCCTAAGTGTCGACATGGGTTTCATGAAGACCCCGGGTTACTTTACTGGAGTGGAGCAGCGGAGCAAAATTTTATTATATTTTTTTCTTCTTTTTTTTTTTATTATATTTTTCTTCATTCACCAAAATCGAGCAACTAGACGAGTTGGGTCAACAATTCCTATGCATGTGACGTAGATTTAAAGCAAGCAAACTCAGGTATTCCGCTCTATTAATTCCAAGCCTCAAATTGTCAGTTAAGAAGAATCAGTAGGTTCAAACACTCATTTTATGAAAAACTGAGAATAAGCCTGATTATAGTAAATTTATTATATAACTTAGCATGTCCCATAATTTCAAGATAAGAGAATGTGTGAATTCAACCTCGGGTGTGGATGTCCTAGCATGAAAATTATTTAAGTCGTAAGTACTCCCCCACACTTAAATCCCTCATTGACCTCAATGAGTAACATAGCAAAATATAAAGATAGGTCAGCAAAAATATGAGGAGAAAAAGTGGAAGGAGACTGCCTTGAGGGGAGGAGTTGGAAAAGCGGACTAGGACGTAGGAGTGGGTGGAGGAATATGATGATGTTGGTGGAGAGTAAGCAGGGTAGCATCAATGCGGGAAACCTGTGTGGTGAGGGTCTCCAAGGCTTGTTCCAAGCGGTGTAGGCATTCTTCTAAAGACGGAATGGGTGATGGGGGAGCAGCAGACGTGGACGGGGCAAGTGGTCATTGTCCTCTGGTGGAGACTGTACCTGTAGGCACAAAAGACAAGCTACCGTCCTTGGCCTGACTGATTAGGTGTATTCGTTTCAAAGTGTCAAGATCTAAAGGAAGCATAGGACAAGCGAAATGTAAGCCAACATCACTCCAACTATCCAAATTAAGCAGATGATGCGTTTCAACTATTTGGTTGATGTAAGAGCCTAAGATTAAAGGTCTATGGAAAGAAATAACGGCAGAAAATTGACTAGCAAACCAACAACCTAAATCAACCTGCCTATTGCACACCATACACCACAGGAAAAATAATTCAGTTTTCGATAAAATGGTAGAACTGTCTTTTCGGCCAGAGAAGGAAAAAACGATGAATCTATGCACATAACGTAAAGCTGGATCGATAATACGATATGCCTTAGAGCGACTGGGGTCATAATCAGCAGTGGGATCCCCAGTTAACGCTCGATAAGCTGCAACAGGCCAAAAATCAACAGGGTAATCACATAAAGGGGCAGAACGGGCATAAGGAACAAAGGCATCTTTGTCAACAAAACCCAAGGCTACATTGAACTCAAAGATTGACATAGAAAAAGGAAGACCCATCAAAGTAAACTTAATCAAGTCAGGGGTTGAATAGTCGACAGTGTTGTGGTGGTCAAAAACAAAAGTGGCATAGAATTCCTGAACCAATTCCACAAAAGCAGGGTACTTGATAGAAGCATAACTCAACCACCCAATGTTGCTCAATAAATGTGATAAGTCAAATTATATAGATGAGTTGGGAATGATTTAGATTCAATTTGACTTATTTTATTTGATTGGAATTGAAGTTTTATTCAGTAAATTCGCTCACATTTCGAGTTTATTACTTTGTAGGTACAAATGCTCGATTTTGGGAAATAAGGGCATAATTCACCTTGGAGATGCCGGACCCAAGCCAATTGAGGACGAGTGTAAGGAGAATTCCGAGTTCTGCAACTTCTGAGAAGACTCTGAGAAGAAATTATGGCATTTGGAGGGTCAAAAACATGAAAGTAAAGAACTAGGCCATGTCCGTTAAACGGATTAAACGGACACACATGTCCGTTTAACGGACATCATCTGGCAAAAGACACTCCCAGACCTGAGAGTGTCCATTAAACGGACACACATATCCGTTTAGCGGACATGAAGCAGCAACAACAATTCACAGACCCGAGAGTGTCCGTTAAACGGACACACATGTCCGTTTAACAGACATACGGCGGCAGCAGACCCCTGCTTTGAAAAGTTAATTTTTCTTTAGAGTGTGGGAGATATAAAGAGGAAGGGGGTTGACATAAAAAAGAAGAGGAAAAAAAGACGACAGTAAGAGGCACTAAAATAAAGGAGGAGGGAGGATTTTGGGAACTGAGGGGGATTTTCCCAAAAGGATTTGATGCTTCATTTTTCACTTCTCTGCTACTTTCTCTCTCTACTTCTTCTAATGTTGAGCTTTTTATTGTGTATGATGTTTATTTCCATGTTTGGGAACTAAACCTCAATTAGGGTGAGGGATGTAACTCATTTGAAGGAGGTTTGGTACAATGTGGATGATTGAATGTTAATGAGAAATTATGGGCTTTGTTTAACTTCTTGCACTTCATTATGTTTCTATGCTTGATCTCCATAGATACATTCTTAGGAATCATAGGGTATGCTGAAGAGTAATCCATGTTTCATGCTTTAGGAAGGTGAACACCTTGAGTTTAGAGTTAGAGATAACCTAGGCTAGGGTGAGAGCTTGAAGTGGCTTGTGCTTAGTGGATTTTGTTAGAGAGTTATTACATTGAGAAATGGGTAATTCTAGCTAAATGCTCCTTTATACCTTGAGAAAGGATATGGGTTTATTAGTGCCACTGCTTTCTTAGCCTGCATTCAATCCATTCCATGTTGTGCAACTCAGCCTTTCAATTGAGTGAACCCCTATCCCTAGTTTTAAATCATTAATTAAACCAATTTTCTGATTGCTTTATCATTTCTTGCAATTCAATTGATCAATCAACTCCAATTATTTTTACACTTTTCTGTCGATATCATACAATTAGTTAGGTTTAATTTGACTCGTAAATGAATTGGTCTTTGAGGGAGATGACTTTAGAATATTCACTGTGTGGGTACTAAGACGATTCTGTGCGCTTGCAGAAAGTTTCGATCAAGTTTTTGGCGCCGTTGCCGGGGACCTTTTTGTTTATAGTCTCTTTTAGTCTAGCTATTTGTATTATTTGTTTGTCTATTGTTGGAATTTTTTTTCTTCTTCTACTGGATTGTGAACCTTGCCCTTGTTTAGTTTCAGGAATTACATACATTTGAGGCATTCGCGAAGAACGAACGACGAACCCTTGGTTGAATTCAATCCGGAAATTGAACGAACGTGCAGGAGGAACAATGTGCAAAGGAGAAGAGAAATGGCTAATAACAACCAATTCCCAGAGTAGCACGAAGAACCTGAATTAGGAAATGAACAATTTAATGGGGGAAATCAAGCTGAACCAGTGGTTGTAAATCCCGTGGTTAGGAGGATTAGGGATTACCAAATGCCTTTCATTGCAGGTAATCCGTCGTGTATTAGGTTGACTGCTGCTGCGCGAAATTATGAGTTGAAGCAAATCCACTTGTCTATGTTGCCACAATTTAATGGGATGCCTAGTGAAGATGCGTTGGCATTTATGAGGGATTTCTATCCGACAGTCCAAACACTTCCATTGTATGGACTGACGGAGGATGAATTGAGATTAAGGTGTTTCCCTTATTGCATGAAGGGTTTAGCTAGGAATTGGTTGCTGAGTTTAGAAGTGGACTCCATTGATACTTGGGAGAAGGTAATGGAGACCTTTATGATGAAGTGGTACCCAGCTCATAAGACTTTGGAACTCCGGAAAATGATACACTGGTTTTCACAAAAAGACAGAGAAAAGTTTCATGAGGCTTGGGAACGATTTAATGATCTCCTCAACCAATGCCCTCACCATGGATTTGATATGTATTTGTTGACTCAATTTTTCTATTATGGACTGTCTGACCATAACCAAACTTTGGTGGATTTGAATGCTGGGGGTAATATAAGTGATTTGAGTTCTCAAGAGTTATGGAATATCTTCAAAAAGTTTGCTGAGAACTCACATTGTAAGGTAACCCGAAGCAAGGCAGTAACTTTGAATGAAGTAGGGTCCAAGTCGGATATGGCATATCAAGTTGCGGAAATCAATAAGAAGCTGAATGTGCTAATGAATGATAATAAGTCTAGTCGCGACCCGTGTACTCTATGTGGGAGATTTGGGCACTCAGCAGCGGGTTGTATGAATATCGAGACAGCTCTGACTGAAGAAGAAGTGAGCTATGTGAACAACAGTAGGCAAGGTCAGAGGTTAGATCCCTTTTCAAACACCTACAATGAAGGTTGGAGATTTCACCCGAATTTCTCTTGGAAAAATCAAGGGGCATCAAAACCAATGGGGCCACAAATGGGGCCACCAGGGTTCCCGCCACCAACCAAGCAACAGTTCTCGGGCCCATCATCTTCTGCTCCACAACAATTCTCGTCTCCATGGGAGAAAAAGGTAGACCAGTTGGAAGACATGTTCACTCAGCTTATGGGCAAAATGGATGAGAGTACTCAGGCCAGTTCGCAAGCAATGAGTAGAATGGAGCAGAATATTCAATCAAATCAAGCTGCCATTAGAAATCTGGAAGTGCAAATTAATCAAGTGGCAAGAGAGGTCAGCGAAAGAGGAAAGGGTAAGCTGCCTAGTAGCACTCAAGTAAATCCAAAACAAGATTGTATGGCAGTTGTTTTGAGAAGTGGTAAGACGATAGAAGGTGTAAGCCCGAAGAAAAAGAGGGCTCCGGAGATAGAGGAAGAAAAGATAGAAGAAGGAGAGGAGCTTAAGGAATCACTTCCAAGGAATGAATCGCCTTCGGGGTTGGATCTGACTTTTGTACCACCTATCCCGTATCCCCAAAGAGTGAGGAAAAGGACTGACCAGTCTAAATTCCAGAAATTTTTAGACTTGTTCAAGAAGATTCATATCAATATTCCTCTTACAGAAGCGCTAGCTGAGATGCCAGCATACGCAAAATTTTTGAAGGAAAAGGTCTCGAACAAAAAGAAGCTGGAAAATTTCGCCACAGTGGCCTTGACCGATGAGTGTAGTTCTATTCTACAGAATAAACTACCTCCCAAGTTAAAAGATCCAGGGAGTTTCACTATACCTTGCCATTTTGGAGATTCTAACGTTTTCCAATGTTTATGTGACCTTGGTGAGAGCATTAATCTTATTCCTTTATCTTTGTACAACAGGTTGGGAATTGGAGAGCTTAAACTGACAACAATTTCGCTGCAACTTGCCGACAGATCAATTCGATATCCTATTGGGATAGTTGAGGACTTATTGGTAAAAGTTGGTAAGCTCATAATTCCTGCTAATTTTGTGGTGCTTGAGATGGAGTTTGACTTGCAGGTTCCCATAATTTTGGGAAGACCATTTTTAGCCACAGGGGGAGCATTAATCGATGTCACGGAAGGTAAGTTAACTATGCGGGTTGGTGATGAGAAAGAGGATTTCAATATTTTCAAGGTACTGAAGGGACCCTCTTTTGATGAAGTGACTTACCGAATTGATGTAGTTGATTCCCTTGTGAATGAAATTGTTCCTCAAGTACTGAGTAAGGATGCGTTGGAAGTGTGCTTAACCTTAGGAATGGAACCAAGGGAATTAGATGAGGAATTAGTTGAATGCGTTTTTAGGTTGCAGGGTAGCGGTTTTAGGAACAGACCTCAAATTGAAGACCTGGGCCCTCCAAAACCCAAGCTATTGCCTTCTACAGTAAGCCCGCCGCATCCTGAAATTAAACCACTTCCAACTCATTTGAGATATACGTTTTTGGGGGAAGCAAATACCTTCTCAGTTATCATTTCTGCCTTTTTGGATTCCTCACAAGAGGACAAGTTATTAAGAATATCGCGTGAACACAAATTGGCCATTGCTTGGAATATTGCGGACATAAAGGGGATTAGTCCTTCTATTTGTGTTCATAGGATTTTGATGGAAGAAGATCATAAACCGAGGGTGGAAAGTCAATGAAGGCTCAACCCTAACATGAAGGAAGTTGCGCGAGCCGAGGTACTCAAATTGCTCGACGCAAGGATTATTTATCCTATTTCTGACAGCCCTTGGATTAGTCCAATGCAGGTAGTGCCTAAAAAGGGCGGCATAACTGTTATATCCAATGATAGGAATGAAATGATTTCTACTAGGGTTGTGATGGGATGGAGAGTGTGTATAGACTATCGGAAGGTAAATGCAGCCACTAGGAAGGACCACTTTCCTCTGCCCTTTATTGATCAAATGTTGGAAAGATTAGCAGGGCATGAGTAATATTGCTTTTTAGATGGTTATTCTGGTTATAACCAAATCCCGATTGCCCCGAAGGATCAGAAGAAAACAACATTCACATGCCCCTACGGTACATTCGCTTACCGTAGGATGCCCTTCGGATTATGCAACGCTCCTGCTACCTTCCAACGATGCATGATGGCAATATTCTCTGACATGGTGGAAAATATAATTGAGGTATTTATGGACAATTTTTCTGTGTTTGGGTCATCCTTTGATGCATGTTTGTTCAATCTAGAGCAGGTTCTGTAGAGATGTGAGGACACCAACTTGGTGCTCAATTGGGAAAAATGTCACTTTATGGTGCAAGAAGGAATCGTCCTCGATCATCAACAAATTACCACCTCCTACTTTAGTTAGGGCAATAAGGAGCTTTCTAGGGCATGCCGGGTTCTATCATCGGTTTATAAAGGATTTTTCAAAAATCTCTCGACCTCTTTGCGCCCTGTTGCAAAAAGATACCCCTTTTGAGTTTACTGATGAGTGTCTTGTTGCGTTTGACAGGTTAAAGAAGGAACTGACGTCAGCTCCTATAATGACCGCACCAGATTGGACCCTCCTGTTTGAATTGATGTACGATGCTAGCGATTTTGCACTTGGAGCTGTCTTGGGACAGCGACAGGATAAGAAACTCCATGTTATTTATTATGCTAGCAAGATTTTAAATGATGCCCAGCTTAATTATGCGACAACTGAGAAAGAACTGTTAGCAGTAGTCTATGCTTTTGATAAATTCAGATCTTATCTAGTTGGTTCTAAAGTTATTGTGTATACAGACCATTCGGCCTTGAAGTATCTTCTTACTAAAAAGGACGCAAAACCGAGACTGATTAGATGGATTTTACTCTTGCAGGAATTTGACCTAGAAATTAGAGACAAAAAGGGGTTAGAGAATGTAGTGGCCGACCATCTGTCACGGTTAGAATGAGAGGACAAGTGTGTAAAAGAACATATCAACGATGCATTTCCCGATGAGAGTTTGTGGGCATTAAAGGATAATCTTCCTTGGTTTGCAGACTATGTCAACTTCCTGGTGTCCGACATTGTACCTACAGACTATTCGTACCATAGGCGAAAAAAATTCTTAACTGAGGTAAGACACTACTTTTGGGAAGACCTGCTATTATTTCAAGATGCATGAACGGGTAATCGGAAGGTGTGTGCAGAGGACGAAATGAGGTCGATCTTATATCTCATCATACCTCCTTGTGTGGAGGCCACCATGGGGCCAACAAAACAGCAGCAAGGATTTTACAATCTGGACGCTATTGGCCGACTCTTTTTAAGGATGCTAGGACATTTGTCATGATGTGCGACAAGTGCCAAAGGACAGGCAATATCAGTAGGAAGCATGAGATGCCCCAATATGGAATTCTTGAGGTAGAGCTCTTTGACGTATGAGGTCTGGACTTTATGGGACCATTTCCAAAATCATTTGGAAATGAATATGTCCTAGTAGCTGTGGACTATGTGTCGAAGTGGGTAGAGGCTGTAGACCGCCTAATAATACCGTATGGCGTAGTCAAATTAAATCAAGAAGTACATATTCTCCCGGTTCGGTGTCCCAAGAGCAATAATCAGTGATAATGGGGTGCATTTCCAAAACCACCAATTTAAATCCCTGCTATCGAAGTACGGGTGTCAGTTTAGGTTTGGAACCACCTACCACCCACAAACCAGTGGGCAAGTTGAGGTTTCTAACCGAGAACTCAAGCAAATTTTAGAAGACAAGAATACCTCTAGGAAAGATCGGGCATTAAAACTTGATGATGCTCGTGGGCGTCTGAATCGCATTCAAAACTCCCTTGGGGATGTCACCCTACAAACTCGTTTTCGGAAAATCATGCCATCTCCTAGTTGAAATTGAGCACAAAGCATTGTGGGCCATCCGGAAGCTGAATTTTGATATCAAGGCAGCAGGGCAGAAGAGATTGTTGGAACTAAACGAGATGGATGAATTCCGCCTGGACGTTTTTTAGAACGCTCGGATTTATAAGGAAAGAACAAAAGCTTTGCATGATAAGCGTATACTGTGGAGAGAATTCAAACCCGGCCAGAAGGTGTTGCTATTCAACTCTAGGCTCAAACTTTTTCTAGGAAAATTGCGATCCCGATGGTTGGGGCCATTTATGGTCACAAAGGCATATCCCCATGGAGCAGTAGAGATCAAGAAAGATGATCAAGAGCCCTTCGTGGTCAATGGGCAAAGATTGAAACACTATCATGAGGGGGACACGATGGGATGTATTACCACCGCCACATTTCAACATTGAAAACCAATTGACCAAGTCCAGCTAAGGACTTTAAATTTAGCGCTTGTTGGGAGGCAACCCAATATTTCTAATTTTTCTTTTTATTTTTTCCATTTACTTTACTTTGTGTTTTATTCATCTGGTGGTTTTCCTTTCGTTCCCTTACAGTAACCTTGTTGGTGGATGGGGGACTTTTCAAGGACATTCGCAAGTGGTAGGAAGAAAAGAGGGGTCGGCTCATTTCAGAACTTTCGAGGTGAGATTCAATTTAACCATGGGAAAGCAGGTACGTGAATTTACAATTCTTTATTAAGCTTTTGCCCCATTGTGCATATGATTTTAGTAATCTCATAGGAGAAGGAATGCATCAAAGAAGCCTGAAATTGAATCTGGACATAGATCGCCCTCTGTATATCAATTGACCCGTACGTGTCCGTTAAACGGACACGCATGTCCGTTTAACGGACATAGATCGCCCTCTGTATATCAATTGAACCATACGTGTCCGTTAAACGGACACACAAGTCCGTTTAACAGACATGAGTTTTTTCAGAGAGGCAAAATGACTCGTATGTGTCCGTTAAACATGTCCGTTTAACGGACATACTCTGTTTTAAACCTCAAAACCCTATTCCTTTCCCGTATATTTTCTTTCCCTCTTTTTCTTCCCTAGGCGCCGACGACTTTATTCTCCCTGTCTACTGATTCCGACCACCACAACCTTCCCTTCTTCCCTTCTTTCATGCCCCACCCTCTTTTCCTCTTTTCTCCTCACCTCCACCCACTTCTCCGCCCTAGTAGCTGCTGAGTGATTCAAGTTCGGTGCTTTGAACAACGTGGAGGAGGGCCACTTTCTTGACACAAGGTTGTTAGATCTTCGAAGAGGTAAGGGATAATGTCTGCATTAGGGTTCATGTTTTCTCTGCCGTTTTCTTTTGGCAGTGATTTTTGCACGGGCTTGACGTTAGGTAAATTGCGTGCCTAAATGGTGGATCTTCAATTTGTTTACTTAAAGTTGGAGGCTTATAATTGGTGATTTGTGTCAACCCTGGTGTGTTTTGGTTATTTTGTAGCTGTTGAATTTATATTGTTTAGGTTGGTGCTCGTTGCCTGTTGGAGATGTTGTGAAAGTTATAGAACTGCAGATTGATTGAGTTTGGTGTGTGTGAATTGTGGTAAATTGCACTGGTTGTTGACTGGGGAGAATTTGAACAGGGAAGTTAATCATGTCAAGGTTCAAGCAAACAGCCCGGAAAAATACGGGGAAGTCCTCTCGTTCAGACAAAGGGAAAAATGTAGTCACTGAGGAACCAATCTTCGAGCCCACCCTATTTATCAATGAGCAGTGTGAGGCCTGGTACCTGAAAAAGTGGAATAACAAATTTGTCGTTGAGGTGTCCGTGGTAGACTACGTTAACGAGAAGCACAGGGTGCAGGCTAATCTAGATAAATTCCATTGGGGAAAGTTGTTGACCCTTACAGGTACTTATTACCCCGAGGTCGTCAAGCAGTTCTACGCTAACCTGAGCTCAGTAACAGGTAAACAACCACCAGTGTTCACCTCGGGGGTCAATGGTGAAGAGGTCATCATTACTGAAGAACAGATTTGTAGTCACCTGGAGCTACCTCCGGGGGGCAATGTCCTGTCTTTTGATTCACAAACCCGATGCTCTGGTGATGAGGCGTGGTCCAAGGATGATGCTATGGACCGACTTGGAGTTCGCAGGGTTTGGCGTCCATCGGGGCAGAGATATTTTGTGCATTGCAAACACCTAGATGTCGCCCCGAGGCTAATTGCTTATGTGATTGCTCATAATTTACTTCCGAAGGCTAGCGATTCAGGGTTTCTCCGCAATGAGGACTTATACATTTTAGACAAGATGTTTTTCAGCGATGAGCAATTCCAGGGTATCGCGGCGGCGAAACTAATGATGACGGCCATGTGGCAGCTGGTCCACCACAAGGCTGACACCAAGGCTTTTTTTTCCTGGTGCTATTAAGTCAGTTATTCCGTAAGCTGGGGGTCATAACAAGGACTGAAGTGGTAGCTCTTCCTGATGAGGGGGATGTAATTAATGCCGATAAAATGCATCAATTCGAGTTCGATGACAATGGTCCCCGCGGTTGGGTAAACCCACGCAGAAGACGCCATGAGGATCGCATACCACGGGTACCTTCACCTCCTGACAATGCCCCCAATTGGCAGCAATTGAATGCTAGCATTCTTACCCTCCAAGGAGAAATGGCAGAGATCATCGCTTCGCAGCGGCGACTCGAAAGCATGATGAAAACGTTCATGGAGGCGCATCACCCACCACCACCAGAGACTTGACGTTTAGGGCTTAGGGTTCTGTTATTTTGCCTATTGTGCTGTCTTTTGACCTGATTTTGTTTTGTCTGGGGCACTATGTGCCATCAGCTTTTGTTGGCTATTACCTCCACAATTTTTTGGTGTTGATGAATATTTTGCCTCTTTCAGGATACTGCTTCATCAACACTGCACTTTTCAAGGAGTTCCTTCCTCTTTGCTTTACTTATTCTCAGCTACATTGTTGCTTTCCTTATGTTTATGCCATTGCGGACAATGTCACTTCTAAGCGTGGGGGAGTTAATTTTAGTTTACATTTAACGTATTTTAGACCTTCTTGAGATAATTGCCTAATTCTTATTACTGGTCTAATTTTTAACATCTTTTATGCCTAATTGCCACTATACTTTCATTTCTTAAGATTAATTGTATGAGAATTGAGGTTGGCTTTGAGTAGGATGCATAATATGATTAATGGGGTTTGCATGTCCTGCATCAATGGGATGTATAATGTCAAATCGATTGAATAATTGTGCTTTAGAATGAGGAAACATAACCAAGTAAGCGAAATTGAGCCTAGAGGATTGCACTCAATCCTATTTTCTTGTGAGTGATAAATTTCTCTTCCATGTATGCCCACTTCTAGAACTTGCATCACATCTCTTCAAGGTTACATAATCATACTATGGTATGTTTTAGAAATGATAAAAGGCAGTAGGAATGAGTTTGAGCCAAACAGCCAACCCTTTATATACATCAATCCCCTAGTGAACCCCTTGAGCCTAGTAAGTGCAGTAAATGTAAGTGTAAGTCGTGTATAAGTCGACTTGTCACAATGGATAAGTCGACTTACACGCATCTAGTACCGATAAGTCGACTTGTACAAGGCATAAGTCGACTTATGTATGGACGGTACTGTTTATTTGTGCCCTAAAGGCAATCCCCTTTAGCGCGTTTTATTCACAGTCGTATGCAGACTGAATGAATAAATAAAGAAAAGGCATTATTCATTAATTTGATATTCATAAACATAGTTTATGAATTGATTTGATCTTTAATCAAATTAATGAAGTCCATGATATATGACATAGCATGAAGGAAATTATGATGTGATCATACTCATCGAGATTCCTATCATGTGCAATTATGTCAAGATCTAAATTCTCCTAGTCATAGGATTAATGAGACTGGACATCATTAATCCGGATAGACTAGCACATGTCATATTCCTTGATTGGATCAAGCAGTGGATCTCAGAAACTGTAAATATGAGATATTTAGAATTGACATATGGATGCTTGCTAGCGGTAGTAAGGTCATTGGATGACCTGCCATGAGATCATCACATGGATATCTTATCTAGTGTCAGTGATAATCTCATCATAGCAATGGTGCAAGTATCCTTAGACTTGAGGTACTCAAGGATATCTTGGATACTGATCCTATGCTTTGACTCCATTCCTTGTTGCCTTCCAGAGGTAACTCATAGGGTGGTGCTTGGAGTGCGCCTTGAGGTATTCAAGATAATTGAGTAGCCAATAAAGGATTCACCACTTCTGGATTAGCAGAGGAGATACCCATGGCCTCTTGTCAGGATCATTACTTGGAAATCTCTGGCCAGAGTGAATATGTCATGAAGAGTGTCTTCATGGACATATAGAGTAATGAGTCCTAGGACAAGATCTGTTATCACTTGGGCTAGACTCAGTCTAGTGAGAGTTGACACTTTGACCATACTCATAACCAAGTGGGGTATAGGATGGTGAAAGGACGAATTGCACGGTAATTGTCTATGGAAGGGTTCGTGATCTGGTTTGTGATGAATACATCAAACCGATTACTTTCCGATCAATTGGGGGTCATGATGTGTTGCTAGATACCGCTCATGACTTGCTCAGATTAATTGTTAATCTAAGTGGCCAACATAACCGGAAGCCTAAAGGGTCACACGCATAAGAGTGTCTCAGAGAATCTGTAAAATAGTAATTGGACAGAGTTCTAATTATGGAGAGCATTAGGATTAAATGGATCCCAATGGAATTGGGATATGTCCCGATGAGATCGCGACATCAATATTGCTAAGAAAGGTTTAGGAGTCATTTTGAAGATCGGGGCCGATAGGCCGGTAGGACCGATCCCAGTTGGACTGGACCTTAGCAAATATATATTAATTAATTAATTGAGTAATTAATTAATTAATTATATATATATATATATGTTGAAATCGTTGGAAAGGTGAAAAAGGAAGGAGATAAAGGTTTTTGAAAAGTCAAAGATCATTATTAGTTTATTCCTTTAAGGCATCCACGTGGATAGCCTTCCATTCACTTGATTTATGTCTTTAACATATTATAGGCATATATATAAGAGTGGAGAGGTAGATGGTCGTATGGTTCATGGTTTTGAGAAGAAAAGCTTTACTTAATGGTTAAGGAAAAGCTTAGAAATTAGATTTCAAGTTTCCTCTCAAGCAACCATAGATTCCTTCTCTTCTCCTCCAAGCAATTCCAACGTTCAATCCAAGCTCTTCAGGACAGAGGTAGGCTCTAGCAGGCTTTAATCTGTTCTAGCTATTCCCGGATCAAAAGGGTTTGACTCGGTTAGGTTTTCTGATCTCTGCGTGGATCACCTTTAGAGATAGTCTCTTTTGGCTATTTAGGTTGATGTCTTCATACGGATACCTGGATCCTAGGGATCGGGAAAGTCCCGGGAACAAAAATTTTTGTTTTCCGCTGCGTGTACATGTGATGTACCTCCCGGGATTTTCCTACAGTGGTATCAGAGAGTCTGGTATCGCATATGAAGCTTTAACCTAAGCTAGATCAGAAACCCTAAGTGCTGTTAATGTTGATGCATGCTATCTGTTCAGATTTCGAATTTATATGGTGATATGTTTTTTGAAAATTTTCTGCCCAGAAATGTTCATAACATGTTAGAGAATATGTCTATGAATTTCCAGAATTTATTGATTTGATTTGATATAGTTTTGCTAATTAATTCCCTAAGGTTACAGATGCTGTTTTGTGAAATGATTCTGGAACAGGAAGTAGTATAAAATCAAGAATAAATTCTAGAAAAATGGTTTTCTGGATTTTCCTTCACCTAAATGTCTCTAAGATGTTGGTGAATGTCTGTGAGCATGGAAATTGGATTTCAAGGTGATTGGATATTTATTCACGAATTTATTCTATTCTGTTGGGAATTTCTGTGCTGATGAACATAGATTTTGAATCGGCTTTGTTATTTAGGTTGACTGAGTTTTTGATGGCCTAAAATCCTGAAAAAATTCATGTACCATTTTCAGAACATGCAGTAACCTATGTAATTTTATCATGATTTATTGAAATTGTTTCATTGATCATTTCAAGCAATGTACAGAACTGGATAGTTTTGATGAAAATTGTTGGGACTGTTTTGCTTGGCTTGATTGAGTATGCTTTTTCCATTCCAATGCCTTGCACCATTTTTAATGTGATTAAAAATGTGTTATCTTGATGTATTATGATTGCCAAAGTGAATTGCTTGAAGTTCCTTTTCTAAGAATTTTTGAATGCCGAATTGGTCACATTTGTGTCTCGTTAGTATATTGCATTATCTTGTTTGTTTTGACCGTCATATTTTTTATGACATGTGCTGAAGTAAATTTGATAATTTATGTGCTAGCTAGAGATGCTTAGGATGATAATTTGGGTGTTCCTAAATTATTTGGAAATTAATGAGTTTTGACTCATTTCAAGCTTTTCATATAGTTTAACTATTTAAGGCATTCATGCATCAATGAAGTGTTCATTGAGGCATCAATTTACAGATATTACCCTAGGTATATTGGTATTGTGAATTGGAATTGCATGGATTGAGGAATTAGCCGATTAGATATAATAGCAATTCTTGTTGGATAAGTCGACTTGCATAGTACATAAGTCGACTTGTTCAATGTTTCTGGATAAGTCGACTTGTATTGTACATAAGTCGACTTGTTCAATCTTTCTGGATAAGTCGACTTGTATTGTACATAAGTCGACTTGTTCAAACTTTTAGCATAAGTCGACTTATATCAGACAAGTCGACTTGTGCGTGGGCAGAAGCATAAGTCGACTTATATCAGACAAGTCGACTTGTGTGTGGGCAATGGCTTAAGACGACTTGCATCTGATGTAAGGCGACTTGTGGCATGCTCAGGTTGGATGATGGATGATTATAAGGATTGATTCAATGTGATTGATGACACCTAAATCATTCCATATAGTCCTGGTGACTATAATCCTTCAGCTTGGAGTCTAGAGTTTCTAAATCCCTCCTCGGTATATGAAAACTAACGCCTTCCATTAATATGGTAAGAACCAGAGTTCTTATAGGGATGGGTTGTTGAGCTAACCTCAAGCTCACTCTATACGAATATGTTCGAACCATGAAAATAAGATTTTCTGATTAATGGGTTGGTTTTCACTGGAAACGTTGGTTTGTTGAGCAAACTCAAGGTCAACGTGGACAGAGGCGAAATTGGGTAGCATACATCGGATGTATGCGCATCAAAGAGTTGATACCCAATGAAGTGCACACATCAACAAGTTGATAGCACTGATCGATAGTTGTGTCTAAGATGTAATTGGTATATCTGATACCTCCCGAGACATAAGGTGGCTTGTTGGACAAATCCAAGGTCATTCTCAATGTCGGTTATCGATGATACAATTGGTATGACCGATACCTACCGATTGACCTAAGTTGTGGCTTGTTGGGCAAACTCAAGGTCACTCTTAGCAATGTCGGATATCGACCCACTAGGACATTATGTCATTTGTTTCTCTGGATTCGTAAAGAGGGTTATGGATTCTAGGAAACTAGTGGGAGCCATATGCATGTCATGCAAGTCCTTATGATCATGCAGGCATTTCTATTCTATCATTCCTTCTCTCTATCGCGCTAGGTTGATTGAAGAAGTTGTTCAGTGTGAATTTTCGCTCTCTCTTCTGGACTTAATTTTCTTGATTGGCTGAGGAATCTGAGAATTGTTCTCAGATCTGAGGAACTGGGATACGTCCTAGATGTTCCACTTCCAGATGCACCTGCTGTCGATGCTTCTGATGAGGATCAGAAAGCATATTGTAAGCATCTAATGGACGGGGACATGGCTACTTGCCTTGATGTCACTAGAGCTGCAGAACCAGCATGAGTTCATGGATGCTCACTCTATAGTATTTCATTTTAGGGAGCTGTTTGTTGAGCAAGCTTGGTCTGAAAGGTTCAAGACCTCAAAGCTTCTCTTCATCACAAAGATGGCTCCAGGGATATCTGCTGTGCAGTATGCCCTGAAGATGAATGACTATAAATGAGAGATTGGCCGTCTTAGTTTTTGAATGGATTATGAGTTAAGTAGAGACTTAATTTCGGTTGATTGTCGATGGTTATTCACGGTTTGGATAAACTATCGGATAAACCAAACATCCATAACAATTCTCGAGCCGATCAATTTGCTCATGATAATGAGCATGCTATCAAGAGATAGCAAGTGCTAGTGGTGGATGCTTCTTCTTCTAGTAAGAAGAAAAGGCCAAGAAACCAAAGGAAGTGCCAACAAGAAGAAGACCAAAGAATCGCCCCAAAAGGATTTTGCTTTCATTGGCAAGTCCGCCACTAGAGGCTAAACAGTAAAATCTATCTGGAGTCCTTGAAGCAGAAGAAGGCATCAGATGCCTCTACTTCTTCAAATATGTTTGTCATTGAGGTGAATACTATTCCTGATTAAAACATATCGGTATTTGATACCGGTTGTGGCTCACACATATATGATGATATGCAGGGCCTCAGGGACAGTAGAAAGCTTATAAAAGGAGAACTAGACCTTCGTGTAGGTAATGGAGCAAGAGTTGCTACATTAGCCGTAGACACTTATGTCTTGTCACTCCCTAGTGGGCTTGTATTCAAATTGGATGATTGTCATTTTGTACCTGTTTTAAACAAAGAACATATTGTATGTTTTATGTTTAATTAGAGCTGATTTCCATTTGACTTTTAGAAGCAATAGTTGTTCTATTGGTTCAATGGAATGCTCTATAGATCGGTACATTATGCAATAGAATTGACATATTAGATATGTCATATCCAGCTATGAATGTCAATGACGAAAAGACATAATCGAGATAATTTAAAGTCAACTTACTTATGGCATTGTCGAACGGCCATATAAATGAGACACGATCGCTAAGCTCCATAAGAGTGGCGCTTTAGGGTCATTTGATTATGAATCATATGACACATGCGAATCTTGTTTATTAGGCAAGATGACTAAGTTATCCTTTAAAGGAAAGGGTGAACAAGTTAATGGAATATTAGACCTAATACATTCGGATGTATGTGGTCCGATGTCCATCCATGCCAGAAGTGGTTGTTTTTACTTCATTACTTTTATCGGTGATTATTCACGATATGGGTACATGTATCTGATGAGATACAAATCTGAAGCATTTGAAAAGTTCAAATAATTCAGAAATGAAGTAAAAAACTAACTTGGTAAAAGTATGAATACATTACGATCTGATCGTGGTGGAAAATGCTTAGACCAACAGTTTTGGATTATCTCAGAGATAATGGGATTTTATCTCAGTACACTCCACCTTACACGCTGCAGCACAATGGTGTGGCTGAAAGGAGAAATCGAACCTTGTTAGACATGGTGCGATTGATGATAGATTTTGCACAGTTTTGGGAGTATGCGCTCGAGACATCTGTTTACTTATTGAACAGATTTCCATTAAAAACAGTTGATGTTACTCCATATGAGATGTGGACTAACTGAAAGCCCTATCTTTCTCATCTGAAAGTTTGGGATTCTCACCTTCGTGAAGCGGACACGATCGATACATTTGATGTAAATCTTGACAAGTGTTTGTTCGTGGAATATCAATTCTACCGCTTAGGAACAAAAGTTGTTTGTTTCCAAGCATCTTGTTTTCTTAAAGAAAGAGTTTCTTTTACAAGAGGACGGTGGGAGCAAATTTGAACTTGGAGAAGTTCAAGATGCTCGAATGACATAGATCAATCGCTGAACTGAAACTGCCACTCGTATAGATGAGGTAACAGCTCAACCTTCTACTACACACAATTTCAGAGGTCACGAGGATACGCTCTATTCACGAGAAATATGGATTTCGTGGGGAATGAATGACGAATGCTCATATGAAATGATGCGCCTACTACCTATGAACAAAGTTACGAAAAGTTCGAGTCCGAAAATGGCTTTGTGCCATGAAATCAATGGATTCCATGTAAGAAAACCAAGTATGTATTTTGGTTGATGCACTGAAGGATAAAACCCACGGGTGCAAAGAGGTTTTAGAAGAAAACCAACATGGATGGTAATCTGATTACCTATAAAGCAATGCTTTTGGTTAAAGGATTTCGTCACAGACAAAGAGTTGACTATGACGAGACCTTCAGCCCCGTAACAATGCTTAAATCCAGTAGGATACTCTTAGCCATTGCCACTCATTATGATTATGAGAATTGGCAAATGGATGTGAAGACAGCTTTCCTGAGAGAAAATCTACCCGAGGATGTGTATGACACAACCTGAGGGCTTCACTTCCATCGATGGCGAAATGGTATGCAAGCTTCAGAAATCCATGTTAGGATTGAAGCAAGCATCCAGGAGTTGGATTATCCGTTTTGATGAGTCAATCAAAGAGTTTGATTTCTCACAAAATCTAGATGATCATTGTGTGTATAAGAAGGTTAATGGGACTGTAATCGTATTCCTTGTGTTGTATGTAGATGACATACTGTTACTAGGAAATGATGTCTCTATGCTGCAATCAGTTAAAATTTGGTTGTCCAAATCAATTTGCCTTGAAAGACCTTGGTAAAGCAACTTATATCCTTGGGATATAGATTTATACAGATAGATCAAAGGTTGTTTGGTCTTTCACAAGCATCGTACATAGATGAAATGCTAAATAGGTTTAGCATATAACAATGCTATGTATTAGGCTCGATGTATCGTATGCTCTAAGTGTTACGAGTAGATACCAATCGGATCCCGGTGAAGGTCACTGGATGGCTGTCAAGAATATCCTTAAGTACTTGCGAAGCACTAAGGATGTTTTCTTGATCTATGGAGATGGAAATCTCCATGTGAGCGGGCATTCAGATGTTAGTATTTAATCTGATAAGGATGATTCTGAATCACAATCAGGTTATATACATTCACACTGAATAGCGTGGCGGTCAGTTGGAAAAGTTCCAAACAAGAGAGGACTACTGATTTATCAACCAAGGCAGAGTACATTGCTGCATGAGATGCGCAAAGGAAGCGGTTTGGATCAAGAAGTTCATTACTGAACTTGATCTGGTCCCTAGCTGTGATGGGCCCATAGGATTGTATTGTGATACAATGGGGCTAATACGCAGGCAAAGGAACCAAGGTCTCATCGATGATCCGAACTCGTACTTCGCCGATTCGGGACATCATTAGACGAGATGATATCCTGATAGAGAGAATTCCCACAGAGCAAAGTGTTGCTGTTCCGTTGACAAAGCCATTGTCACAGGAGAATTGTGATTCTCATGGACTCGCTTATGGTATTAGATACTAAGGCGATTGGCTTTAGGTCAAGTGGGAGATTTGTAAGTGTAAGTCGTGTATAAGTCGACTTGTCACAATGGATAAGTCAACTTACACGCATCTAGTACCGATAAGTCGACTTGTACAAGGCATAAGTTGACTTATGTATGGACGGTACTGTTTATTTGTGCCCTAAAGGCAATCCCCTTTAGCGCGTTTTATTCACAAATGATGCGCATCGGTGAATGAATAAATAAAGAAAAGGCATTATTCATTAATTTGATATTCATAAACATAGTTTATGAATTGATTTGATCTTTAATCAAATTAATGAAGTCCATGATATATGACATAGCATGAAGGAAATTATGATGTGATCATACTATCGAGATTCCTATCATGTGCAATTATGTCAAGATCTAAATTCTCCTAGTCATAGGATTAATGAGACCGACATCATTAATCCGGATAGACTAACACATGTCATATTCCTCGATTGGATCAAGCGGTGGATCTCGAAACTGTAAATATGAGATATTTAGAATTGACATGTGGATGCTTGCTAATGTAGTAAGGTCATTGGATGACCTCCATGAGATCATCACATGGATATCTTATCTGAGTGTCGGTGATAATCTCATCATAGCAATGGTGCAAGTATCCTTAGACTTGAGGTACTCGAGGATATCTTGAATCTTGATCCTGCTTTGACTCCATTCCTTGTTGCCTTCGAGAGGTAACTCATAGGGTGGTGCTTGGAGTGCGACTTGAGGTATTCAAGATAATTGAGTAGCCAATAAAGGATTCACCACTTCGGATTAGCGGAGGAGATACCCATGGCCTCTTGTCGGGATCATTACTTGAAAATCTCGGCGAGTGAATATGTCATGAAGAGTGTCTTCATGGACATATAGAGTAATGAGTCCTAGGACAAGATCTCATTATCACTGGGCTAGACTCGATCTAGTGAGAGTTGACACTTTGACCATACTCATAACCAAGTGGGGTATAGGATGGTGAAAGGACGAATTGCACAGAATTGTCATGGAAGGGTTCGTGATCCGGTTCGTGATGAATACATCAAACCGATTACTTCGTCAATTGGGGTCATGATGTGTTGCTAGATACCGCTCATGACTTGATCAGATTAATTGTTAATCTAAGTGGCCAACATAACCTAAGCCTAAAGGGTCACACGCGTAAGAGTGTCTCGGAGAATCAGAAAATAGTAATTGGACAGAGTTCCAATTATGGAGAGCATTAGGATTAAATGGATCCCAATGGGATTGGGATATGTCCCACGAGATCGCGACATCAATATTGCTAAGAAAGGTTTAGAGTCGTTTCAAAGATCGGCCCTATGAGGCTTAGGACCCACCCAGTTGATCGGACCTTAGCAAATATATATTAATTAATTAATTAAGTAATTAATTAATTAATTATATATATATATATGTTGAAATCGTTGGAAAGGTGAAAAAGGAAGGAGATAAAGGTTTTTGAAAAGTCAAAGATCATTATTAGTTTATTCCTTTAAGGCATCCACGTGGATAGCCTTCCATTCACTTGATTTATGTCTTTAACATATTATAGGCATATATATAAGAGTGGAGAGGTAGATGGTCGTATGGTTCATGGTTTTGAGAAGAAAAGCTTTACTTAATGGTTAAGGAAAAGCTTAGAAATTAGATTTCAAGTTTCCTCTCAAGCAACCATAGATTCCTTCTCTTCTCCTCCAAGCAATTCAACGTTCAATCCAAGATCTTCGTGATGAGGTAGGCTCTAGCGCTTTAATCGTTCTAGCTATTCCCGGTCAAAAGGGTTTGACTCGGTTAGGTTTTCGATCTCTGCGTGGATCACCTTTAGAGATAGTCTCTTTTGGCTATTTAGGTTGATGTCTTCATACGGATACACGGATCACGGGGATCGGAAAGTCTCGAACAAAATTTTTGTTTTCCGCTGCGTGTACATGTGATGTACCTCCCGGGATTTTCCTACAGTAAAACCATGTTCCTTGTAAACCTACTAACCCAAAGAACCTTGAACTGAGAAAAACAAATTTACCCTTATTCAACGGTTAGGAGAGCTGTCAATGTTTTGCATTCACTACCTCTTTGGTTAGGAATACAAAGGAAGAAGTGTGGGGGAAATCAGGCTTGACAAATCAATAAGCATGTAAAAGCAGCAATTATGAGTTAAAAGCCAAAAGTCTTATTGTTATAAAAAAATCAAAAATCAAAAATCAAAAAAAAAATTGGGAGTACAAGGAAAAAGAAAGGGAGTCTTTCAAGGACAAAATTTCATGCTACTTTCAGACTCCATAGTAAAGAAATGGGAAAGTCGAGACAATAGCATTGGTGGAGTGTTACACTCCAAGGAAAAAGGTAGGAATAGAAAAATGGGCTCTACTAACTGTTGAACATTTGAATTCCTATCCCTTCATTCATAAACCACTTCACCATGGACCTCATTATAACCCAAGATTTAAAGACCTTTTTGATCCATAAACATGCCATAGATGGGAGTAGTGGAGAAGGAGATCAAATGCAAGCTTATGGTAAGTGACATTCATGAGAAGATGATTGAGAGTGATCCTAAACACTTTTTTAGCGTGAACATGAGCATTGCATGAGAAACTTCATTCTAAGCACATGATTTGGATTGATTGAAACATTATGGAATTTCATTGTTGCTGAAATGCGAACGAAATTATGATGTATTATGTCGTCTTAATTCTAAGTCCAATTTTCACCTTTCATGCAGTTGACCTCTTGAAATCAACTATGGTGATGACTAGGTGTGAACTGATGGCAAGGAAATGTTTGTGGGTACCATTCGTTTTAAGTAAACCCTCAGGAGACTATAACTCCTCCATTGTGGACACATAGTGGTTTAAAGGCTTGTGACATAGGCTAAATGTCACCTTGCACCTACGAAAATGGAATCAATAATTCGGTTAGGTATTGTTAGAAGTTTTGTTGGTTGTTTGGGGACAAGTAATGACTCAAGTGTGGGGGAATTTGATAAGTCAAATTATGTAGATGAGTTGGGAATGATTTAGATTCAATTTGACTTATTTTATTTGATTGGAATTGAAGTTTTATTCAGTAAATTCGCTCACATTTCGAGTTTATTACTTTGTAGGTACAAATGCTCGATTTTGGGAAATAAGGGCATAATTTACCTTGGACATGCCGGACCCAAGTCAATTGAGGACGAGTGTAAGGAGAATTCCGAGTTCTGCAACTTCCGAGAAGACTCCGAGAAGAAATTATGGCATTTGGAGGGTCAAAAGCATGAAAGTAAAGAACTAGGCCATGTCTGTTAAACGGACACACATGTTCGTTTAACGGACATCATCTAGCAAAAGACACTCCCAGACCCGAGAGTGTCCGTTAAACGGACACACATGTCCGTTTAGCGGACATGAAGCGGCAACAACAATTCGCAGACCCGAGAGTGTCCGTCAAATGGACACACATATCCGTTTAACGGACATGCGGCAGCAGCAGACCCCTGCTTTGAAAAGTTAATTTTTCTTTAGAGTGTGGGAGATATAAAGAGGAAGGGGGTTGACCTAAAAAAGAAGAGGAGAAAAAGACAACAGTAAGAGGCACTAAAAAAGAGGAAGAGGGAGGATTTTGGGGACTGAGGGGGATTTTCCCAAAAGGATTTGATGCTTCATTTTTCACTTCTCTGCTACTTTCTCTCTCTACTTCTTCTAATGTTGAGCTTTTTATTGTGTATGATGTTTGTTTCCATGTTTGGGAACTAAACCTCAATTAGGGTGAGGGATGTAACTCATTTGAAGGAGGTTTGGTACAATGTGGATGATTGAATGTTAATGAGAAATTCTGGGTTTTGTTTATCTTCTTGAACTTCATTATGTTTCTATGCTTGATCTCCATAGATACATTCTTAGGAATCATAGGGTGTGCTAAAGAGTAATCCATGTTTCATGCTTTAGGAAGGTGAACACCTTGAGTTTAGAGTTAGAGATAACCTAGGGTAGGGTGAGAGCTTGAAGTGGCTTGTGCTTAGTGGCTTTTGTTAGAGAGTTATTACATTGAGAAATGGGTAATTCTAGCTAAATGCTCCTTTATACCTTGAGAAAGGATATAGGTTTATTAGTGCCACTGCTTTCTTAGCCTGCATTCAATCCATTCCATGTTGTGCAACTCAACCTTTCAATTGAGTGAACCCCTATCCCTAGTTTTAAATCATTAATTAAACCAATTTTCTGATTGCTTTATCATTTCTTGCAATTCAATTGATCAATCAACTCCAATTATTTTTACACTTTTCTGTCGATATCATACAATTAGTTAGGTTTAATTTGACTCGTAAATGAATTGATCTTTGAGGGAGACGACTTTAGAATATTCACTGTGTGGGTACTAGGACGATTCTGTGCGCTTGCAGAAAGTTTCGATCAAAATGCAACACATCATCTTTAATTCCAAGAATGTGAATGGTATCATCATCGATGGATTTACATGGCACTATAGGAAGCCGTAAGAGGGTATCATACTTAACTTGGTGGGTTGGATCGGTAAAGTGGGGGGTTCCTCAAACTTGGGGAATCTGAGCGGCATGGCGTGTTTTTTTGAGGTTAGGTCGGGATTTACGCGGAGGAGGGGTCGAATCGTCACTGGAGGAGGAGCTTGTGCGTGGTGCGGAAGGTGGGGATGACGGTGCGGGTCGACGGCTGCTGGAGCGTGTCTGACGTCGGTTGGGCGGTGATGGAACGACGGTGGCGGCGACAGCTCCGGCGGAGGCAGTGTGGGTCGTGGCCATGGGGTGGTGGCGCAACGATTGGAGGATGGGGATGGGTGGTGCGGTAAGAAAAAAAATTGGGGAAAAGGTTGTTATAAAAAATGACCTAACAAAAATTAAAGGTAAATATTATAAAGGAGAAAGAATAATAGGGAATTGAAACTAAACAAAAGTAAAAGTAAGAGTAGAATAACAAGGATATGTAAGGCGCGGGTACGCCTAAAACATGGGTTGCCTCCCAGAAGCGCCCTGGTTTAACGTCTTAGGCCTGACGTCTTGTATTCCTACTTCCCTTGATGAATTGTAGCGAAGGTCAATTCCTCGACCCTTTGAGCCTGAAAGCCTTCATAGAAAGGTTTGAGATGATGCCCATTCACTTTAAAAATCTTATGAGTTTCTAGACTTCGGATTTCAATTGCACCATGGGGAAATATATTAGTGATAACAAAGGGACCAATCCATTTAGATTTCAATTTACCAAGAAACAACTTTAAACGAGAATGATAAAGTAAAACTTTTTGCCCTATTATAAAGTGCTTCCTGGAAATCATGTGATCATGGAAGGCTTTTGTTTTCTCTTTGTAAATTCTGGAATTTTCATACGCATCGTTTCTGATTTCATCCAACTCTTGTAACTGCAATTTTCGATGTTCTCCAGCCTCGTCTAGTTGCATATTACATTGCTTGATAGCCCAATAAGCATGGTGTTCCAATTCTACCGGAAGATGACAAGGCTTTCCAAAGACAAGACGATATGGGGACATACCGATGGGGGTCTTATATGCTGTACGATAGGCCCACAATGCATCGTCCAAATGCAAAGTCCAATCCTTTCTATTTGGATTGACCGTTTTCTCCAAGATGGACTTAATTTCTCTGTTTGATACTTCGGTTTGTCATTTCGTTTGTGGATGGTAAGCTGTGGACGTACGATGAGTCATGCCATATTTGTGGAGGAGTGTCTCAATGGCCCGATTGCAAAAGTGAGTTCCTCTATCAGTGATGATTACTCTTGGTACACCGAACCTGGCAAAGATATTAGTCCTAACAAAATGGGCAACAGTTTTGGCATCGTCAGTTCGGGTAGCCTTGGCTTCTACCCATTTAGAAACGTAATCCACAGCAAGAAGAATATAAGTATAACCAAATGAAGGTGGAAAAGGTCCCATAAAATCAATACCCCACACGTCAAATATTTCACAAATGAGTATAGGTGTGAGTGGTAACTGATCTCTGTGTCCTAAACTACCAGTGCGTTGACAATTGGCACAGGACTTACAAAACATGTATGCATCATGAAATAAGGAAGGCCAATATAATTCACATTCAAGCACTTTACGTGCTGTTCTTTTAGGGCCAAAATGCCCGCCACATGCATAAGTGTTAGGCCCGGACCCCGTGAGTCCAAATCCCGAGGCGGCCCCTCGGGCTGCGCCGGCACCGGGCGCCCAAATACCGTCGGACCCAATCCTAACATTTATACACATACATAGACATATACATAATTCACACATACTTCACACACAATCATTCTCATACATTCCGACACTTGCACTTGCATCTAAATATGGATTAAACTCATGCCATTAGTATTCAACATCATACGAAATATATAACAAGGTTCAAATCCAAAATACATGAAATATGCTCCATGAGAGTATGCTCGGAGGGCCAACCAAAATACGAACTTATAACAAAGCTCCTAATTAACTCGAAGTTTCCGATGCCTCATGAGTTCAAAGATCGTCCCGCTCGCACTTTGAGGAGGAAAATAATGGGTTGAGCTACACATTTCGATTGGCTAATATAATTATAGCCATCGGCAATTAGCACAAATCCCAGCATATGAATGTATATATATTATATCTATCTGAGACATCCATTCAATCATTCACATACTACTTAAATGCAGTTTATGCATTATATAATTAGTTCAATTCATAATTATGTCACAAAGTATGCTTCACAATAAACAATTCACATATGCAATGCACATCACAATGGCTCGAGGGTTCCATGGAAACAAAAGGAGAAACCAAGTTTAACCTGAATCTAAATGAGTCCATTCGAGCTCATATGCCACAAGCGGGCAGCCGGAGAAGGCTCTTGTCTACGTGCACGTGACGAACGAAATGTTTCCACTCTCGCCCAAACAAAAGCACATAATCATGCTTATAATCGTTTTGTCATATGGTATTCTTTTCTTTAGTCAAAATGCCGTGACCGAAGTCGAGGCATAACATGCTCAAAATCAAAATGTCATGCTATCCATTTCCATGATTCTTTCAAAATATATGAAATCACAATCATTCAATTCATCACATTTAAACATGCATCATCTATAACATATATTCATACATAGGCAAGAATTTGCCTAATCACACAATAACTATAAGTATATTACCCACCTAAGATCGCTCGAGTAGTTGACTCACTGGTTTCCTTCCTCTTGCGATGAAATCGGGTCAGCTTGGTTTCCTAAAACAACCAAGTTTCCATCCAATTAATATCCACAGAAAATAATCAAAGCTTGGAAAGCCAAAATAAAGCATTAAAAGTCTCCATCCGACTCCCATCTAGATTCCCGAACCCTTCGAAATAATTTCTGAACTTCCCTTCTTCATACAACTCGTAGCCCTTGATCTCTAGTTCACAATGAATCCAAAATCACCTCAATTGGACATCTACACCAAAAGATATGCCCAAAATACTAAAAAATTCATTTTCAGACAAAAAGGGGCTCGCCATGGGCCAAGGCTGCTTCACCAAGCGAGGCGCTCACAAGACGCCGTATACAGCATGCGCGTCGCCATGACGACGCCCCTTCACGCGCCAAGGCGTGCTCTTGGCTGCGTCATGGCGTGGATCGAGAACGTTCCGGACTGAAAAATCCCAGATTTTCCAACTCCAATCCGTTCCAAACTCAAATGCAACACATCTAAGGCGTAGATCATGACTTCTACTACAGTTCTAACCCATTCTAAGCTTCAAATCCAACACAAACACATCAACCCAAGGAAATCTCTACATTTATTCCCTAAACCTTCGATTCTCACATATTCAAGCCGTCTTAGAGTTTAATCCAACTAAAACAAGCTTAAACAAAACGAGACTTACCCAGAAATGATTCGAAACTGTCAGAAATCGCTGAAATCACAAAACTCTTTATTCCTCTTCTCTTCTCCCTCTCACCGACGGCTCTTCTCTTCCTTTCTTCTTCTCCTCTTTTTCTTTTCCTTCTTTCTTCTTTCCTTTCTTCTCTTTTCTTTTCTCTTAATCTAAGGAATGAGGCAAAGACCATGATACCCCTCTTAGCTAAGCCCAAATCCAAATCATCCTAAACTACCCTCAAACATTTCATTTCCTTTAATTCCCATTTAACCACAATTAAACCGTCATTATCCATAGTTCTCTCAATTACGTCAAACTAAGGAAAAATCACAATTATCACAATTCATGCTGAATAATATCATAAAAAAAATTCGGGGTCTAACATTTCTCCCCCTCTTAAAAGTAAATTTCGTCCTCGAAATTTACCTGAATCATCGAAGAGATGCGGATACTTCTCCCGCATAGCCTCCAATGGCTCCCAAGTAGCCTTCTCTACCGAATGGTTCCTCCAAAGGACTTTGACTAACTGAACCGTCTTGTTCATGAGAACCTTGTCCTTGGTATCCAAGATTTGCATTGGAAGCTCTTCATAGCTCAAATCATCACTCAGCTGAACCTCACTAGTCTGAATGATGTGAGAAGGATCCGATCTATACCTTCTCAACATAGACACATGGAAAACATCGTGAATCTGCGATAACTCCGGAGGTAATGCCAATCTGTAGACGAGTGGTCCAATCCTCTCAAGGATCTCATAAGGAACCACATACCTCGGACTCAACTTACCCTTCTTGCCGAATCTCATTACTCCTTTCTAAGGAGACGTCTTAAGGAACACTTTCTCACCGACCTCATACTCCATCTCCTTTCGGTGAGCATCAACATAACTCTTTATTCTATCCTGTGCTGTCTTAAGTTGCTGCTTAACCAGATTAACTTTATCGACCGTTGTCTGAATCAATTCCGGTCCTTCCAATTGCCTCTCTCCTTCTTCGTCCCAACAGATCGGAGTCCTACACCTCCTGCCATACAAAGCCTCATATGGAGCCATCTGAATGCTCGAATGGTACGAATTGTTATAAGCAAATTTGACCAACGGCAAATGCTCATCCCAAGCTCCTCGAAAATCCATCACACAAGCCCGAAGCATCCCCTCAAGAGTCCTAATAGTCCTCTCAGATTGACCATCCGTCTGAGGGTGAAAAGTCGTACTAAAATGCAGTTTTGTCCCCAAAGCTTCTTGCAAACTGCCCCAAAATCTCGAAGTAAACCGAGGATCTCTATCAGACACAATGGAATCCGGAATCCCATGCAGTCTCACTATCTCCTCAATATACTTCTTTGCCAACACATGCAAAGAATCAGTCTGCTTAATCGCCAAAAAGTGGGCTGACTTGGTCAACCGATCCACTATAACCCAAATAGCATCATGCCTCCTGCTTTGGTCTGGGCAAACCCATCGAAGTCCATAGTCACCGTTGCCACTTCCACTCCTAATAGGCAACGGCCTCAACTAGCCTGAAGGTGCCTGGTGTTCAGCCTTGACTTGCTGACACACTAGACACTTACTGACAAACTCTGCTATATCCCTCTTCATGCCTTTCCACCAAAAATGCTCCCGCAGATCCCGATACATCCTGGTGCTGCCTGGATGCATAGCATAAGGCGCATTGTGTGCCTCATCCATAATCTCATCCTTAACCTCCTGCACATCAGGAATACACAACCGGTTCCCCACTGTCATAAGCCCATCATCCTGCACATCTATCTCAGAAACCTTACCCTTCTGAATTTCATCTCTGAGTCTGCTCAAATCTGCATCTTGAGCCTGCAATTCCTTAACCTTTTCCCGGAGAATCGGCCTCACTCTGAAATTAGCTAGAAGGCACTCCGACTCCTCCTGCTTCAAGCTTATCTTAAGCTTGGCCATCTCTTCCAATAAAGGAAGATAAACTGATCGAACATGAGCAATCGACAACTTTCTGCTCAAGGCATCCGCCACAACATTGGCCTTGCCCGGATGATACTCAATCAACAAGTCATAATCTTTAAGTAGCTCGATCCACCTTCTCTGCCTCAGATTCAAGTCCTTCTGGCTCAATAAATACTTCAGACTCTTGTGATCAGTGAAGATCCGAGTCTGAACTCCATACAAATAATGCCTCCAAATCTTCAAGGCAAAGATCACAGCCGCTAACTCCAAATCATGTGTCGGATAGTTCAGCTCATAAGGCTTCAACTGCCTCGAAGCATAAGCAATCACCCGATCTCCCTGCATCAAAACACACCCAAGGCCCTTCCTCGAAGCATCACTATACACCGAATAACCTTCCTCTCCTGAAGGAAAAACCAAAATCGGAGCACTCGTCAATCTGCTCTTGAGCTCCTCGAAGCTCCTCTGACAATCCTCACTCCAATCAAACTTCTGATTCTTCCTTAACAACTTCGTCATCGGAGCAGATATCATAGAGAATCCCTCCACGAATCTCCTGTAGTAGCCTGCTAAGCCCAGAAAGCTCCTCACTTCTGCTACAGTCTTCGGGGCTTCCCAATTCACCACAGCTTCTATCTTCTTTGGATCCACATGAACTCCTTGCTCTGAGATCACATGTCCAAGAAATGACACCTCCCTCAGCTAAAACTCGCATTTCTCGAATTTGGCATACAACTTATTGCTCCTCAAAGTCTCCAAAGAAATCCTCAAATGCTCCTCATGCTGCTCATCACTCTTGGAATACACCAAGATATCATCAATGAAGACAATGATAAATTGGTCCAAGAATGGCTTAAATACCCGATTCATCAGATCCATAAACGCTGCAGGAGCATTCGTCAATCCGAAGGGCATCACCAAAAACTCAAAGTGCCCATACCGAGTCCTGAAAGCAGACTTCGACACATCCGACTCCTTAATCCTCAACTGATGGTATCCCGATCTCAAGTCTATCTTAGAGAAGACTCTCGCTCCTTGCAATTGATCAAATAGATCATCAATGCGAGGAAGCGGATACCGATTCTTCACAGTAACCTGATTCAGTTTCTGATAATCGACACACATCCTCAGCGATCCATCTTTCTTCTTCACAAAGAGAACCGGAGCTCCCCAAGGCGAAGAGCTTGGTCGAATATATCCCTTCTCCAACAACTCCTCCAACTGCTTCTTAAGCTCTTTCAATTCCGCCGGAGCCATCCGGTAAGGCGGAATCGAAATCGGGTCAGCGACAAAAAAGCTCAATGGGAAACTCAATTTCCCGAGCTGGCGGTAGTCCTGACAATTCCTCGGGAAAAACGTCTGAGAAATCCCTGACTACTGGAATATCCTCCAGCTTCCCTCTATCTGCCCTGGAGTCTATCACATAAGCCAAAAATGCCTCACACCCCTTACTCATCATCTTCTCTGCAACAATCTTTGAAACAATTCAGGCGGACTTGCTTTCTGTCTCCGATAAACACTACTCTTCTGCCATCTAAATCAAACTCTACTGTCTTCTGCTTACAATCCAGTCGGGCATTGTACTTCTCCAACGTATCCATACCCAGTATCACATCTAATCCTCGCATCTTCAGTGGCATCAGATCTACCACTAGAAGTCCTCCACCAATACTAAGCTCACATCCTCTAAACACCTGACTAATCACAATGTGCTGACCAATCGGAGTACTCACCATCAGCGGAGTATCCAACGGACTCGCAACCCCATCATACACAGGTCTATTCGACGACACAAACGAGTGAGTAGAACCTGGATCAATCAACACAAGTACATCATCAGCAAATAAGTGAGCCATACCAGTAACAACATCAGGAGCGGCCTCTGCATCCTCCCGCGTCATAAGAAATACCACAGGTGGTGCACGCCTCTCGGTCTCCCCGGAAGACTCGCCCTCTTGGCAGCATCAGAACTGCCTACCTCTGTCGAAGTCCTCTGACCCATAGTCTCTGTCCTCCTAGGAGCCTGCATCTGAGGTCCCTCTCTCTGGGCTACCGAGGACACTCTACGCCCTCAGACTTTTCTCATCCCACAAATAAGCATGCACCCGTTGTTGGACCCCGATTTTTGAGTAAAAATAAGAAATATTCAAAAGTGGATGAGTTGATTGAAATAAAGTTAAATGGCAAGGATTAAAAAGAGAAAGTGTGAAAATATGAAAAATTGTAAAAAGTTTGACTTTTTGTCCTTTGAGAGTTGACTTTTGATTTAGGAAAAATTTGATAAAATGGTCTTCTGGAAACTTGTAGATTATGTTAAGAGCTTTCTGTAGCCATAAAGTTTGCGATTTTTCGATATCGGGAGTGGAAGTTATGATCAGTCAAAGTTTATGTTTGATAGAGTTGACTTTTGACTTTAAGTATGACTGAAACTTTGACTGAAAAATTTACCTAGTTAGAGATTAATTGAGTTTTGAAGTTCATCATGAAAGTTGAAGGATTTGATTTGATCTTTATTTTGATATAAAGTATGGAATTTTTCGATCTCGGAATAATAAGTTATGATTTTTACAAGTTTATTTTGTGATTTTAGCATGAATATTAGAGGACAGAATCTTTGACCGAAAAATGGACTCCTTTAGGAGTCAAATTGATTTTTATGTCTTTTATGGAAGTTGAAGGTGACTTTCTGGTCTTCGCATCGATATAAAATATGACATGATTGGACTTTGGAGTTGAAAGATAGAAATTTCCAAAGTTGAGTCCTTGTTTAGGGATTTAGTAATTGGGCAAAATCTTTGATTAGAAATTTGATCACATTAGAGACTGAATTAGTTGTGGAGTTCTACATGGAAGTTGTAGAAAGTCCTTTAAGCTTACTATTGATACCATTTGGAGGTCGGGAGCAAAAAATATGATTTGAAAATTTTGAAAGTTTCCTGCAAATCCAGATTTCATCCTTAGACGTGGCCATGTCTAGTCTCTAAGTTTCTTAGACGTGCCCACGTCTAATCGCTAAACTCACTCTTTTGCTTATAACTTTTTTGTTTGATATCCGATTGACTCGATTCTCGAAGCGTTGGATTCCTAAGACAATGAATTTCATTCTATGGAAAAATTTGTGAATTTTATGAGATTAAGGACGATTAAGTTAATCAAAGTGAGTAGGGAAATTTTCCGAACATAGTTCAGTATTTTGAGAATTTCGGGATCTGTAGAGATCCGATTGAAGTGATTCTTAAGGCGAAATAAAGTTAAGACATGGGGCTACAAGTCATATGAAGAAATGAAATGTCAATTTTGCCCCTAAGACCCTCAAATTATGAATGGAAGTTCAAATTCGTGTGCAGTTTTTGGATTTGGAACATCTGAGAGTATTTTGAGCATAACTTTTGATCTGGGAATCGAAATGAGGTGATTCTTGTTTTGAATTAAACTAGAGACATAAGAATACAATTGTTATGAAGACATCTAGTTTCAATTCTGGGATTAAGAATGAAAAGTTCTAGAAGAAATAATCATGCATGGAAAATGTGTTAGAATATGAACATACCTGAACTGTTTTGTGCATAACTTTTGGTGTAGTGATCCGAATCGAGCGCGGTCAGTGGCGTTGGATTCGTATGATTGAGAGGAACATTTCTTTAGAAGGAAGTTTTAACAAATTTCTTCAAATTGATAGTGCGAATCAACCCGCAAGTAAGCATGACTTTAAGCTTTGAATGGAGGGCAAAATGGTCAATTAACCATCATTTAATGACACACAAAAGGAGGTGCCGTTTTGGGCATAATAAAGCCACGAAAGTGGCTGGAAATTCAGAAGAAAAGAAGAAGAAAATAACAAGAAAGAAGGGAGGAGAAGAATTCGGTTATGGAGAAAAGAAGAGGGTGAAAGGTAAGTTCTAATGTTTCTACTTGATTCTTAAGGCTTTTGGGATTTTTCCAAGAAGGAAAAGTATGGAGAATGAAGAGAGCATCTTCATGAGCCAAGAAATTCGAAAATTGGAGGAGAAATGAGGTAAGAGGAAATTTTGAGCTTTAAGAATTTGATGAATTTTTGGTTTAGAAACATGGATAAGGACTTGGGTTTGTGATTTATGAAGTTGATTTTCATATATATGCCTTAGGTTGTGTTTAATTTTGGATGGAAATTTGATTAAGGTTTAGGCTTAATCTTGTGATTAAGAATTTTGTGGAATTTTGGTGTAGAATTATAGATAATGATATGGGTTTGTGGAATATGAAGTTAATTTTGAAGAAATTGTATTTTATGGTATTGAATTTGGATAAATTGGTTTAGGCCAATTTTAAGATTTGGGAATTTTTAAAATTGAGGATTTAGATATTTTGGAATTAGTGTGAAGTGATGAATTGTGACATTAATTTTGAAAATTAAGTTATTTATGAGATCGAATTTGAGTGTATTGGTTTAGGTCAAATTTTGAAATTGGGGATTTTAGAAATTCTGGTTTTAGAAAGCTTGGAAATATGATGTTTATGAATTTCTGATAGTTAATTTTGGGAATTATGCAATTTATGACGTGAAATTTGGATATTATGACTTAGGTCAATTTTAAATTGGAAGAATAAAGGAAGCGTTGGTCAAATTGATGATCGGGACGAGTTCCTAGCATCATTTCGAGGTGGGTAGCATGTTTATATTTTGATTTATAGGCCATCTACGAATTTTCAAAAATGAAAGAAAGTAAATAAATTATTGTTTTGTAAAAGTTTGAAAATAAGAATTGATTAAAAGTTTGAAAATAAGAATTGATTAAAAGTTTGAAATTATGATTTCCAAATGATTTGCTAAATCGCTAGAATTTCTGAAACTGCATTGATTGTGTATGCATTGATAAATTGTGCAAATTGTTGAAATTATTGATTGATTGAACTTCTTGACTTGTATGATATGTGTGAATTGCGAGTTTGTTTAAGTTCGATGAAATAAAGTTTAGAAAGACAAGATTTTGAAAAGTGCCTTGAGCGATTTGAATCTCTTTTTAAACTTACGTGTTATGTGGGTTCGGTTAGGTCCTTTGGTGAGTCGATTACCTTTGTCTCTATTTGTTATAGCCTTCTCCGCTGCCCGCTAGTGGCACGAAGCTTCGATTTCAGACTCCTTCACGGCTACTAATGGACGCTATGCGGAAAGTGTAATCGTTCGCTTCACGATCGCAGGACCGCTATGCGGAAATGTGCGATGACGCTCTGCTTGGACCGAACCAGACCATTTTGATATGTTATGTGTTTTTGATTTGTTTCTGTGTTCTGCATTCATGCTTAAAATTGAGAAATGAAAAAGTGAATTTTGTTATGAAAAGTTTAAAAAATTTGAAAAGCTTGAGAAAACCGTTTGAAATGTTACAAAGTTTTGAAAATTAGCCCTTTTGGCAAAAAGCTTGTGAAAAATGATTTCCACTTATTTGTCGATTTATAAATGTGTTATCCACGAGCTTTCGAGCTCACCTCCCCTTTCATCCCCATCTCCAGGTTTCGAGCAGGAGATCGGATGAAAGAATGTGAAGACGTTTTGTTCGTTTTTGCATCGTTTGCATTGTATTATGAATTGAGATTTGAAATATTTTGTAAATGGCTTGAATTGCCGTTAAGTGATTATGATGTATTTCAGAATGTATGAAGATTATGAATGAATGTATGAGAGTATGAAATTGTATATGGAATTGTGTATAAGTTTGGGAATGAGATTGAACTATGAGAATAGTAGATTGAATTACAATTAGGAGAATGTTTTAGAACTAAGATTGCGTTTGTTTCTACTGAGATCCCGGACGGAGGGTCCGGTTGATTTTGATGATTGTATGATTGATTGGGCTTTTAGAAGTGTATTTTTGAATACTTTGCAGGTTTGGGTTAGGATAAATGCAGCCGTTATGCTGCCGAAATTTCGATAAAATTAGAATAAAATGTAATTTAAGATTTGTATGGATAAATAAGAATATGATCAGATTTAGAGATTTGCATGAGAATGATTTTTCCAAAAGTGGAATTTGGTTGTGTGATTTGAATGAGGTTGACTAATGAGGTAAGAAATGAGAATAAGAAAAGAAAAAAAAAATTATACCGGAATTCGGATATGTCTTAGTTTAGATTTCCAACGCGACGCTTCTTTAAGATGATTTTTGCACGGATGTCGGACATTTGTTAAGTATCGATTCCGCTTCACTTCGTTTTGCTTCCGTTTCGATTCTGTATTCGGTTCGCATTTGCTTTGCTTCCGCTTGCTTTGTGATTCGAGTTCGCTTTTACTATTAACTTCCGAATTTTGTTTCCGATTCGAAATTTCGATCCGAAATTTTCGTTTCCATTCGATTCCGTTTTCCGTTCCGTTTCCTTCGTTCTTCGTTTTCCGGTTGGGATCCGGTTTCCGGATCGGGTCCCAACACCCGTCAATCTGTAACACTCTCTGCCATGAAAATTACCGCAATGCTCACACTTAGGGACGGATGACCTGTCCCCATCTCCCCTCCTACTGCCGCCCACCGTGGAAGCTTGGTGAGAAACAGTAGAGGTCCGCATCGGCCTAGGTCGGCTCGCACCACTGCTCCTCTCCTCTGACTGAACTGGGAAGCTCCTAGCACTCATGTCTAGTATAGGAGTACTAGTGCTACCCCCTCTCCTGGACTGCTCTCTGCCCTTTCTCTTCTTGTTTACAGCACTGTTGATATTCTCTATGTTCTCCACCTCGAGTCGCTTGAACCATTCTTTGGAAGTCACCAAATTTCATATTACCTTCTCCCGGATAGCCAAATGTAGTCCTGACTCAAACCGACGACATCTGGCAACCTCACTCAGCATCAAGTCTGAAGCATACCGGGATAACTGCGTGAATTGGCGCTCATACTCGCTCACCGTCAAATCTCTCTGGGTGAGACCCAGAAACTCCCTCTGCTTCTGCTGGACATATACCTCTGAGAGATATTTCTTCTTGAAAGCAGCCACAAAATCCTACCATGCCAACCCTCTCGGCCTCATCCGACCGCCCGCACGGCTCCCACTAATCTGAGCATCACCACAAGCAAGCTCATGACATACACCACTCGCTCATCCTCCTCGCAATCCATCGATCCAAACCCATTCATCCTCCGCAACCATATCTCAGCTTCCTCAGGATCCGCTGTCCCAAAGAAGTCAACTGCTCCATACTTCCTCAGCTTGTCGAACTGTTTTCCCCTCTTAACTGGGGCCGGAGTAGAAGGCTGTGGCATCTGGCCCATAGCCTGAACAAACGCCTGGGTAAAAGCCTGAAACATCCTCGGATCAAACTGGGGCACTTGCCCTGGCGGAATCGGCGACTCCTGCGTCTGCGACGGAAGGGGCTCACTACCAAGCCCTACAGAAGCCTCAGCATTTCCTGGGCCTACGGACTCGTCAGTCCTCTCCTCTCTAGTCGGAGAGTCAGGTGCAGCAGATCCTTGCATAACTCCTCGTGTCCTTCTACGAGGTGGCATCGTACTCCTTCAAATGGAAACACTAAGGATTAGCTATATGGCAATCTACATGTATGCATGATATGCATGTCACTTAATACACTCAAGTAATGCAACAAGTAATCAGATATCACACAATCCTATTATGCATTCTAAATCGAGGACACCTAAACCTAGACGCTCTGATACCAAACATGTTGGGCCCGGGCCCCATGAGTCCAAATCCTGAGGTGGCCCCTCGGGCTGCGCCGGCACCGGGCGCCCAAATACCGTCAGACCCGATCCCAACATTTATACACATACATAGACATATACATAATTCACACATACTTCACACACAATCATTCTCATACATTCCGGCACTAGCACTTGCATCTAAATATGGATTAAACTCATGCCATTAGTATTCAACATCATACGAAATATATAACAAGGTTCAAATCCAAAATACATGAAATATGCTCCATGAGAGTATGCTCGGAGGGCCAACCAAAATACGAACTTATAACAAAGCTCCTAATTAACTCGAAGTTTCCGATGCCTCGCAAGTTCAAAGATCGTCCTTACTCGCACTGAGGAGGAAAATAATGGGTTGAGCTACACATTTCGATGGCTAATATAATTATAGCCATCAAGAATCAACCAAATCCCAAAGATATGAATGTATATATATTATATCTATACAGACATCCATTTAATCATTCACATACTACTTAAACAGTTTATGCATTCACTATAATTAGTTCAATTCATAATTATGTCACAAAGTATGCTTCACAATAAACAATTCACATATGCAATGCACATCACAATGGCTCGAGGGTTCCATGGAAACAAAAGGGAGAAACCGAAGTTTAACCCTGAACGAAATGAGTCCATTCGGAGCTCATATGCCACAAGCGAGCAGCCGGGAGAAGGCTCTTGTCTACGTGCACGTGACGAACGAAATGGTTCCACTCTCGCCTAAACAAAAGCACATAATCATGCTCATAATCGTTTTGTCATATGGTATTCTTTTCTTTAGTCAAAATGCCGTGACCGAAGTCGAGGCATAACGTGCTCAAAATCAAAATGTCATGCTATCCATTTCCATGATTCTTTCAAACTATATGAAATCACAATCATTCAATTCATCACATTTAAACATGCATCATCTATAACATATATTCATACATAGGCAAGAATTTGCCTAATCACACAATAACTATAAGTATATTACCCACCTAAGATCGCTCGAGTAGTCGACTCACTGGTGTCCTTCCTCTTGCGATAAAATTGGGTCAGCTTGGTTTCCTAAAACAACCAAGTTTCCATCCAATTAATATCCACAGAAAATAATCAAAGCTTGGAAAGCCAAAATAAAGCATTAAAAGTCTCCATCCAACTCCCATCTAGATTCCTGAACCCTTCGAAATAATTTCCGAACTTCCCTTCTTCATACAACTCGTAGCCCTTGATCTCTAGTTCACAATGAATCCAAAATCACCTCAATTGGACATCTACACCAAAAGATATGCCCAAAATACAAAAAATTTCATTTTCGGACAAAAAGGGGCTCGCCGCGGCAAAGGAACGCTCGCCACGGCGAAGGCTTCGTTCACCGCGGAAGCGTTCGCAGCGGCGAAGGCCAAGCCTTCGCGGCGAGGCGCCCGCGCACGCCGTGGCGCGCACGCATGCGTGCGCCGCGACTCACGCCTCCCCTGCACGCCGCGGCGTTCACCAAACGTGCACGCGGCGTGCACAAATTCGCATGCGGATCGGGGAAACGTTCCCGAACCTGAAAAATCCCAAATTTTCCAACTCCAATCCGTTCCAAACTCAAATGCAACACATCTAAGGCATAGATCATGACTTCTACTACAGTTCTAACCCATTCTAAGCTTCAAATCCAACACAAACACATCAACCCAAGGAAATCTCTACATTTATGCCCTAAAACCCTAAAACCTTCGATTCTCACATATTCAAGCCGTCTTAGAGTTTAATCCAACTAAAACAAGCTTAAACAAAACGAGACTTACCGAGAAATGATTCGAAACTGTCAGAAATCGCTGAAATCACAAAACTCTTTCTTCCTCTTCTCTTCTCCCTCTCACCGACGGCTCTTCTCTTCCTTTCTTCTTCTCCTCTTTTTCTTTTCCTTCTTTCTTCTTTCCTTTCTTCTCTTTTCTTTTCTCTTAATCTAAGGAATGAGGCAAAGACCATGATACCCCTCTTAGCTAAGCCCAAATCCAAATCATCCTAAACTACCCTCAAACATTTCATTTCCTTTAATTCCCATTTAACCACAATTAAACCGTCATTATCCATAGTTCTCTCAATTACCTCAAACTAAGGCAAAATCACAATTATCACAATTCATGCTGAATAATATCATAAAAAAAAATTCGGGGTCTAACAATAAGAATGACAGAACTTGAGAACAGACTCAATTTCGATTTTGGAAACACATCTCCTAATGACTTGGTCAGAGCAATGCTTCCACAAATAAGGATCATCCCACACATAATACTTAGCCTCCCTTTTTATTTTGTCTTTAGCGGACCTAGTGAGTTCATCAGGTAAAGTACCAGCGACTAAGAAATTTACAATATCAGCATACCAGGGAGTTTTATTTTGCATAGAGAAAAATACTCATCAGGGAACTCATCTCGTAAAGGATATGCTTCCTCAGCGATAGGTAGACGACTGAGATGGTCAGCAACCAAATTCTCAGACCCTTTCTTGTCTCTGATTTCTAAATCAAATTCTTGCAACAAAAGGATCCAGCGTATTAGTCGCGGTTTCGGTTCCTTCTTATTGAGTAGGAACTTCAATGCTGCATGATCAGAATACACAATAACTTTAGTGCCCAATAAATAGGAACGGAATTTTTCTAAAGCGAAAACAATAGCTAGAAGTTCTTTTCCGTCGTGGAATAGTTGCATTGAGCATCGTCCGAGTTCTTGAGGCGTAGTATATGACATACGGTGCTTCTCAATTCGTTGTCCTAATCTCGCACCCATCGCCTCTATTGCTAGCGTCGCACATAATTTCAAAAGGGTGATGCCAATTTGGTGGTTGAATTATGGGTGTTGAAGTCAGCTTCTCCTTTAGAGTGTCAAAGGCTATTTTGCATTCTTCACTGAACTCGAAAGGGACGTCTTTTTGTAGCAGTTTGCTTAAAGGTTGAGCGATTTTTGAAAAGTCTTTGATGAAACGCCTGCAAAATCCTGCATGACTAAGAAAAGAGTGAATCTCCCGTATATTGACGGGGTAAGGCAGATATTTTATAATATCTATTTTGGATTTATCGACTTCAATTCCTTTAGCCGAAACAATATGTCCCAAAATTAATCCTTGATCCACCATAAAATGACATTTTTCAAAATTTAATACTAGATTAAACTCTAAGCATCTTTTCAAGACCTTTTTAAGGTTAACTAAGCATTCATCGAAGGAACTGCCATGAACAGTGAAATCGTCCATGAAGACTTCTATGATATTCTCAACGTAGTCAGAAAAGATACTGACCATGCACCTTTGGAAAGTGGCTGGAGCATTGCAGAGTCCAAACGACATCCGTCGGTAAGCAAAGGTTCTGAATGGACAGGTGAATGTCGTCTTCTCTTGGTCTTCGGGTGCAACTAGTATCTAGTAAAAACCTGAATATCCATCAAGACAACAATAATGAGTTTTACCAGCTAAACGTTCAAGCATTTGATCGATAAATGGGAGAGGGAAATGATCTTTCCTGGTTGAAGCATTCAATTTTCTATAATCTATACAAACCCGCCACCCATTTTGGACTCGGGTAGGTACCAACTCACCATTCTTATTTGTAATCACGGTGATACCTGTTTTCTTAGGCACCACTTGAACCGGACTTACCCACTTGCTGTCCGAGATTGGGTAAATCATACCAGCATGTAGTAACTTCTCTATTTCTTTTTTGACGACTTCCATCATAGGTGGGTTCAAAAGCCTTTGAGCCTCCCTGCTTGGTTTGCTGTTATCTTCTAGAAGGATCCGATGCATGCAGGTAGATGGACTGATACCTTTGATGTCTGCAATTGTCCACCCTACAGCCTCTTTATGTTCTATCAGCACCTCAAGTAACTTCCTTTCTTCCTCTTTGTTAAGTTTATTTGAGATGATTACTGGAAGAGTGTCTCCTTCTCCTAAGAAAGCATATTTCAAGTGGCTGGGTAGCGGCTTTAAATCTAATTTCAGTGGCTGCAAAACAGAAGGCAAGGGAGTGACGTTAGATATGTGTAATTCTTTGCAAAGAGTAGAAATCACCTTTGGCTCAGATGTCTCCAATTCGTACACCACTTCGTGGAGCTCATTATGTGAGGTTTCTTTATTAACGTCATCGATGTTATCTGGGGTTAGACTCTTACAAAGTGCAACCATTAACTTGTCTGCTGTGTCCATTTCAAATGCTGTTTGGATTAATGGTTCGACAATATCTATGCTGGAAACACAACTCACATCATTAGGATATTTCATGGCATCATAAACATTAAATGTAATTACTTCTCCATCAAATTCCATAGTAAGTATTCCATCATGAACATCGATCTTAGTCCTAGCAGTACTAAGGAAAGGTCTCCCTAAAAGAATATCAGATGAGTTAGAGGACTTATCATCCTCCATATCTAAAATAAAGAAATCAGCGGGGAAAATCAGACCATTAACCTGGACTAACACATCTTCTAACACTCCTTTGGGATAAACTTTTGATATGTCAGCTAGTTGAATTATTACCCCAATTTCTTTCAATGGGCCAGCATTTAAAGAAGAATAAATTGACAATGGCATAACATTGATTGAAGCACCTAAGTCACACATTGCCCTTTTTATTCCCACATTCCCAATAGTGCAAGAAATAGCAAACATACCTTGATCTTTGCATTTGGGGGGTAACTTCCTTTGAAGGATAGCAGACACATTTTCCCCCACATTTACCTTTTCATACTCAGTTAATTTTTTCTTGTTAGTGCATAGTTCCTTCAGAAATTTCGCAAACCTGGGAATTTTTCTGATTGCATCTAGTAAAGGTATGTTAATCTCCACTTTTCGGAATGTGTCGAGAATTTCCTTATCCTCCTTGTCTTTCTTGGATTTAGCCAATCTCTCTGGAAAAGGGGGTCTGATTTCCAAAATTTTAGGTTCTGTTGGTGCGAAATTCGTTGGACACTCCTTCTGTTTCTGAATTTCCACCTCTGTTGCGGCAGCAGGTGTTAAGTCGTGCCCACGCCTTGTTTTGGCAACAGGTTCTGATTCCAGCTCTTTCCCACTTCTCAAGGTAATTGCGCTTATATTTTCCTTTGGGTTCACTATTGTCTGAGAAGGTAATTTACCTTGAGACTCTAACTTACTTAGGGACGTTGCCAATTGACCAACTTGATTCTCCAAATTTTGTATACTTGCTCTCGTCTCCTGTTGGAATTGTTGTGTGTTAGTTGTAAGTGATTTGACTATATCCTTAAGAGACATACCTGATCTTGGAGGATTTGGTTGGGGTGGCCTCTGTTAAAATTGCTGAAAATTTGGCGATCTAGATCCATAACTGAGATTTGGGTGATCTCTCCACCCGGGATTGTAAGTATTTGAGTATGGGTCATATTTCCTTTGTGGCGGACCAGGAAAATTTCCAACGGCAGCTGCTTGTTCAGGGGTATCTACCTGCAATGTGGGGCACATATCCTTAGGATGACCCGTGTAGGAGCAAATTCCACACGCCTTAACTTGTTGCGTATCCCCTACAACCAAATTTTGAACCAAAGAGGTTAGTTGATTTAATTTATCTTCTAAGGAAGAGACACTTACCTCATTAACCCTTCTTAAGGGTTCTTGGCGAAACCCAATTTGTTGAGAATTTGCGGCCATCGTAGAAATTAAATCTCGAGCACTTTGTGGTGTCTTGTTGACGATGGCTCCTCCACTTGCTGCATCCATCATTCTCCTCTCCATAGGTAATAGCCCTTCATAAAAATACTGAATAAGGGCTTGATCTGATATCCCATGTTGGGGGCAGCTGGCACATAATCTCTTGAATCGCTCCCAATACTCATGAAGATTTTCCGAATCCCTTTGCTTAATCCCACAAATATCTCTTCGAATCCCAGCTACACGGGAGGCAGGGAAAAACTTATCTAGGAAAATTTGCACCATATTTGTCCATGAATTAATAGTCCCAGGGGGTAAGTAGAACAACCAATCCTTGGCTGCATCAGCTAGGGAAAATGGAAAGGCTCTCAATTTAATTTGCTCCTCTGTCACTCCTTGTGGTCTCATGGTTGAACAAACGACATGAAATTCTTTGAGATGTTTATGAGGATCTTCGTTCTCCAATCCACGAAAAGTAGGCAATAGATGGATCAAACCCGATTTCAATTCGAAAGGAGCCTCTAAATTAGGGTAAGTAATGCATAATGGTTGCTGATTGACAGGGGGGATTGCTAACTCTCTCAAAGTGCGATTGTCTTGAGCCATCTAGTTATCTGAATCTGATTCGCTGGAAAGATAAAGTGACTTAGGGGCTATTTGTTCTTCGGTCACTGAAATTGCGGTACAAGATGCTAGCTTTCGCAACCTTGCTTCTTTCCTCAGCTTCTTTGTTGTCTTTTCTATTTCAAAATCGAACTGTAATGCTCCTACACGATCAGACCTGGTCATAAAAAAAATCAATCAAACCAGTTCCCGGCAACGGCGCCAAAATTTGATGGGTGTCGAATCCATCAAAAATAAAATCTACTCCTGAAAAATTAAATTATAGCTAGAGTGAGTAGAGTCATATCCACAGAGACTGGAGATTAATCAATCCTTTTGAAAACCAAAGAATCAAGAACGAGGAAATAAAAAGGGGGTTTGTAATTGATAAGTGAAAAATACTGAATTTAATAAATGGAAAGTAAATAAATTCAAATTGAGAAGAAATCAGATTAATGGCATCTAACAAGGTAATCTCATTCAAGTTCTATGGTTGATCATTGAAACGAAGAATAAATCCGGATACCACAATAGATTAGTTATGATTATTGAAACGCTTCTAATAATCTCATCTTTCCTTAGTTTTAGATTAGCCGGACACGCGCCTTCTAACTAACCCCTTATTGACGAACAACCCCGACACGCGCCTAGGATTTAATTCGCTAATAGCTTTAAGAACTAGAAAGACCCAACCCTGACCAACAAGATCAACAAGCGTGACTGTTTAAATCAGATTATTCACCCTCATAATATAACTTGGAAATTATATTACTTGCCACTGTTATCAAAATTAACTAGACAATTACGGATCTAGAAACCTTGATTGACTAATTACGACCCTGTCAATTGCACAACGAGCTCTTTTTGCATCAATCAATAAGATGTTAATAATATGAATAAAATAGAGAGTGAATAAATACTGCAGAAAATCCAAGAATAACAATTGAGTTTAGATCTCTCAACACATATAAACTTGAACTTGATCAGCCCTTGCTAGACTAGACTAAGTTTAGCCACTCATGGCTATACAAAACATGCCTAAGATGAAGTGAGGAATCTGTCGTAGGCTCTAAAGAAAAAAAACTCTGATGCTTTAAGCTTCCTGCTGTCCTCCTTTTATATCCCCCTAGTCCTTCTCCTTGTAGGTACCTCCTCTTCATTAACCTCATCCTCCTCATCAAAATCAACTATAGGACTAGTGTCTGTAACATCAGACCTTACTAGATCAACTGGAGTCTTTAATAACTCCACCTGTTTTGAACTACTCATGGTCTTGGTTGCTTCAATTTCCCCTTCATGCTTGTTCTGATTAACCATAGCAGTCTCATCAAAAGTCACATCTCTGCTTACAACAAATTTACTCTCATCTGGACACCAAAGTCGGTATCCCTTCACACCAGTACTAAAGCCCATAAATAGAGCTCTCTTTGCTCTTGGATCCATCTTGCTTTCCCTGACATGATAGTAAGTAGGACAACCAAATATGTGTAAATACTTGTAATCAGTACAAGGTTTACCAGACCATACCTCCATGGGTGTTTTTCCCTTGTTTGCAGTAGTAGGCAATTGATTAATAATATGGCTTGCATAAGTAATTGCCTCAGCCCAAAACACCTTGTCTAATCCAGCATTAGACAACATACTCCGAACTTTCACAAGTAAAGTACGGTTCATGCGCTCTGCCACCCCATTCTATTGTAGTGTTTCCCTAACTGTGAAATGCCTCACAATACCCTCATCTTGACAGACTTCCAAAAAAGGATATGACTTATATTCACCACCATTATCTGATCTGAGAGTCTTGATTTCGACCGGTTTGCATTTCAATCATCTTTTTCCACTTCAGGAATATCTTTAAAACTTCATCTTTATGCTTCATGGTGTACACCCATACTCTCCTAGAGAAGTCATCAATAAAGGAGACAAAATAATGGCTACCTCCCCAAGATGCATTTTTGGAAGGTCCCCAAAACATCAGTATGAACATAATCTAGAATGCCTTTAGTGTGATGAATAACAGTACCAAATTTCACTCTAGTTTGCTTACCCAATACACAATGTTCACAGAATTCCAATTTACATACCTTTGCGCCTTTCAATAAGCCTTGCTTTACTAATCCTTGCAATGCTTTTTTCACCAGCATGCCCAAGACGTATATGCCATAACCTTGTAGAGTCTGAGCTATCTGCATTAGCGACTTCAAGGATACCGCTCCACCAAGAATCGATTCCCCGCAAAATACAAGTTATTTCGTCTTGTACCTTTCATCATCACAAGTGCCCCGTACACAACTTTAAGAACTCCACCCTCTATGGTGATCTTGATACCCTTGGATTCCAAAGCTCCTAATGAGATAAGATTTTTCTTCATATCCGTACATACCGAACATCACTCAATTCTCGATTGCTCCATCGTGCATCTTCAAACAGATTTTGCCTATCCTTGTGTTTTGCGTGCATTATTATTTCCCATCAAAACAACTCCACCATCCAGCTCATGGAAGCTAGAGAACCATTCCCGAATGAGACACATATGATAAGTGCAACCTGAATCCAAAATCCACTCCTTGGAGTGACCATCAGCAGATGAACTAGTCAAAGCAAGCTCAAAATCATTATCTCCAGATTTTGCAACGTTTGCTACAGAACCCACTTTCTCCTTCTCTTTGTTCTTCAATTTGGGGCAGTCTTTCTTCCAATGACCTTTTTGAAGACAAAAAGCACATTCATCTTTAGCGAAACTTACCTCGTGACTTTGAACGAGATTTTCCCGCTTCCATGTTTTCTTTCTCTGTTCGTCCCTCGCGGTGAGTGCCTCGGTTTGTGAATTGTGAGTCTTTAGTTCCTTTTTACGACACTCATGATTCACCAATGTCGTAGAAACCTCATCAAGTTTCACCTCAGATTTTCCATACAACAAAGTAGTTGTCAAATGATCATAATCATCAGGCAATGAATTTAACAAACATAGTGCCTTATCCTCGTCAGGAATTTTCACATCAAGGTTTGCTAAATCAGCAAGTATTTTATTATAATCATTTAGGTGCTCATGCATGGAAATACCTGGACGATACTGAAATCGGAAAAGTCGCTTCTTCAAGAAGAGCCGATTTTCTGCGCTCTTGGTCATATATTTTTCCTCCAATTTCGTCCATAAATCCTTAACTGATGTTTCCTTCATATAAGGATATTTCAGCTCCTTATCAAGGAATGATCGAATAGAGGCACAAGCATGGAGATTAATTCGCGTTCACTGCTTCTCATCCATATCTTCGGGTTTATTGTCCAGAACCAAATCCAACTCTTGTTGATACAGTACATCTATAACTTCACACTGCCACATACCAAAATTATTAGAGCCATTAAATTTATCAACCTCTAACCTTGTAGTAGAGATTGGATGTCTACTAGATGTAGGTGTTGATGCTAACGATAACGACTCCATCTTAACAGGCTTGTTTTTATCTCCAGCCATCTACTCGTTACTGTTCACAAATACGTATTGATACTATTCAGAATACTGTAGCATCGACACTGTTCACCGGTACTGTTCACGCGTACTGTTGACCTTACACTATTCACCGGTACTGTAGCTCCAATATATTTTCACTCCGAAAATACCCCAGTCGAAAAACTGGAGCTCTGATACCACTTGTTGTGCGGAAACGTTAATAAATTCGGAGTAAAAATAAAATAACAACAAGAGAACACCAAGATTTTTATACTGGTTCGGCAATGCCTACGTCCAGTTTGGAGACGACTGAGTATTTCACTATAACAATGAGAGCATACAATAGTGTTTATCACTCAATTTTCAAGAGATCCAAAATAACCCAAACTCCTACTAGAAAAGAGAGAAAAAAACAAATATATCAATATTTTTTTCTTTTCTCTCTCCCTCTCACTATTCTTCTCTCTCCTTTCTCTCTTCTTCTTCTCCCGAAAGTGTTTCTCTCACTCTCTCACAATTTATTCTCTCTTCTCTCACCAGAAACGTTGCTCTCCTCTTGTGCTCTTCTCCTCCTTCATTTGCTTCCCTTTTATAGAGATCTTCATGGGTGTGAAAGCCTCCAAGCCTCCATTGTTGAGCCACCATTTTTGATTGCCGAAAGTAGCTTCCATTTATGACTTTGCAATGCAAGCTTCCATTTATGACTTTGTTTGAGCCAATATTCAACAGCTTACTGCGCAAAATCTGAAGTCAGCCCAAAATATCTCTGATTTGGCCCGATTGTCATTTCCTGCCCAAAATATATAGAACTATGTAAATTCCGTCCTCTCCACATGAATATGTACCCAAAAAGTCAACAAAAATCATTAATATGATAAGCAAATATCCACATCATCAGCACGTTTTTGAAACCTGCAATGCTATAAATGCCAAAATATTCACTATGTCAAGATATTTCTTTGGACTCGTATTATGCAGCCACAAGGATTTGATCGTCTGTCTATTCCTACTCTATTACTTACCGAGCATCAACACGTAAACATGTGATATTATATATTAGTACAAGATGGGAGCAGAAAAAGAAGAACACACTATCTCTTCCCTCAGAAGCATAAGGCTGTATCATCATGATGGCACGGAGAATTTGGTCCCTTGACAAAAAAAGCACAATTTTCAAACTAATAATACCGATATTAATTAGTGGTCTTATAGAAAGGACGCTACTAAAATGATTGCACAGCATTACTAGTTTAATAAACGTGCTTTTTTTTTAGGGACCAAATCCTCCGTTGGTAATTGAATTTTGAGTTGATAAATAGATTCAGTGAATATTTTAGCATTACAAATCCTCTGTGCTAGAAAATGATAGGAAGGAGGATTTGGTCCCTTAAGTTTTTCAAACTAGTACTGATTATGCCATCATTTTTAGTAGCGTTCTTTCTATAGGATCATCATTATCAATATTCTAAGTTTGAAAAATGTGCTATCGATCATTTTCCAGCTATTGTCATGTTCCCATGACGTACTGAAGTTTATGGCTAAACTACCATGACACGGCCTTATGCTACAGGTGAAGAGATAGGATCGCATCTTCTATTTTAGTTAACTAGTTATAACTTTATTTTATTAAATTTTATCCTTGTGTTTGCGCAATGCGAGTCCAAAGGAATATCTTGACATACTGAGAATTTTACCGATACAATTGGCATATTGTCAAATTTTGAGATGGCTTTAAAAGCGTGTTGTTTTCTTTTGGATACAGTGAATAATATCTTAGTACCTTTTTAGATGAGCTTATGTCAATAGAGCTTTTGTCAGTAGAGCTTTTCTGAAAAGAGATTTTTTGAAAAGCCAGTTGACTGTCAATTAAAAAAACAGCTTTTTAAAAAGAGGTTCATACAGTAGACTATTTGGTAACATAAAAATAAAAAACACTTTTATTAATTTTAACTATATTTTATTTTATAATAAAATTATTTATGCTAAATAATATTTAAAGTATACTAAACAATATGCAAAGTACAATATATTATATTTACTGATTACTTATTTCTTGGATAACCATCTTGTAGGAAATTTTAGATAATTAGCTTATAGGAAATAATTTAAAGAGATATCTCATTTTATTGTAGGAAATGAAATTAATATCAAAAATAAATATTAAAACATGTAAAAAAGTTAAATAATATTATAATCCCAAAATAAATATTCAAGCTGAGTAAATAATTAAATACATAATAAACTATGCATTTTATCGTAATACAAGAAGATTTCCAATATGTTCCCTCACATCATTCATCTCGTTATTTTGTGGCTCGTCTAAATGATTTCCTTCAACGTCTTCATTTTCTCTGATTTCTTTATTTGTAAGAAGTAATTCATCATCTTCATCATAGGGAAAAAACTCTTCATCCTTTTGAGATTTAACCTTATAAAATTATGAATGAACAGCAAAGCAATTACAATTTTAACTTGCTATGAAAATGAAAAACTTGGCATTTGTTGTAAAATTTGTCACCTATTTTTCCAACTGCCAAATGTCCTCTTGGTAATTGAATTTGGAACGGACTTTTGTTGGTGATAGACGTGATACTCTTTTGGCATGGGATGTCTCAACAGAGAGGCCTACTCTTGGTTTAGAAAATGTTATCTAAATAGATTTGTTTGACACTTTAATCTTTTCTTATGTCTATCAAATGTGCCTGATAGTTATTATAAGTGACCCAGAGGTGATTATTTTGGTCAATACGAAATTGATATCAATTTGTTGGGTTGTTAAGGTATCATGCTGGAATATTTGGAGTTCACTTGGAATGAGTATTGTGGCCTAATTGAAATAATTTTCTCCAACTACGTATTTATTTGGTTTCTATTGCATAAATTTTAGCGAACAATTTGAATTATTCTTGCAATCAATTTTGGTTACTAGCAAGGATACATTAGGAACCATCCAAATTATTTTTGTGAACAAGTTTTGGCGACTAACACATACACTCTAGTGACCAACAATTAATTTTTTGTTGCTAAATTATAGTAAATATAATACAATTTGTGACGATATTAAAACTATAGCAACAAATTATTTGGTTGCTAAAAGTAAAATTTTAACAACAGCATCATGTCGTCACAACATGGTTACTAAAAGAAAATTGATAAATCATTTGTTGTAACCAGATAAAAAAACTGTAATCAATGACTTGGTTGCGATAAGATTATTTTTTACCAACAAAAATAATTTGATCGCAGTATGAATAGCTATAGTAACCATTGACTTGGTTGCTATAAGATTATTTTTTACCAACAAAAATAATTTTGTCGCAGTATGAATAGCTATAGTAACTATTGACTTGGTTGCTATAAGATTATTGTTTAGCAACAAAAATAATTTGGTCACAGAATGCATAACTATAGCAACCATTCTAACATTACAGCGACCATGAAATTTTACATTAACAAGTATAAATGCGGTCGCTAGTAATTCTATCTTTAGTGACCAATTTTAAATGGTTGTTAATAATGCATTTTTAATGACCAACGTAATAATTCGTCACTGAGCACTTTTAGTAACAACCCTATAGTGACTACCTGTAACCAACTCGATTTTGGTCGCTATAACTTTTAACGACCATTTTCTTACTTTTAGCAACCATTAATAATAGTTACCGAAACTAATTTTTCTTGTAGTGATGATACGCCACAGCCCGATTGATGAATGGCCCCGCCTTTGACATGCGTAAAGGAACCCCATTGTCCGCTTGCAATCTGAATCGTGTATGGAGAAGATCCGATATGTCCTGCCCAGTCCCTTTTGAGAGCATATTTTAGGGTGTCACCGGTGGCATTGTAAACGAGGCAGAGTGTTCCCACATCGTAACCACAACTTTCTTTTAGATTCAATAAGTACTTGAGAGCGCTTTTATTCTTTCCATATGAGTTCTTCAATTTGAGAGCCACACGAGCCCTGTGGATGGGTTTCAGGTCTGTGTTGCCCTCATACTCTGGTAGGCTCTCTAGGGTTGTGTTTGTGATCAAAATAAGAACAGAGATTATTTGGTGAATGAGGAAATATCATTCCTTTCTGTATATCGAAAAGTTAATAAAGAAATATCCAAGAAATGCTTATATACAAAAGTAACAAAACTACCTACTGATACCTTTTGATACGACGTAGTACTACTGTAGCTAAACTAAGTTGTATCCAGCTAAGCTAAATTACTATTTATTTCAACAGCCCCCCCTCAAGTTGGAATTTGATAAAAATCAACCAAACCCAACTTGAACTTGAAAAAATTGAACAATGGGGCATTAAGAGATTTTGTAAATATGTCTGCTATCTGCAAAGAAGAAGAAACATGGACTGGTGTCACTAATCCTTCCTTGAGCTGTTGTCTAACCACATGACAATCAATGTCAATGTGCTTAGTCCTCTCATGGAAAACAGGATTAGCAGTGATATGTAATGCAGCTTTATTGTCACAATGCAAAGAAACCGGAAGCTGAAAATGTACTGCCAAATCTCTAAGAATAAAAGAAATCCACATAAGCTCAGTCACAACATCAGCCATGCTCCGATATTCCGCCTCAGCTGACGATCTGGAAACCGTAACTTGCTTTTTACACTTCCAAGAAACAAGGGATTGCCCCAGAAAAACACAATAACCTGTCAAAGATTTTCTACTATCCATACATGCTGCCCAGTCAGCATCACTATAAACAACAGGCTGAAAATCTGTCGAGACTGGATAAAACAAACCCAACGATGGACATCCCTTCAAATACTTCAACACATGCATGACATAACTCCAGTGAACTGTTCTAGGAGCATGCACGTATTGACTCAACTGATGCACTACATAGGTAATATCTGGTCTCGTAAACCCCAAATATAACAATCTTCCCACTACTCTTCGATACTTGGAAACATCCTCAAGTAATTCCCCTGATTCACTACTAAGTTTTAACCCCTTTGGTATAGGAGTTGTAACAGGCTTGGCACCCATTAAACCCACCTCACAAATAAGATCCAAAGTATACTTCCTCTGATTCACATAAGTTCCAGCAGAAGACCGCGCAATATCCAATCCAAGAAAGTATCTAGCTGGTCCTAGATTTTTGATAGTAAACTTCCGATTGAGAAAAGTCTTCAAACGAGTAATCACCTGTTCAGAAGCACCAGTCAACAACATATCATCAACATATACAAGTACAACCACAAATTCTGCCCCTTCATGATATACAAATAAACAATTATCATGAACTGATTGTGTAAAACCAAACTCTAACAAGGCAGCAGTCAATTCAATATTTCATTGTCTTGAGGCCTGTTTCAAGCCATAAATCGACCTCTTCAATCGACACACTTCTCCTTGTTTCGCCTTAGCATAACCATCAGGTGGCAACATATACAATTCTTCATCAATAAACCCATGTAAAAAGGCATTATTAATGTCTATTTGATGAAGAACCCACTGTTTTGCAGAAGCCAAAGCTAGAACAATTCTCACAGTAACTGTTTTAGCTACCGGGGAAAAACTATCAATATAATCTTCACCCTCCACTTGATTATAACCCTTGGCCACCAATCTTGCTTTATACTTGTCAATAGACCCATCAGGATGTAATTTGGTTTTAAAAACCCACTTTGAGCCTATAGCCGACTTCCCTAAAGGCAACTTCACCAATTCCCATGTGTGATTATCCTCTAAAGCTTTCAACTCCTGTTGCATTGCGCTTTCCCAATGAAGTATACCTTTAGCCTCTGAATAAGACAAAGGATCATCAATCTTATCAACCTTTGCTAAAAAACATTTATACTTAGTAGAAAACTCTGCTGGATCTAGAAAAGGATAAACCATAGGAGTATAACAAGTAGGCTGCTTCACTGTAAGTGTCCTCTGTTGTGACTGAAATCTAGTAACATTGTTTGTTACAAAATCATTTAACCAAGAAGGTGCATTTCTTGGTCTAGAGCTTCTTCTAATCTCTGTTGCTGGTTGCCTCTGGTCTGCCTGATCTACTAAAACGGCATCTGAATCTACAGACCTAAAACCTTCCTCTGATTCTGGTTCATTAGCATCAGGCATTGTCAAAGTTGTAGCTCTAGATTGTGTTGAAAATGGAACTTGCACAACATCAATTTTCTGCAGCTGCTGTGAAGTTTCTAAACCAGAAAGAAAAGGAAATTTGTCTTCAAGAAAGACAACATCTCTAGCAGTAATATAGTGTTTACCATCAAGATCATAAAGCCTGTAGCCTTTTTGTCCCACCGAATGTCCCAAATATATGCACCTTCGAGCTCTAGCTGCAAATTTATCCTTTTGTGCCCTCACATCTGTAGAAAAACAAAGACAACCAAAAGATCTAACAATATCATAGTTAGGTTCTTTTGCTGACAATAATTCATAAGGTGTTTTCCAGTTTAGAGATGCAGAAGGCCATCTATTTATGAGCTAAGTAGCATGTAAAATACTATCACCCCAAAATTTCTTAGGTAAACCAGATTGAAACATCAATGCCCTTGCAACTTCAAGAATATGTCTATGTTTTCTTTCTACTGTCCCATTCTGTTGAGGCGTATATGGACAACTTCTCTGATGATGAATACCTTCCTCTTTTAATAAATCTTGAGTCACATTACTTAAAAAATCTGTGCCATTATCAGATCTCATAATCTTCACACTACTAGAAAACTGAGTTTTTACCATAGCAAAGAAAGTCTTTAAGATGTAACTCACTTGTAACTTCGAAGCCATAAGAAAAGTCCATGTGCTCTTGCTATATTCATCCACAATCGTGAGGAAATAATGTGCTCCAGACAAAGAAGCCTGAGCATAAGGACCCCATACATCCACATGTATCATGTCAAAAATGTTAGAACATTTAGTATCACTAGTTGGAAAACTCAATCTGGTTTGTTTGGCCATTGAACAAACTTCACAATTCAAGTTTGTAACAATATTCTGTAAACCATTACAACAAGAAAACTTCTGCATTACAGAATGAGATGGATGACCTAGCCTTCTATGTAAAACTTCACAATGTACCACTGCTGTTTTATTTATCACACAAGCAGTTTCAATCTCCTTCTTGTTAGTCTTCAGACAACGAATTGTATCTCCATTGATGACATACAAATTGTCCTTTACTTCTCCAAAACAAAACGGGTCATTAGTCAAGAGGTCCCAGAACACACAAAGAGTGGAATAGCATGTAAGCCTTACTGGTTCAGATTTAACCAGTTTACTTACTGAAATCAAGTTGTGGCTGAAACTAGGAACAAATAATACGTTATGCAATATCAGCTTATCACTCAATGCTACATCTCCTTTATACTGAACATCAACAACCACTCTATTTGGTAAATGCACTTTAGTCGGTTTTGAAACTTCATAGAATGTCTGAAACCATTCTTTTCTTGTGCATATATGTGTGGAAGCACCAGTATCAATTATCCAGTCATCACATTTTGCATATACAGGAACATTCATATGTGAATTCACTAACAACATACTTGCATGTTCAACATTGACAAAATTCATGCATTCAGTATCAACAATTTGTTTGCCTTTGAGGATCTTCGAAAGCTCTTGTTGAATCAGCTTTGTAATGTCAACACCATTCCTCTGTTCAGACATCTCAGCAAAAGGAACTTCAGCGAGGTGAACCTGTTTTCCCTTTTTATTTGATTGAACACCCTTCTTTTGTTTCAACTCCTTCCACCAATCCGGATAACCATGAATTTTAAAACAAGAATCCCTCTCATGACCCTCCATATTACAATGACCACAATACTTATCCTCTTTCTTTTTAGTATCCCTCCTTTTAAAACTTCCTTTGCCTATATTTCCACTCTTAACCAACATGACACTATTTTCCGCGGAATCAACATTCTGCATCCGTATGTGTCTCTGCCTTTCGACTCGTGCAACCATAGAATATACCTTGTCAATACTAGGTAAAGGATCGGATGCTAAGATCTGACTTCTGATATGATCAAAAGACTGATTAAGCCCCATCAAGAATTGTAATACTCGATGCTTCATTTCTGTTGCTTCTAACTTCTTGTTCAGTCCACAATTGCAGCCACTACATTGACACATGGGCATCGGCTCCAACCTATTCAACTCATCCCAACACTTTGCTATTTTGCTATAATATACAGCCAGAGAATTGTTCCCTTGTTCTGTAACATTGATTTCCCTCTGTATTTGATAAATTTGAGGACTATTATTCTTATCCCCAAACCTTTCTTCTATGCGATCCCAAAGTACTTTGGAATTAGTACTGTATATAAACGCATCAGCAAGATCCTTCTCCATAGAATTCAAAATCCATTGCTTTATCATACAATCAACCTTCCTCCACCTTTTATACTCTGCAGTATTCACTAGTACAATTAAAGAACCATCAATGAACCCTAACTTGTCTTTTGCTTCTAACGAATTCATAATCGAAAAACTCCAACTCATGTAATTGGACCCAGTTAATGGCGACGTCACTAACACCATTCCTGGATGATCTGAAGTATGTAGACAATAGGGATCCTCCTCCTGAAACTCACTCCTACCAGCATATTGTCGAGAATCTGCCATTTCTCCCAAAAACCCAGCTAAGTTGTAAACAACTCTTGATATCCAAAGAAGCAACAAAATACTTCACTGCAACACCCGGTCTCACTATCAGATGTCGATCTTAGTCAATCGGCTCTGATACCATGATCAAAATAAGAACAGAGATTATTTGGTGAATGAGGAAATATCATTCCTTTCTGTATATCGAAAATTTAACAAAGAAATATCCAAGAAATGCTTATATACAAAAGTAACAAAACTACCTACTGATACCTACTGATACGACGTAGTACTACTGTAGCTAAACTAAGTTGTATCCAGCTAAGCTAAATTACTATTTATTTCAACAGTTTGTGATTGGGATGCCAAACACACCGTCTCCCATTTCCTAAATTTCTAGAGCTAGAGCTAGAATTTTTGTAAATAAGTGGACTATTTTTTCTTTTCTTCTTCTGCTTCTTTTTTGTTTCTGTGTTTTTGCATTTCATTACTTATGTCACCATATGTATAAATAGAAGCGCTGTTAGACTCCAATGTCATAAGCTCACGCGCAAGCTGCAAAGATAGATATCGCCGCCCCGAACTCCAGAAAGCACGTTTTTGAAACCTGCAATGCTATAAATGCCAAAATATTCACTATGTCAAGATATTTCTTTGGAGTCGTATTACGCAGCCACAAGGAATTGATCGTCTGTCTATTCCTACTCTATTACTTACCGAGCATCAACACGTAAACATGTGACATTATATATTAGTACAGGATGGGAGCAGAAAAAGAAGAACACACTATCTCTTCCCTCATAAGCATAAGGCTGTATCATCATGATGGCACGGAGAATTTGGTCCCTTGACCAAAAAAAAGCACAATTTTCAAACTAATAATACTGATATTAATTAGTGTCCTATAGAAAGGACGCTACTAAAATGATGGCACAACATTACTAGTTTAATAAACGTGCTTTTTTTTAAGGGACCAAATCCTCCGTTGGTAATTGAATTTTGAGTTGATAAATAGATTCAGTGAATATTTTAGCATTACAAATCCTCTGTGCTAGAAAATGATAGGAAGGAGGATTTGGTCCCTTAAGTTTTTCAAACTAGTACTGATTATGCCATCATTTTTAATAGCGTTCTTTCTATAGGATCATCATTATCAATATTCTAAGTTTGAAAAATGTGCCATCGATCATTTTCCAGCTATTGTCATGTTCCCATGACGTACTGAAGTTTATGGCTAAACTACCATGACACGGCCTTATGCTACAGGTGAAGAGATAGGATCGCATCTTCTATTTTAGTTAACTAGTTATAACTTTATTTTATTAAATTTTATCCTTGTGTTTGCGCAATGCGAGTCCAAAGGAATATCTTGACATACTGAGAATTTTACCCATACAATTGGCATATTGTCAAAATTTGAGACGGCTTTAAAAGCGTGTCGTTTTCTTTTGGATACAGTGAATAATATCTTAGTACCTATTTAGATGAGCTTATGTCAATAGAGCTTTTGTCAGTAGAGCTTTTTTGAAAAGAGATTTTTTGAAAAGCCAGTTGACTGTCAACTAAAAAACAACTTTTTAAAAAGAGTTTCATACAGTAGACTATTTGGTAACATAAAAATAAAAAATACTTTTATTAATTTTAACCATATTTTATTTTATAATAAAATTATTTATGCTAAATAATATTTAAAGTATACTAAACAATATGCAAAGTACAATATATTATATTTACAATTACATATTTCTTGGATAACCATCTTGTAGGAAATTTTAGATAACTAGCTTATAGGAAATAATTTAAAGAGATATCTCATTTCTGTAGGAAATGAAATTAATCTGAAAATAAATATTAAAACATGTAAAAAAGTTAAATAATATTATAATCCCAAAATAAATATTCAAGCTGAGTAAATAGTTAAATACATAATAAACTATGCATTTTATCGTAATATAAGAAGATTTGCAATATGTTCCCTCACATCATTCATCTCGTTATTTTGTGGCTCGTCTAAATGATTTCCTTCAACGTCTTCATTTTCTCTGATTTCTTTATTTGTGAGAAGTAATTCATCATCTTCATCATAGGGAGAAAACTCTTCATCCTTTTGAGCATTTAACCTTATAAAATTATGAATGAACAATAAAGCAATTATAATTTTAACTTGCTATGGAAATGAAAAACTTGGCATTTGTTGTAAAATTTGTCACCTATTTTTCCAAATGCCAAATGTCCTCTTGGTAATTGAATTTGGAACGGATTTTTGTTGGTGATAGACGTGATACTCTTTTGGCATGGGATGTCTCAACAGAGAGGCCTACTCTTGGTTTAGAAAATGTTATCTAAATAGATTTGTTTGACACTTTAATCTTTTCTTATGTCTATCAAATGTGCCTGATAGTTATTATAAGTGACCCAGAGGTGATTATTTTGGTCAATACGAAATTGATATCAATTTGTTGGGTTGTTAAGGTATCATGCTGGAATATTTGGAGTTCACTTGGAATGAGTATTGTGGCCTAATTGAAATAATTTTCTCCAACCACGTATTTATTTGATTTCTATTGCATAAATTTTAGCGAACAATTTGAATTATTCTTACAATCAATTTTGGTTACTGGCAAGGATACATTAGGAACCATCCAAATTATTTTTGTGACCAAGTTTTGGTGACTAATACATACACTCTAGTGACCAACAATTAATTTTTTGTTGTTAAATTATAGTAAATATAATACAATTTGTGACTATATTAAAACTATAGCAACAAATTATTTGGTTGCTAAAAGTAAAATTTTAACAACAGCATCATGTCATCACAATATGGTTACTAAAAGAAAATTGATACATCATTTGTTGTAACCAGATAAAAAAAACTGTAATCAATGACTTGGTTGTGATAAGATTCTTTTTTACCAACAAAAATAATTTGATCGCAGTATGAATAGCTATAGTAACCATTGACTTGGTTGCTATAAGATTATTTTTTACCAACAAAAATAATTTTGTCGCAGTATGAATAGCTATAGTAACTATTGACTTGGTTGCTATAAGATTATTGTTTAGCAACAAAAATAATTTGGTCACAGAATGCATAACTATAGCAACCATTCTAACATTACAGCGACCATGAAATTTTACATTAACAAGTATACATGTGGTCGCTAATAATTCTACCTTTAGTGACCAATTTTAAATGGTTGTTAATAATGCATTTTTAATGACCAACGTAATAATTCGTCACTGAGTACTTTTAGTAACAACCCTATAGTGACCACCTGTAACCAACCCGATTTTGGTCGCTATAACTTTTAACGACCATTTTCTTACTTTTAGCAACCATTAATAATAGTTACCGAAACTAATTTTTCTTGTAGTGATGATACGCCACAGCCCCGATTGACTGAATGGCCCTGCCTTTGACGTGCAGAAAGGAACCCCATTGTCCGTTTGCAATCTGAATCGGGTATGGAGAAGATCCGATATGTCCTGCCGAGTCCCTTTTGAGAGCATATTTTAGGGTGTCACCAGTGGCATTGTAAACGAGGCAGAGTGTTCCCACATCGTAACCACAACTTTCTTTTAGATCCAGTAAGTACTTGAGAGCGCTTTCATTCTTTCCATATGAGTTCTTCAATTTGAGAGCCACACGAGCCCTGTGGATGGGTTTCAGGTCTGAGGTCTGCGTTGCCCTCATACTCTGGTAGGCTCTCTAGAATTGTGTTTGTGATTGGGATGCCAAACACACCGTCTCCCATTTCCTAAATTTCTAGAGCTAGAGCTATAATTTTTGTAAATAAGTGGACTATTTTTTCTTTTCTTCTTCTGCTTCTTTTTTGTTTCTGTGTTTTTGCATTTCATTACCTATGTCACCATATGTATAAATTGAAGCGCTGTTAGACTCCAATGTCATAAGCTCACGCGCAAGCTGCAAAGATAGATATCGCCGCCCCGGAACTCCAGAAAGCACGTTTTTGAAACCTGCAATGCTATAAATGCCAAAGTATTCACTATGTCAAGATATTTCTTTGGAGTCGTATTACGCAGCCACAAGGATTTGATCGTCTGTCTATTCCTACTCTATTACTTACCGAGCATCAACACGTAAACATGTGACATTATATATTAGTACAGGATGGGAGCAGAAAAAGAAGAACACACTATCTCTTCCCTCATAAGCATAAGGCTGTATCATCATGATGGCACGGAGAATTTGGTCCCTTGACCAAAAAAAAGCACAATTTTCAAGCTAATAATACCGATATTAATTTGTGTTTATATAGAAAGGACGCTACTAAAATAATGGCACAGCATTACTAGTTTAATAAACTTGCTTTTTTTTAAGGGACCAAATCCTCCGTTGGTAATTGAATTTTGAGTTGATAAATAGATTCAGTGAATATTTTAGCATTACAAATCCTCTTTGCTAGAAAATGATAGGAAGGAGGATTTGGTCCCTTAAGTTTTTCAAACTAGTACTGATTATGCCATCATTTTTAGTAGCGTTCTTTCTATAGGATCATCATTATCAATATTCTAAGTTTGAAAAATGTGCCATCGATCATTTTCCAGCTATTGTCATGTTCCCATGACGTGCTGAAGTTTATGGCTAAACTACCATGACACGGCCTTATGCTACAGGTGAAGAGATAGGATCGCATCTTCTATTTTAGTTAACTAGTTATAACTTTATTTTATTAAATTTTATCCTTGTGTTTGCGCAATGCGAGTCCAAAGGAATATCTTGACATACTGAGAATTTTACCCATACAATTGGCATATTGTCAAAATTTGAGATGGCTTTAAAAGCGTGTCGTTTTCTTTTGGATACAGTGAATAATATCTTAGTACCTATTTAGATGAGCTTATGTCAATAGAAACTTTTTATCGATAGAAACTTTTACGAAAAGAGATTTTTTGAAAAGCCAGTTGACTGTCAACTAAAAAAATAACTTTTTAAAAAGAGATTCATACAGTAGATTATTTGGTAACATAAAAATAAAATAAAAACTTTTATTAATTTTAACTATATTTTATTTTATAATAAAATTATTTATGCTAAATAATATTTAAAATATACTAAACAATATGCAAAGTACAATATATTATATTTACAGTTACTTATTTCTTGGATAACCATCTTGTAGGAAATTTTAGATAACTAGCTTATAGGAAATAATTTAAAGAGATATCTCATTTTATTGTAGGAAATGAAATTAATATGAACAATAAATATTAAAACATGTAATAAAAGTTAAATAATATTATAATCCCAAAATAAATATTCAAGCTGAGTAAATAGTTAAATACATGATAAACTATGCATTTTATAATACAAGAAGATTTGCAATATGTTCTCTCACATCATTTATCTCGTTATTTTGTAGCTCGTCTAAATGATTTTCTTCAACGTATTCATTTTCTCTGATTTCTTTATTTGTAAGAAGTAATTCATCATCTTCATCATAGGGAGAAAACTCTTCATCCTTTTGAGCATTTAACCTTATAAAATTATGAATGACCATTGTTGGAAGTCAACGCAAGTGCACGTTTCTATCGTCTAGTAGTAAATATATCGATACCACGAAGACCAAATTAGTTAAATAGTAATACTCGTAATAACTTCTAATTTAAGCTAATAACATAATAATTAAAGAAAAGATTGATTGATTGCGGTTTAAAAAAATGAAATAAAAACGAGAATTTAAGCAAGAAAAAAATATAAGAAATATTAATGGAATGAAAATCTAGGAATTTAACTTCCCCCTTTGATTTTACCTCGGTGTCAAAATTTTCTCGGTTTAACTCATATATCGGGTTTGATAACCTAACATTCAGAATTAACTACTAAGCCCTCCCGGATCATTAGTAATCCTAATCATCGAACCAATTTCCTATATTTCTATGGTAAATTGTGATAATTCGATGATTGCTTTATTGAATCAATCTTAATTTGGTTACTTAGGGTGGATAGGTATCTCCCAATCCTAGACACAAATCACTATGAATGTGATCCTAAGCTATTGCAATCTTCTTCCAAATCTATTGCTCCCTGTTACGTTACACAAAAATTAAGAAAATCAATTTCATAAGTAATCAAATTATGAAAAGCATTAAGAACAAATTGCAATAATCAAGCCTTTAAGTAAAAACGAGCATAAGAGATTATACGTAGAAAATACCAATTAACCGAGATTACATCAAGGGTTCCGTTAAAATCCTAGAATGAAAGGATTAGTTACTCATAATAACAGTAGCAGCAATGAAAATAATAAAAGCAAGCATTGTGATTATGAAATACGTAGCAGGAAAGGAAGAACAAATAATGATGTTGCTCTTCAATTTTGCCTCCTCTCTTTTAACTTTCCTCCAGCTTCCAGTAGCTTCAACGTCTTCACCAGCAACGTGGCTGCTCCTTGTTTCAATCTCCTAGCCAAAACGTTATTCCCTAGCCACAAGCCTCTAATGTTGTAAGTTGAGAGTTCCCTTCTTGTGTATAATGTTGAGAGGCTTCTAGCTGGTCCCTCCTTCCTTCACGTTGGTGCTTCCTTGAAGAGTGAGAGCTTAATGGTGGGTCTTTGGTTTAATGGAGAGTGGTTCCTTTTTGAGCTGTCAACGTAGTCTCCAATTTGCTGGAGCTTTTTGCGTGAGTCAACCAAGGTGAAGCCTCCTCTTGTGCTGCCGTTGTGACGTTAAGAGCTTATTTTCTTGTGTAAAGTTGAGAGACCCCACCAGCTGCCAACGTCTCACACCACATGCTTCGGCTGTCTTCATTTGCTCTTTTTTTTAATTTTCTCCTTTGTCCACGCCTCTCCTTTGCATGCTGCCGCCAGCTTCTTCATTCCTTTGTCTCTTATGTATTAAAGGTCCATAATCTCATGCTATGCTCTCTCTTTTTACTGCCTTTGTTTTCTTTAATGTTTTTCAAAGATTTTTGGTCCCACGCAAATTCATTCTTGATCCCTCTCTGCTTTAACGTTGCTTTTCTTCACTGAATGCTAGTGTCTTCTCTTTATTTACCAGCTCACGTTGAAGTCTCCAAAAGGTTTTGTCACGTTGCTTCCTTCCACCACTCTTGCGTGATTTGTTTTTCATCTCCAGCAGCTCACGATATTTTCTTTTCTACCCAGCTTAAAGTCTTTTGTCTCCCCTAACTAACGTGTTTTTCTCCTTTTTTTGGCTTTTTATTTCCTTTCTTCAACGTTTTCAGCTCCTCTAAATCACGCCACTTGACTCACTCTTGATTTTGTTCCCTCCACGTGTTGTAGCTCAGTCCATTTGATTTATTCTATGTACTTTCCACTTGCCACTAACAAAACGCTGCACTGTTCTTGGCTGTTGTGTGATTTTCCTCTCTTGTTATGTCTGTCCAATGTTGTGCCTCCATATGTTGCTCTTCATTGCTTTGTGTCTGAAGCTGTGCGTGACTTTTGCTTGAATCTTCTTTAAATTAATTGCCACCGTAAACACTACTCCTCACTCTTTTAATTGTTCCTTTAATTGTTGCCCCTAATTGACGCCACGTTGCTCTCTTTTCTTATGCGTGATATGCTGCTTTGTGACAAGACAATTAAGGATCACTTCTCAATTAAATCCTCTTGACTTGTGCATGCTCCTCTCCTTTGCGTGGTTTGTTGTCCAGCGTGATATTTACAATTAATTGCAATTCCTTTTGTTTTGTCCTCCTGCTTGCGCTAACGCCACCTTCATTTAATTAAATCCATGCTTGATTTGCGTCACATATGTTCTTCACTGGCTGCTACCCTATGCATGACTCACGTTAATGCTGCTCCTCTAAGCGTGGTCCCTTGCGTGATTATTTGTTTCCATTTGATGCAAGCTTCTCTTTACTGTGTAATGACAAGACCAATAAAGGTCTCAATCAATTTTAAACCTTGCTTGTTGATTTTACTGTGCGTGACTTGTGCTATCTCCACTTGCGTGATTTAATTGGTTTTTGCTGTTGGAAGCTGCCTTCTCAAACGACGCCAGCTGTCTCTCTTGTTTTGTTCTGATGTTGAACTATTCTTTGATTAATTGTTGTTGCAGTCCTTTACAACAAAAATCAAGTACAATTCTTACAAAATAAACATGAACAATTATAAGTGCAAATTCAGGCGAACCAAGCAATTTAGTAAGAAATATATATATATAACCCAATAATTAATCCAGAAATTAAGGGAAAATGCCATGAAATTTAATAAGAAAATACATCCAACAACCATTGAAGCAATTACAATTTTAACTTGCTTTGGAAATGAAAAACTTGGCATTTGTTGTAAAATTTGTCACCTATTTTTCCAAATGCCAAATGTCCTCTTGGTAATTGAATTTGGAACGGATTTTTGTTGGTGATAGACGTGATACACTTTTGGCATGGGATGTCTCAACAGAGAGGCCTACTCTTGGTTTAGAAAATGTTATCTAAGTAGATTTGTTTGACACTTTAATCTTTTCTTATGTCTATCAAATGTGCCTGATAGTTATTATAAGTAACCCAGAGGTGATTATTTTGGTCAATACGAAATTGATATCAATTTGTTGGGTTGTTAAGGTATCATGCTGGAATATTTAGAGTTCACTTGGAATGAGTATTGTGGCCTAATTGAAATAATTTTCTCCAACCACGTATTTATTTGGTTTCTATTGCATAAATTTTAGCGACCAATTTGAATTATTCTTGCAATCAATTTTGGTTACTGGCAAGGATACATTTGGAACTATCCAAATTATTTTTGTGACCAAGTTTTGGTGACTAACACATACACTCTAGTGACTAACAATTAATTTTTTGTTGCTAAATTATAGTAAGTATAATACAATTTGTGACGATATTAAAACTATAGCAACAAATTATTTGGTTGCTAAAAGTAAAATTTTAACAACAGCATCATGTCGTCACAACATGGTTACTAAAAGAAAATTGATACATCATTTGTTGTAACCAGATAAAAAAAACTGTAACCAATGACTTGGTTGCGATAAGATTTTTTTTTACCAACAAAAATAATTTGATCACAGTATGAATAGCTATAGTAACCATTGACTTGGTTGCTATAAGATTATTTTTTACCAACAAAAATAATTTGGTCGCAGTATGAATAGCTATAGTAACTATTGACTTGGTTGCTATAAGATTATTGTTTAGTAACAAAAATAATTTGGTCACAGTATGCATAACTATAGCAACCATTCTAACATTACAGCGACAATGAAATTTTACATTAACAAGTATAAATTTGGTTGCTAATAATTCTACCTTTAGTGACCAATTTTAAATGGTTATTAATAATGCATTTTTAATGACCAACTTAATAATTCGTCACATAATGTTCCGAATTATTACGTTCTACACATAATGTTCCGAATTACAACGATTAACTTCCGAAGTCGAACAACAAAAAAAACTTTTGAAACTTTTATGTTCTACACATAATGTTCGTTTAGACTAAACATGTACACATATTGATATATTAAACACTTATGACATTTTCTTTATTTTAATTATTGTATTATGACATGTTTGGGAATTGCGGTTAAATAATAAGTTGTTTGCATGTATTCAATTCTTGTTACACATTAATAATTATTTAAATTAATGATATATTCAAAAATTGATGTATTATTAAACAATTTTATTTCATCTATAATATTTAATATTAATTAAATATATCATATTTTAATATTTTGTTAAATATTAAACTACCATATAATTTAACACAAATTATAATTAAAAAGGTTATTATAATTCAAATTTATTAAATTAATTTTTGGGAAAATTTAAATTTTAGTAATTAATAATTTATTAATTATTAAATTATTCCTATATTAAGATAAATTAAAACAAATTAATAAATTATAATTTATTTTAAACCATTATCAACAAAATTTTCCTAAATAATTATAAATAATTATATTTATTTTTTATCCTACCATTTGCGACGTCTTCTGAATCAGATGTCGTAAATTATGCCCTTTCTACGATGTCGTTAGAACTACAAATTCTGTGACGTTCTCTACAGACGTCGCCAAATATCCCACGCTTCCCTGACGTCCTTCTCAACGTCGCAGAATATTTGTTCCTTCCACGACGTCTTTCATAAGACGTCGTTGATACCTATTGCCTACCCCAACATTTACGATGTTTTTTGTGACGTCTCAATAGACGTCGTAGAAGTGTTTTACCGACGTTTTAATGGTTTCTGTGACGTTAAAAAAACGACGCAGAAGGGGTCCTATTGTTGTAGTGTATATTAAGATATTATTCACTGTATCTAAAAAAAACGACACGCTTTTCAAGCCAACTTAAATTTTGGCAGTATGCCAATTATATGGGTAAAATTCTCACATTTTCAAACGAACACGTCTTTCAAAAGCATAAGGCTGTATCATCATAGGTTGGCCACAAATTTCAGTAAGAAACTGACAATAGCTACTAAATAATGGCACGGAGAATTTAATCCCTTGACAAAAAAACGCACAATTTTCAAACTAATAATGCTGATAACGGTGGAACGGACGCTACTAAAAATGACGGCACAGCATTACTGGTTTAAAAATCTTGTTTTTTTTAAGGGACCAAATCCTCCATGCTATCATTTTCTAGCACAGAGGATTTGTAATGCTGTAAATACCGAAATATTCACTGAATCTATTTATCAACTCAAAATTCAATTACCAAGAGGACGACAATCGTCCATATATTTATATTGTTTTTGTTTGTTTGTTTGTTTTCCAATAAAAAACAATGACGGAAAATCCTGCTTATGGCATTGTGATATAGGGAACCTGAGTGGACTTGCTCTCGAATATGGAGTATGAAAGAAGAGAGAAAATGAATGAGGGAAGAAAAAGTAGGGAATTTACTATTCCGTCGCTATATTTTGTCAGAAATATTTTCCCTTCACGTTTATCAACAAAAATTTTAACAGTCGCAAAAACCTATTTTTTCGACCAATTTATCAACGGAAAATCAATTTTTGTTGCTAATTTACTACAAAAAAAATTTCCGTTAGTAATGTGTTATTTTCTTGTAGTGGTACAAGACTATGGACATCGTACAAGACTATTTATATTATTATGTTATTATTTTTGTAAGAAATCTTGAACAAAATCGGAAAACATAACTTTTTCTGGTGAAAGCTGCAGATACAATTATATAGGCCACAATCATCTTTCTTTTGAAATATTTACTGACCATGTAAGAAGATCATTTTGTTAAAGAAGCACAACGTGAACTTCTCTTGATTTTAGGGATTAGAGTTTATTGAAGACATTTTTTAGAAGTTAAATTTAGTAATGGCCAGGTAGGATGCGAGAAACTAGGGTTCATCTTTTTAAATTTTTTATATTTTTAATGTGCCTTCTTGTTGTTGTTAATTTTGTTTCGATTTGTCAATAAGAAGCTGTCTGTTTATGTTGCAACCAACTAGAAAAATAAAATAAAAAAAGTGGATATTGATAAGGCAAATATATTATTGTTATCTATTTGTATGGTTACTTTTTGCAACTAGCTAGGTGAAAATTTGTATTTTTTTTATTTAAAATCATGTCATATCGAGCTAGAATTACCTTTGATTTTTTGTTTATGAAAATGTCCCAGCTAGTCAAGTAACATCCCATCATTTACAAAATATAGTGGTGGGATGTCAACAAGCAGGGACAGGTGTAGAACCCCACCACCCCTTATGACATTAAGACAAAGTACTTGGATCTGGTGTACGATGAGATAAAAGAGTATGTGAACAGCATGAGAGAAAAATGGGAGACATATGGTTGTATAATGGACAGGTCCCACAAAAATGTCTGTCGTCGATTTCATGGTGTACTCCATAGGAACAACAATTTTTCCTAAAATTCAAATATGATAAAGGACCATGTATACATATATATATATATATGATCTGCTGAAGAAAGTAATTGCGGAAGTGGGGACAAAAAATATGGTACAAATAGTAACAGACAACCGCTATACATTTGTTAAGGCTAGAAAGAAGTTGATGGAGCCTTATCATTTATATTGGATTTCATGTGCAGCACATTGTATTGATCTTATGTTTGAAGCTATTGGAAAGAAGTAGCAAGTGGCCAATGTGATCAAACAAGCTAGAATGATCACAAATTACATCTACAATCATAATTGGTTGCTAGCAAAAATGCGTGAAACTTACAAAGGAGATATTATTTGTCTTGGACTTACAAGATTTGCCACAAACTACCTTGCCCTTGATAGTTTGGTTAAAAAGAACGCAGGACTAAAGTAATTATTCACATCTGATGATTGGGAAGGCCACAAATATAATGCTTCTAAGGAAGGTCAAAACGTAGATATGACAGTACTTGATCATACCTTTTGGGATCAGGCACAAACAGTGTGTGAACTTCTTGAGCCGTTGTAGAAGCTTTTATGTGTTGTTGATGCTCAGGTCTATCCAACATTGGGAGCAGAGTATAAAGACTACTCAAAAATAGAAGAAAGCGTTTGTATATTTTTCACCACACCAATACACAGTAGATTGTGTGTATTATATACACTTTTGTAACAACAATACAGCTGGAATATTCTTTTGTTACAACAGAAAGAGTTTACAAAAAGATTGTAACAGATGTTCCTTCTAGAATGTCTGTTGGATCTTTGCTGATGGGATTTTAATTTTGTGGGCTGATCGTTTGTTTGATGGGCTTTGTGATGTATTATCTGATGGGTTTTCTTTTGTACATTCCTTTACATGCCCCCTCAAACTCAAGCTTCGTGGATTTTGCAAATTGAGTTTGGCACATAAGACTGAGTGTCTTGCGATGGTCATAGGTTTTGTTAATAGATCAGCGAGTTGGTCTTTAGAGCTAACGTATTTGATTTCTAGGGTTCCATCAGCAACGCGGTCACGAATGAAATGCACATCGATTTTGATGTGCTTCGTTCGAGTGTGATACATTACATTTTGCGACAAGGCTCTGGCTCCATTGTTATCACACCAGATGGTTGGGCGTTAAGAAGGTGCAAACCCTAATTTGGAGAGAAATGACAAAAGCCAAAGAATTTTAGTGGAGAGAGTTGAAAGAGCTCGATATTCCGCTTCAGTACTAGAGCAAGTGACAACAGGTTGCTTTTTAGAGCTCTAATGAATGAGATTCTCCCCCAAAAAGACACAACCTCCCCAAGTGGATTTTTGATCATCAATAGAGCCAACACAGTCAGAATCTGAAAAAGGCATGTACTTGCAATGGAGACGATGCGGGACGAAAAAGGAGTTTTGTGCCAGTTGTACCTTATAAGTATCAAAGAACCCTCTTTAAAGCAATCTAGTGTGGTTGAAGGGGATTAGTCAAAAATTGACTTAGTTTGTTGATGATACGCTACATGAGGTTGAGGTCGCTGCTCCAAGAAGATCATGTCGAGCTACCTCACGGCCGACTAGGTTCAAGGATTATATTTGAGTTGTTTTTAATTATTCATTTGTTTTAATTTTATTTTTACGTTGAGTGGAATTATAACACTCCTTCAAGGGTTTTCTTTTCGGTTCTTTCCCTTGACGCTTTTATTTGAACCGACAGGATAGGTAATTCTTTTTCTATAAATATTGATGTAACTCGACTTGTCACACATCAATAAGAAAAATTACCTCTTTCCTAAACCTTAAAAGTCTACGTCTAAAATTCACCTTTGCCCCCAGCCGTCTACAATACGACATTCTGTTCTTCTTCTCTGACATCGTGTCAATTCACCTATTCGACAAAGGGTGCTTAAGGTATCAATTGGTGCTTTCATCTTCATTGGACTCATCGATTATCATCATGGCAGGAGAATTTCATGAAGGTTCGCCAAGTTCTAAATCCCAGGATGACGTTTTGTTAGCCATCCAAAACCTCACGCTTGAAATCCGTACCAACCGACAAGAACACCTTGTTCTGTCACAACGAGTCGATCAGGTATATTCCATCTTGGAGGCTAAAGCGTTCTTGAACCCACAGAATAAAGGGGTGTTGGGGAATCACCCTTTTGGTCCACGACGAAACCCTCAACGTGAGACGGTTGACGATAATGTTGATTCAGATACAACTCCTGTTGGGCGTGCACCAAATATTCGAATTGATGCGCCTAAATTCAATGGAACAGATCCATTGGGATGGGTTTACAAGGTGCAATCCTATTTCGACTATTTTCGGACTCCTGAGGAAGACAGACTTCGCCTCGTGGGGTTGCTTTTCGAAAGTCCGGCGTCGGACTGGTTCCTTTACCAACATAATAACAATTGCGTCACTTCCTGGTATGATTTTTTGGAGGCTGTAAAGCAACGATTTGATCCTGCGCATTATGAGGATTACATGGGCCTACTTTCGAAGCTTCAACAACGCACGACAGTCATGGAATATCAGGCAGAATTTGAGAGGCTGTTGAACAAGATTTCTGGGGTTTCTGAGACCACACTTATTTCCATCTTCAAGGCGGGGTTGAAGCCTCCTATACGGCGTGAAGTTAATTTACGAAATCCATTGACGTTGGGTCAGACTTTTGCGCTTGCTCGTGAATTGGCAGCCAATTACACAGACACCATGTCATCTTTGGTAGCTGGAGGTCACCGTCCATGGCAGACCACTACCACCAAATCGGTGGGTACTAATATGGGAACTCTCCAGCTGAGAACTCCTTCTGTTAATGTCACTCCGGCTGCAGCTCCTCAGGCCACGCCATCTGGGATTTCTACTTTGCCCATTCGAAAGTTATCACTGGCGGAACGAGAGGAGTGCACTTCCAAGGGTCTTTGTTGGAATTGCGACGAAAAATATGTGCCAGGTCACTGTTGCAAACATCGATTTCTCGCCTTACTGGGGACCGACGATTGGGACGATGAACAATTCATCGAGCCTCTTATGGATGATCTGATGGTTATGTCGGGGATGTCTCAAGTATTAACACTCTTGCTGGATCACCGAACCCTCGGGCGCTTAAGGTGACAGGTCTGATTTCGGGTGTTGCCGTCCAAGTCTTAATTGACGGTGGGAGCACGCATAATTTCATTCATCCGGCTATTGTTGAAAAACTTCGATTGCCAGTGACACCAACTACTCCTTTCCGTGTGTATGTTGGTAATGGGGAGTCGTTACCTTGTACCCATAAGTGTGATCAAACTACGTTGGTTCTTCAAGATCACAACTTTGTTGTCGATTTATTTGTTCTTGGAATTCATGGTCCGGATGTTGTCCTCGGTGTCCAGTGGCTTCAGGGTTTGGGTAAGGTTTCACACGATTATGCGGAGCTCACGATGGAATTTATGCATGGCAATACTGTGATCATGATACGTGGTGATGGTCATAATGTACGTCAAATATCATATAATGCCATGCAAGCCTTATATGACTCTTGTACTGTGGCAGCAGGTTATGAAATTAGTTTATTGTCAGGTGACGACAACTTGGACACGAACTTGACGGTGGAATTTCCCACTGATATCCCAGATAGTATTCGGATAGTGTTGGAAGGTCACGTCCAAGTTTTTCAGCTCCCGGTTGGTCTACCACCACCTCGACCGTGGGATCACAAAATACATCTTCATCCGGGTAGTAAGCCGGTAAATGTTAGACCCTATCGTTATCCGTATTTTTAGAAATCTGAGATAGAGAAGCAAGTCCAGGAAATGTTAGCCCAAGGGATTATTCAACATAGTCGTAGCCCTTTTTCTTCCCCAGTATTATTAGTGAAGAAGAAAGATGGGTCATTTCGCTTTTGCGTCGATTATCGGGCATTAAATACGGCTACCATTGCTGATAAATTTCTGATTCCAACGGCAGAAGAATTGTTTGATGAATTGGGACATGCCAGGTTCTTCACTAAGCTTGATCTCCGTTCAGGATATCACCAGATCCGGATGCATGAGTCTGATATCTTCAAAACGGCTTTTCGGACACATGACGGTCATTTTGAATTTTTGGTTATGCCATTTGGTCTCACAAACGCACCTTCCACATTCCAGGCTGCCATGAACCATATTTTTGCATCTTATTTGCGGCGGTTCGTAATTGTCTTTTTTGATGATATATTAATCTATAGTTCATCTTTGGCTCAACATGCGTCCCATTTGAATACTGTCTTGGGTATTTTGGCCCACAATAATTTCTTTGTCAAATTGGGAAAATGTACTTTTTGTCGTGATAAAGTGGAATACCTAGGACATGTGGTTTCCAATGGTGCATTACAAGCAGATTCCAGTAAGCTTGAAGCTATGGCTAGTTGGCCTTCTCCTAAGAACATTAAATAATTACGGGGTTTCTTGGGCTTGACCAGCTATGACAGGCGTTTCATTCGTCATTATGCTATGTTGGTTGCCCCATTGACAGACTTATTGAAGAAAGATGGCTTCCATTGGTCAGATCAAGTGGAATTGGCGTTCAAACGTCTAAAGGATATCATGACGTCGCCACCAATTTTACACCTTCCTAATTTTGATGATGTCTTTGTGCTGGAAACTGACGCTTCGGAGGATGGGGTTGGTGCAGTCTTAATGCAACAGGGTCATCCCATTGCATTTTTTAGCAAAAAATTGGGTCTCCGTCGAAAAGTTGCGTCTGCATATCATAAGGAATTATACGCCATAGTAGAAGCCGTTCACAAGTGGCGTCAATACTTGTTGGGACGTGAATTCGTCATCAGGACTGATCAAAAGAGCCTTAAGGAGCTCTTATTTCAGGTGGTGCAAACGCCGGATCAACAATTTTATGTCCGGAAACTCATGGGTTTTAAATTCCGCATTGAATACAAAACGGGTATTTCTAATCGCGTTGCCGATGCATTATCACGTCGTGAAGCTCCTGATGATTCGGCGACTCTATTTCAGCAATTTGCTCAGCCCTTGCCAAATATATTAGACCGCATTCGAGCTAAAAATGGGACTTTACCTGATCTGATTGCATTTCATAATGCAGCGGCTAATGGGACACTTCCGACACCTTATTCTATCCACGCAGGTATGGTATATTATCATCATCGTATTTGTCTGGGATCTTCATCTTCTTTGAAGACTGATATTTTGAATGAATTTCACTCTTCGCCGAGTGCGGGACTTCCCGGGGTGGATAAGACTTTCAGGAGGGTGGCCGAGGTTTTTTATTGGTCCGGTATGCGGAAGGATGTCAAGCTATTCGTCGACGCTTGCTTGACTTGTCAATCTACAAAATATGTGACGCAAAAATCTGGTGGGTTATTGCAGCCACTGCCCGTTCCCACTAGAGTCTGAGACGACATTTCTATGGATTTCATTGTTGGGCTACCTGTGTCGTGTGGCTTCACTTCTATTATGGTGGTGGTTGACAGGCTTACTAAGTACGCTCATTTTGGAGCATTGCCGACATCGTTTGATGCGCCCAAAGTGGCGTCTTTATTCCTGGAGGTTGTCGTTAAGCATCATGGCTTCCCTACATCTATAGTATCCGATCGTGATACTATCTTTTTGAGCAATTTTTGGAATGAATTATTTGTGCTGAGTGGAACTACGCTAAAAAGAAGCACTGCCTATCATCCCCAGACCGATGGCCAAACAGAAGTTCGTAACAGGGGTCTAGAACAATATTTACGAGCTTTTTTCCATGCTCGTCCGAATCAGTGGTCACTATTTTTACCTTGGGCGGAGTTAGCTTTGAATTCGACGTATCATGAAGGCATTAAAATGACACCGTTCAAAGCGTTATACGGTCGAGACCCTCCATCACTAATTCCTTACACGGCTGGGACAAGCAAGGTGCAAAGTGTGGATGATATGCTTGTAGAACGGACTGCATTGCTCAAGGTGTTGCAGCATAATTTACTTAAAATGCAACAGAGGATGATGTCCCAGGCCAACAAGCATCGGCGTGACCTTGCGTTCAATGTGGGGGATTGGGTTTTACTCAAATTGTAGCCCCATCGTCAATTTTCTGTCTCAAAACCTCAGTCTGCAAAGTTGGCAAGACGCTTCTATGGACCATTTGAAATTCTATCTCGAGTTGGCAAAGTTGCCTACCAGTTGAAGTTGCCTGCAGGGTCTAAGATCCATGATGTATTTCATGTGTCTTTACTGAGACCATATATTACAACGAGTAATGCACCCCCACTGTCGTCCTTTCCTGCAGAATTCTGAGATGGTGCCCCTTTATCTTTTCCAGTTCGAGCTGTGCGTTCTCGGTCTGTTTTGGTTGATGGCATTGTTCAAGAACAATGGTTGGTAGTGTGGTCAGATGGTGGTTTAGATGACGCGACGTGGGAACCTGTTGATCATATGAAACGTGTTTATCTTAGTTTAGCCCTTGAGGACAAGGACATTTCTGATGGCAGGGTAAATGATACGCTAGATGAGGTTGAGGTCGCTGCTCCGAGAAGATCAAGTCGAGCTACCTCACGGCCGACTAGGTTCAAGGATTATATTTGAGTTGTTTTTAATTATTCATTTGTTTTAATTTTATTTTTATGTTGAGTGGAATTATAACACTCCTTCAAGGGTATTCTTTTTGGTTCTTTCCCTTGACGCTTTTATTTGAACCGACAAGATAGGTAATTCTTTTTCTGTAAATATTGATGTAACTCGACTTGTCACACATCAATAAGAAAAATTACCTCTTTCCTAAACCCTAAAAATCTACGTCTAAAATTCACCTTTGCCCCCAGCCGTCTACAATACGACATTCTGTTCTTCTTCTCTGATATCATGTCGATTCACCTATTCGACAAAGGGTGCTTAAGGTATCAGTTGACAATATAACAGATATCAGGGCAACTGTTGCAGAGATACTGAAGACCACCAATAATGTTGCGATAATCAGAAGGGTTGTTAATTGGATTGCCATCAAATGCAGAGAGCTTCTGACCAATGGAAACAGGAGTGGAACATGACTTACAGGTATGCATATTTTCGCTGAGTAGGAGATCATTAATGTATTTATGTTCAGATAGATACAGACCTGTAGAATTTCTCTTTACTTCAAAACCTAGGAAATAGTGTAATGAACCAAGAGTCTTTAGGGCAAATTGCTGATTTAATCAATGAATGAGGTCTTGTGTTGCTGCTTGATTGTTGCCAGTAACCAGTATGTCATCAACATACACTAGAAGGTATAGCTTTACTTGTTTGTGATGAAGATAGAACAAGGATGTGTCACATGTTGAGGGTTTAAAACCCCAGTTCTGGAGAGCCTATTTAAGTGTTAAAAACTAGGCTCGAGGGGCCTACTTTAGCCCATACAATGCTTTTGAAAGATGGTAAACATGGGTAGGATAAGTTGAATTGACATACCCTTGTGGTTGATGAATGTAAACTTCATCCTATAGTGTCCCATTGAGAAAGGCATTGTTGATGTCAATTTGTTGTATGTCCCACTAAAAAGATACCACTAGAGATAGGATCACTTTAATGGTAGAGGATTTTACTACTAGACTGAAAGTTTTAGTAAAGTCCACACTTGGGTTCTGGTTAAACCCTTTTGCCACCAAGTGAGCTTTCGCTTTGTCAAAAGAGCCATCTGAGTGACGTTTTAGTCTAAAACCCATTTTGTGCCCAAAACATTCATGTTAGGATGATAAGGGACAAAAGTCCAGGTCTAATTTTGGTGTAGAGCATGCATTTCAGCATCCATAGCAGCCTTCCAAATAGGGTCCTGTAAGGCAAAAGAAACAGATTTGGGTTCTGTGATGGGTAAGGTGTATAAAGGGGTGTGATATAGTTTTGGTTTGAAGATGCCACTCTTGGAGCGAGTTTGCATTGGATGATTATTAGTGACAGGGAGAGAATGATGAGTAGGGATAGTGTTTGTTTGGAGAGGGTGAGATGAGGAGGAAATAGGAGAGCAAATAAGTTGTACTAGTGATTGGTTAGGAAAAACAGATGGTGTAGGTAATACTGAAGATAAAGGAGGAGAATTTACCTATAATGGAAGTAATGCTGGGGAAGCCCTTGAAGAACAATCCTTCTACACTTCTGACAGTAGGCTGTAGAGAAGGTGAAGCAGTTTGTAATAGGGAGATGCGTAGGTGAGAATGAGCTCTATGTGATGAAGGATTTGAGTTTTGATGATTTTGGAAAAAGCAATGGATAAGGATATTATGTTTCATTAAATACTACATGACAAGAAATGTAGATTTGTCCATGAGCATTAAGACATTTATACCCATGATGAATGAGGCTGTAGCTAAGGAAAACGCACTTAGAAGTATGATAGTTGAATTTGTGAGAGTTGTAACATCTTAAGTAAGGATACCAGCTGCATCCAAAAGGCTTGAAATGATCATAGGATGGCTGTTTGTTATACAGAAGCTCATAAGGTGATTTGTTGTTTATGATAGGGTTGGGTAAGTGATATATGAGATAGGAGGTTGTGATAAAGGCTTCTAGCCAGAAAGAGAGAGGTATAGAGGCATGTGAGAGTAGGGTGAGACCCATTTCGATGATGTGACGATGTTTCCTTTCAGAAACACCATTTTTTATGAATATAGGGACAAAAAAATCGTGGTATGATGCCTTGTATTGTAAGATAAGGTATAAATGATTGATATCCCCCCTATAATTAATGTGAAAAGCCTTTATTTTATGATTGAACTATAATTCCACATGTGTTTTGAATTTTAAGAAGGTGGAAAAGGCTTCAGACTTGAGTTTGAGTGGATAGAACCATGTAAATCTGGTATAGGAATCAATAAAAATAATATAATATCTATTTCCTTCTGTTGATAGAGTTGGGGAAGGACCCCATATATTTGAATACACAATTTCAAAAGGCTTAGTAACATTAATTAAGTGAGTTTAAAAATGAAGTTAATGTAACTTGCCAACTTTACAAGCATCACAGAATGTAAGAGTGTTAATATCAACATGAAGATTCATAGATTTGGAAATATTAAATAGTATAGAGGGAGATGGATGTCCCATTGTAGCATGTAGCACATTTGCATCAGTAGTGGTAACATAATGTTGGCCCCCATATTTTTTTTCTCTAGTTAAGCATGATTTAAATGAATTATAAGATTTTGATGGATTTTTTTGAGTTATTATTGTTAATTGGTATTTTGTATTAATTTTGTTATATAATTTGCTAAACTTTTATATGTTTAATGTTTAAATTGGACTAATTAGGAGTTATTTGTTTAATTCTAGGTATATATTAAATTTGGACACAATTCAACTCAAAGAAAAGAAAAGAGAGCATCTGCACTGGAGTAAAAAAACATGAGAGAAAAGACATGGGCATGGACATTGAATAGGAAGAGAACAAAAAAGCATACAACATTCCAGCTGGTTGGATAATGGAAGACGTTGGCAGCTGGGGCAAAAAGGGACTGATTCATATCACTCAACACTCTCCAATCACATGGAAGCAGCAGGTGGTGTTAGCTAGGGACAACAAAGCATGGGTGGCATCAAAAAGAAGCACTCACGCACAGCCCTCCAGCAGGAAAAAAACACACTCAACCTTCAGCTTTCTTTTTATATTCATTGCAAGACTCACATTACAGACCAAAAAGGAAGGAGACCCATGCTTACACCACACCAACTGGAGCCAATGAACAGCAGGGAAGAAACCAAGCATCAACGTTACACACCAGGGGACAAAGAGAAAGGGGAGCTACGTGTGTGAGGAAGAGGGCAAATTTACCAGCTGGAGACGCACTGCCAAGAAAAAAATAAAAGAGCTGAAGTTACATGTGAAAGAAGGGAAGTGCGTTGTCTGAGGAGACTAGAGTGGACTGGAGACAAGGGTGTGTGCGTGAACAAAAAATGAAGGGAAGGGACGTGATCTGAAGAGGAGAGGGGGCGTAAGATTTTTCTGCGTGGGCTATGTATGTAAGAATGATAAATAAAATAAAATAAAAAGCTGGAGTGGAGTGGAGGCAACAAAGTGAGATGAGAATTAACGTTGAAGACTAGAGGAAAAAAAGAGAAGCAAGGTGTGGTGTGTGTGAGACGATTTGGTGAGTGGTGCTGTGTAAAAATAACATTAGAAGGGACACATTTACACATCCCTTAATACTCATTCACGACAAGACTGGAGGAACAGCAGGTGCAGAAGCAGCAAATGAAGACGTTGAACTTGTGAGAGGTAGCTGAACGAAATACATGTTAGCAGAGTTTACTCACACATCAGCCCACTCAAGACTTTCATTCACTCACGTTGAAGGCAAGCAGGAGGTGGCGTTAAAAGCAGCTAGAGCAAGGCATGACTTCGTGGAGCAGCAGATGGAAATGAAACAACCAAGTAGCTACGTTGAAGGAGGAGTAAGATAGCTGGGAGAAAAGAACGTGAGATGGTGGAGACCAAGGGAGACGCTAGCAGCAGGAGAAGAACAGCAACGTGAAGCAGCTGGAGAGGAGGAGCTTCGTTGGTCTGCTTTTGGAGTTTAAAAATCGTGAAAAGAAGGAGCAACAGTGGAGGAGGATGTGCATGAATAAGTTGGTTCAAAACTTATTTGTCATGTCAATGAACAATGACCAAAGATGTATAGTGCGTGGAAGGAAGGCTTGAGGCAATAGCTGGTGGAGAAGGATTATGTGTGGGGCAGCTGGCTTATCATCGTGGGGGCTGCTAGATTAAGACGCAAGTCAGCTGGTGAAGGGAGACTCACGTGGACAGCTGGGGAGATATAAGAAGATCAACGTGGATGCTGGGCAATGGACCAAGGCTGCTGGTGAAAGATCAAAGTGGAGGCTGGAAAATTCACCCAAAGGCAACTGTCACGCACATTGGAGCATCAGCTAAGTTTTTTTTTAATCCTAGAAACCACAATTATCTTTGGGATTTACTTTATTTTTATTCCGTATTTATTTTAATTGTATGGATTTAATCAATGCAGACATATTTTAAGACCATGATTTATGTTTCATTGATAACTATGTGTGAGTAAGTTTTTCTTTTCGGTTAAGGTTAAGATTAATATTGGATTAGGACAATTTTTGTGGTATTAATTTTTGCTTGATTGAATGCATATTTAGTCTTAATTTAGCTTGATCACCTAGATTAAAGACCTTAGATGATTAAATGCCACAACTAATGGGATTTAATTTGTCGGAAAAATTAATCAAGCGACATACTTGAGACTAAAGTGTAGACCAACCTTAGGATCTTGTATGAGGATACCTAGAATTAACGAACTTAATTTTAGGCTTCTTGTGTTTAACGCCTTTTATTCTGAATTTTCTATGAACCAAGTAGCGACTCGGATTTAAAAGAGAAGGGAACACCATGAACATTGGGTTCGACTTGCTTAAATGAAGTATTTCCTAAATTAATCCACTGTTATAATTTTTAGTGCCTAATCCAATTGAAGTCTAATACCTTAACCGATTTTTGTTATTTGATTAAATCTAGTCATTCTAATTTATACCTTTCATTTTTCATATTTTCTTAATTTGCTTACTTTATTTTATTTTATTTTCAAATCAATCAATTTTAGATTGTCTGAGTAATTTTTAATCGTTTAATTTAATTGTCTTACGTGTTGGAAAATTTTCCCTTGGGTACGATATCCGGTTCTTACCGATTTATATTACTTGTCGACGGGGTGCACTTGCCTCTAATTAGTTTAGATAAAATTTAATTGTTTTGTTTAGACCGCAACAATTATTATGTTAATCTTAGCAAGATTATGTGACATTAGTAATTTGAATTAAAGTGTTAAGGTAGTAAGATTACATGAAGGGCATTTTTGAAAGACCACTTAAGGATAAAAGATACAAGGCATATAAGGAAGGGCAAAATGGACAATTTAGAATCATTAATGGCAAAATTGAAATAAGAAGTGATGGCTTGCTTTTTAAGGAAGAAGCAAAAATAAAATTGGGAGAAAAGAAACAAAGAGAAGAGAGAAAGAAGAGAGTTCGGTGGAGAAGAGAGAAAGAAGAGAGTTCGGTGGAGAAGAGAGGAAAGAAAGAAGAAAAAGCTAGATTTTGATTTTTCTTAGTCCTAAAGAGTGATTTTGAAGTTATTCAAGAAGGGAAAAAAGGTAAAAGATGATGAGAGCTTCCATTAAAACCAACAAACTCTTCATTTGGTATAGATTCAAGGTAAGTTGGATTTTAATCTTTGGATTTTTGAAAGGGTTTTGATTCATATAGCTTAAGAAACGTATGGGTTTAAGGATTTTAGGATCAATTTTAGTGAATATGTCTTGTGGGTTCTCCAATTTGAATCCCTATTGAATGGAAATTTTGTCTTTAATAAAGGAAATCAAAGGAAGCAAGAGTAGAGGCATTTTTTAGCAAAGTTTCAAGCAAGAAAATCAAGGTGGGTTACATATTTATAATAGAGTAAATAAGCCACAAATGTGTTCTTTGAATCAAAGAAGTTAAATGTTTTAAATTGCATCATAAATGTTGCATTTGGTGCTTCTTAAATGAATTGAGAATTTGCTATATGTTTGATATGTGAATTGGGTTGATAATTTGTTAAAAGACTTTAAAAATAATTCTTTTGAGAAGATATATGTCTATGAAATCATGTTTTCAGAAAAAGGTTTTTGAAATATCTCATGTTCATGAAATCAAGTTTAAAAAATGTACCATTTTGGGCAATAAGTTTACAAGTTGTGAAATACATGTTATGTAGGTTTGGTTTGGTCCCTTAAGTATGTCAAGTGCACTTTGACTAAAGGCTTCTCTCGCCTGCCCGCTAGTGACATGGAGCTCCTTTATGGACTCCCATAAGTTCACAGCTACGCAAAACCATTTTGTGAGATTGCGATAGTACGTTATGTTCACGACTACACAGGACCCTTATGGGAAATGTGTAGTACATTCTGTTTTGGACCTTCCAAACCATTTTGATGTGCTTATGTGCTCATGATATGTTGATAAGTTCGATGCATAGATGATTTAAAATTGCTCATAAATTATTTGATAAATTGATAATTTTTGAGAAATAAGTATTTGATGATTTTTATTGTGAAATTACTATGGTTACAAAAATCTACAATGGCAATGAGTTTTGAAAATGGTTTTTGCTTGTTTTTCAATTATAAATCTATTACCCACGAGCTTTCAAACTCACCTCCCCCCCTTTCATTCCCATCTCTAGGTGATAAGAAAGAGATCGGATGAAAGAGAGTCAAGGCATTCGTTCGATTATGCATGTTTCTATATATTAAGTTAGATTTTGTAAAAGCAAGACTTTAGATGCATTTTGAGAATTATTGGATTTGGTATCTTTTATATTTTGGATTTTGATACCGATGATGTAAGGTGGCTTGTGATAAGTGCATATTTGTTTAATATTTATGTTTTAATTATTCCTTTTTATTCCTCTTGTTGATGCAATTATTGGGACTTAATTTGATTTAATATTTCCTTGCAGGGAATTATAATTTTTGCATGATGTGAGAAATTAAGAGGAGAAATCAACAATTAAATCAGCAGAGGGCGTTGAGGCGCGGACACAAGAGTAAAGGCGTGACCAAGAGAAACGAAGAATCATGAAGGGAATTAAGGAGGCTTTTGCAAACTTAATTGTCACATCATCATTAGAGACAAAATAAGAGGACCAAGGCAGCAAAGATCCACACTATAAGGGAGGACACGTGTGATGCAACAATGTTTTAAAGGAGAGTTTCAAAGTTTATTTGTCATGTCAACCTACAGTGATTTGGAGACACGAAATTAAAGGGGGAAGAATTAAAACAATTGGGCTTGGAATTAATAGAGAGGGGACACAGCACAAGACACAACAAGCCAAGGGAGAAAACGACAGGGTTGACGTGGAATAAAAAGAAAAACAACGAACAAGAGTAAAAAAGAAGAAGGAGGTGGCGTCGTTTTGGGAGACAACAAGACAACAAGAGGGCAAAAACGCTGCGTGGAGAAGCAGCTGTACATGAGCAAAGGAAAGGGTTTTTACGTTGACAAGTACCCTTAATTGTCTTGTCATTGAACAGTGAAAAGGGGGAGCCATAAGAACAAAACAAGAGGGCTGGCAGTCACGCAGGCAATAGAGGAATTAAAGGAAAAACGCTGGCGGCTGCTGCAAAGAGAGTTGACGCAGGTGGACTAAACTTTGGAGGGTCACGCACGCAGCACAAGGGGAATTCTTTTGGCCTGGAAGAAAGTCACGCACAACAGAAAATAAAAGAGAAAATAACGCAACAGTGGAGAGAGGACAATCAGCAGCGTGACTTAGAGATTTTCCTAGTTTTTCTTTCTTTTCTTGATTTTTAGATTATGTTAATTAAGAACTTTGTTTTGTTTAATTTCGTTATGAGTAGCTAATCTGTTTTAGTCGGGGAATTCAAATTGTTATGCTTTGACTCGTGAGACTATTGTTCTGATTATTTGGTTTATAATATTCGTACTGTTTCTGATTTACTGTCATTGTTTATTAATTGATTCTGCGATTGAGGCCTGATTGTAGAGTTAGTTAATTTACATATCGCCAACTGATTTACTTGGTGGAGTCTAACTGGGTGATCGATGTTTGTGGCAATTGGCACTAGGACATAGTACTTGTCTGATTTTGTGTGGAGGAACTTGCGATCTAACTAGATGAAGCATGAGTCAGTGCGTAGTCAGTTAGGGTTAGTGTTTCTTTAGAGTTTAATGTTGTTAATTAATTGAATCTCGGAGAGAGTCTCGAAGGGGTTATTAATTAATTAGGGAACAGTTTAAAGGAGTCTCTTTGATTGTTCTAAGATTAAGAAGAAACGAGGGAGCCAGAGGAAGTTGGTAACCATAGCTAACCTATTATTAAACCAAAGAAAATATTTGAGTCGATGATCGTGGTCTCTGCATAATAATTAAGAATTTCCTGGCTAGTTGTCGTTTATTGAGTTAATCAATTTTAATTGTGTTCTTTGCTAGTCTAATCGTAGTTGTTATTTTATTTGATTTTCATTGCGTTAATCATTTATTTGTGGTCAGATTAATTAGTAGTTCCAGTAGAAAACTCCAAAACCCCATTTTAATTATTTTCATTCTTTCTTTGGCATTTAAATAGAATCAATTATTCCATTCTCTGTGGATCGACCCCATTTACCACTGTGCGCAATTTATTTTCGTTTGGTGTTTGGGATTTATTTTTGGTGGATTCGACACCCATCAGCTTGGAATGCCATTAAAGCTTTGTAAACTCTTATTTGTTATTAATGAATTATGAATTGTGTATGGATAATGTTGAGTTGGAATTTGATATATTCTAAAGAAGTTATCAACTTGAGATGATGACTTTTGAGCATGAATTGTGGATGTATATATACACATAATTGAGATATTATGGAAAAAGAAAAGATAGGTTTTTGTTAATGATGAGAATTAGTTGTAAGGGATGAGTACAATGAGAACAGATTAAAGAGTTTAATGAAAAAAATTTGGTAGTTGAATTGTTATGAATGAAGTTGCATTAGAGGAAGTGAATTTGGGAAAATTTTTAAGTCTTCAGTGAAAATTATATACCAATTTCAAGGGAAAAACTGGACTAATTTGGGAAGAATTAGACAAATTTGTCTTCAAGAAAGTTGTAGCTTATCTTTTTAGTTTTCCAACGGTATAAAGTATGAAATTTTTGGAAAATGGAGTTGAAAGATATGATCATTGAAAGTTTGTGATGTTGTTTAAGAGAGACATTTAGAATAGCTATAGTTTTTGAAATTTATACCTTTATAGAGGCAGAAATTGTGCTTATGTTCTTCATAAAAGTTGTAGATATTTCTTTTATCTTTCTATTTATATAAAGTTTGTAAATTTTGGAGTTCTAGATCAAAAGTTATGGAAGTTTGAAGTTAAGATGTTGGTAAAGAAGAAAGAGTCACAGGTCCACCCGAATGTCACGGTCGTGCATGCGCATGATCGCGACTTCGCAGGACCACCAGGATGTCGTAATCGTGCATGCGCACAATCATGACTTCACAGGATCACCCGAATGTCGCGGTTATGCATGTACACGATCGCAACTTCCCTGTTTGTCCAAAGGAGGTTATTTTCTGAACATACTTTGATCTTTTTGTTATAACTTTTTCGTCCAACCTCCAAATGACTTGATTTTTTAAGCATTTGGTTCATAACATATTTCTCTATCTCTTTAAAAAAAATTTATAGCTTTTGGCATTAATTCAAAAAAGATTAATCGAATCAAAGTGAGGGTATCAATTGGAAGAGCATGAACTGGCCATTTTACTGAATATGCTTAAGTAGTTTGATGATATCTTAATCTGCAGAGCTCCAAATGAGATGATTATTATTTCTAAATAAACTAGAGACATAGAGATACAAGTATTTTGAAGAAAATAAATTTTAATTTGGACTCTAAGACGCTCAATTTTCGGATGAAAATTGAGTATAGTATACTGTTTCAGTTTAAGAACAGTCTGAAAATATGTGGGCTATAACTTTCATATTTTTGAACCAAATTGAATGAGTTTAGTGTCATTATAAACTTAAGACAACGAGGAATAAATGTTCTAAAGAAATCAAATTAAAATTCCAATTTGAGGTTTCCTAAAATCTGTTCAAAAATAGGAGAAATGAGTTCATTTTTTATGATTGACTTGTGTGGGCACGCCACCCATTGATAGCTTGCAAATTCAACATGTTTTTGGTCCTTTATTCTTTGCTTATTTGAACCTTATTGTGTTTAATTATGAGATTCTACTTAGTTTTTCTCACTTTAATTGAAGGGAAATAAATCAATTGCTAAGCTACAGCCATAGGGAGGAGACACGTGAAATGCAGCAATGGACCAACAAATGCAAGTAAATTAAATGGGCAGCTGAAGCAGCGATTATGCAGCTGGAGTAAGGAAGGTTTGAAGAATGGTAGCAACGTTGAGTTGAGGAGCTGATGGTTTTTAATTGGAGCAATTAAAAGGGACACGCAATAAGCTACGGACATCACAAAATTTGGAGGACTAGCTCACTTAATTGTCATCATCAGCAGCTATAAATTGGAGGGCCAACGCAAAGGAGAAATAAAACACTATTTTTGGATGGGCCAATTCTGTGGGCCTTAGTTTCATTAGTATATAAGTGAAAATTAGGTTTTAGATTGGATATACTTTTTCTTGGCCACCGAGAGGAGTTTGTGTGTTTTTCTTTTACATATTTTGTTTCTTCAGCTAGGAGAGGAATGTCGTTTTTTGATTCTTTTCAGAACATTACGTGTTTGTCGATAGTCATGCGAGGCTAACTCCTTTAATTCAGTCAAGGGATAATTCAAGGTTGAAGTTTATATGGTTGTGAGATCTTAACGCGCTTTAATTTATTCTTTGATTACATTGCATTTATGTCTTTTCTATGATTTCTTGGGATAATTTATCTGTGGTGAATTACTGTTATTTGTTCAACAGGGCCCGTTGTTCGTCTAATAGGAATTCACATAGCCAATCAATTAGGTTAAGTCCGTAATTGTTTATCCGAATTGATGCAAGTGGCAATTAATAGAACTTGATTGCGTCAAAGCCTTTGGGTTATATTAAGTGAAGACATAATCTAGTTTAAACGAATTCTCGTAGTCTTTGTTGATTAGGGCAAGGTCTTACTGGTTTTTAATTCTGTTAACGAGTTAAATCCATCGTTGTACTTAGGGTTACTTGTTAATTAGGGGTTATTATTAGATCGTATCTTAATAACCTAATAATACAATAAGATTGGTTGGGAGGACGTTCCTTTCGGCTATAACTTGTCTGCAATGTTAATTTGAATAGTTATCCTAGAGTCGATGATCAATCCATATGAATTTCATACCGCGAATTACCTTTGACTGGGTTTGTTTTCTATTGATTTCGAATTTTAATTATTATCGTTGTCTTGATTTCGTTTTTATTTTTTATTTTTTTTATCGTTAAACAGAAAAATTCCCCAGTTTTCACTTTATCTTTCAGTTTGCAGTTTCAGTTCTGGCTAACCTTAGGCAAGGCTAGTCTCTAGGGTTCGACCCTTCTCACCCTATTTACAGTATTCTTAATTTTTTTGTTAGGAAGAGCAGGTCTTTTATTTTTGGTGGTTTCGACACCCATCACCCATGTGGGATGATAGCTAACGAGGGTTCATTGGAACAACCCTACAAGGTAATACACACGCTCAAGTCTTATGATTTCCAGAGCAAGAGTTAGGTTCTAGACACATAGGCAGTAAGCAGAACTAGAAGAGGAATGTGTAGCAGATTGATCAGGAGAGGATGTAGGTGTGCTGCATGGGTTGCAAAAATACAAAAGAAAAATGCTGGGGTTCTGCGTGATTGACGTTTGCTGGTTGGGTGGAGATTAAAAGTATTGAGGCAGCGACGTTAGAAGGAGGACTGTGAATAAAATTTAGCAGCTGGTTTGCTTAAAAAAGAAAGGAGGCTGGTGGCTAAAAACAAAGAGAACGTTGCAGCTATGGAAGTGAACAACGCAGGCTAGGAGAGGAAAGAGCTGCGTGGAGCAAAGAGGAGAAAACTCTACATGAACGTTACACCCAAAATAAGGATAGTCTCCACTTACAACACTCCAGCACTCACGTTATTCTCTCCACTATCCAAGCAGCTGGTGGCAAACTCATCTTGAAGCAGCCACATCGAAGCACTTGGTGGCAAGGAATGATGAGCTGGTGGACACAAAACGTGAAGCAACTTGTGGATTGGATTAAAAAAAACGTGAAGAAGCTTGTGATGATTCAATACGTGGCAGCTAGTGGAAGAAGGAAAGGTTGTAGCTGCTGGTGAGATGAAAATAGCATTGAGCTGGTGGAGAATAAACATACCGAAGCAAGCGATGCCACAAAAATACAGCTGCGGAAAAAAATTGGGTGTTTTTAATTTGTTTTAAATTTTTAATTTATTATTTTGATTGTGTGATTTTAATCAATGCAAATATATATTATGACCATGATTTATGTTTAATTGATAAATATGTGTGAGTAAATTTTTCTTTTCGGTTAAGATTAAGATTGATATTGGATTAGGATAATTTTTGTGGTATTGATTTTCGTTTGATTAAACGCATATTTCGTCTTAATTTAGCTTGATCACCTAGATTAAAGACCTTAGATGATTGAATGCCACAACCAATGGGATTTAATTTGTTGGAAAATTAATCAAGCGACATACTTGAGACTAAAGTGTAGACCAACCTTAGGATCTTGTGTGAGGATACCTAGAATTAACGAACTTAATTTTAGGCTTCTTGTATTTAACGTCTTTTATTCCGAATTATCTATGTACCAAGTAGTGACTCAGATTTAGAAGAGAAGGCAATACCATGAACATTGTGTTTGACTTGCTTAAGTGAAGTATATTTCCTAAATCAATCCACTTTTACAATTTTATTTTAAATGTCCAATCCAATTCAAATCTGATACCTTAACCGAACTTTTGTCATTTCATTAAATCTAGTCGTTTTAATTCATACCTTGCATTTTTCATATTTTCTTAATTTGCTTACTTTATTTTATTTTACTTTCAAATCAATCAATTTTAGAACGTCTGAGTAATTTTTAATTGTTTAATTTAATTGTCTTACGTGTTAGAAATTTTTCCCTTGGGTACGATATTCGGTTCTTACCGTTTTATATTACTTGTCGACGGGGTGCACTTGCCTCTAATTGGTTTAGATAAAATTTAATTGTTTTGTTTAGACCGCAACAAATTTTTGGCACCATTGCCGGGGAATAATTTTCTTATTGTGAGTCATTAGATTAGAGGGTGTTAATTGTCTGAAACTTAATTCTTGCTTTGTTGTTTATTTGCATATTTTACTTGTTTGTTTGACTGCTTTACGTCTGTGTGTTTTATTATTATTTTTTCTTCATTTTTAGCTCTGGATTTATTTGCTTTTTAGTTATTCCATTTTGTTTATGCTCACTCGTGGTCAAAAGCCCGAGAATTTGCTATTAGATACTGAGATTGAAAAAACTGCTCGCAGGTTGCGTAAAGAAACCAGGTTGGCTCGGAGTAGTACTTCAGCAGAAAGGACTAGAGAAGAGCAGTTTTTAGAGATGGAACAACACGAAGAGAGGTTGATGCCACATACTGAAGAGAGAAGGGAGTTGACTATGATGGATTTAACAATGGGGCACAACAATAGACCTATGCCTCCCATTATAAGGCCGACGATCACAGCTGCGAGTTTTGAAATTCCTCACAGCATTACATCCAGGGTGAGAGCATCCCAATTTGGAGGATTGCCTTTGGAGGATCCGAACACCCATTTGGAAACATTTTTGGATATTTGTGATTTGTTTAAGTAGAATGGAGTATCGGAAGACGCAGTGAGATTATGGTTATTTCCATTTTCTTTAAGGAATAAGGCGAGAGCATGGTTGGCTAGTTTGCAGTCGGGATCGATTACTACATGGGATGAGATGATGAGATTATTTTTGGCGAAGTTTTTCCCCCCTGCCAAGGTTGCAAAGATGAAGAATGAGATCACTTCCTTCACTCAATATGAAAATGAAAGTTTATATGAAGCTTGGGAGAGATTTCGGGATATGTTGACACAATGTCCTAGTCATGGGTTATCCACATGGCAGCAGGTCAATACTTTTTATACAGCAATGAACCCATCGACCAGGAGTACCATCGATGCTGCAGCAGGAGGTATTTTAATGAGAAAAACGCCAGATCAAGCCTACAGGTTGATTGATGAGATGGCCACAAGCAGTTTTCAATATCAGACTGTTTAGTCCAATTCATATAGGTATTTAGGTCATATTTGCATTTATTTTATATATTCATGCATTCATTTTAATAGCATTTTTAGGTTAATTTATTTATTTTCATTGGGTTTGTTATTTATTTTATTTTCTCATTTTTTCATAAAAAAAGGCATGAAATTTGGCCAGACCATGAGATTGTTATGTAACATGAGAATTGGGAGCTAGCGTTAACTTTGTGAGTTGAGAAGGAGCTGAAAAGAAAAAAATAAAAGGGAGTTAACGTGAGGGCTTGAAGGAGTTGCTGAAGTGAGTGAAGGAAAAATAAGGAGATAAAGAGAAAATAGAAAACAGAAGGTGAAGAGTGCGTGAATCTAGGGGGCTAGTTGGGTGAGTGAGAGCTGAAACTGCAGAAGGAAACAAGAGGAGTGTGGTCTGTGGGGTGGACTGGAGAGCTGAACGTTACACTGAACCCACCAAGCACTAGCTCTCAACGTTATACAGCCAAAAACAAAAAAAAAACATTGAAGTGAGGGACCAAGTTTACAGCTAAAGGACTGACCAAGCAACAATGTTACAACACAAGTGGGAGGACCAGCTTGAAGGAGACCCATACGTGAACAACATGGAGGAACTACACCAAATGATCGAAGACAGCTGGTTTTTGGGTGGTGAATCACGTTAAACCACCAAGCTCCAAGACCAACATGACAAAAGAAGGAAGCAAGGGCCAGCAAATACACTCCACTCTTCTACAAAGCCCTGAACGTTACAGCCCTCACATATACTCTTGATACACACGTTAAAGTGAGGAGAGTTGAGGAGGAAAAGAGGGGGCTGGGCAAGATGAGCAAAACGTGAGTTACATATGAGGAATGTAACGTGAAGTCTAATGGAGAGGGGAAGCAGAAACGTGTACAGCTGGTGGGATATGAAATAAGGTTGATCTTGTTACAAGAGAAGGAAACCAAGTGGGCAGCTGGGTCTTTGGAGGGAATAATGTTAAACTAAGGGAGACCCACAACCCATGCTGAAAAAAAGAAGAAGAAAGAGAGCAGCAAGGAATGGGCAGTGAGCTGGAAAGAAAAAAATAAAAAGGAGTGTGGACTGGTGTGTGCGTGAATGAGGGTGTGGGTAAAAGAAAGAGAACAAGATGTGAGAGGAGCTGGAAAAGAGAATAAAAAAAAGGGCAGCGGCAGCACATGAAAGAGGGACCAGCGTTGGAGAAATAAAGGAGAGGATGAGCAGCTGCGCAGGTGGTGGATCACGCTGAAGGCTGTAGCAAACTTAGAGAGAGCGGCAGATAAGGGAGTAGACTAAGGAGCAAAGGTTTTCAATTAGACAGTATTTATTACTCTTTAGGGAGTAGCTGCGCAGGAAAGGAAAAAGACACAACAGCGGCAGCAACGTGAGAAGCCAACGCACGCAGCTGGAGAAGTGACGCCAAAGCTGGGCAAATATTTTCCAGACTGGTTTCTTAAACGTTTTATGTCCAAGGCTCATCTTGGTTTTTCGTTCCTACTCTGTTAATGTTTATTTATCTTGATTTAATATTTATTTTGTTAAACATGAACATGATTGAGTAGATTTCTTGTTGGGAATTTCTACATGATTTGATTCTGGATTTTGTTTAATAAAATTGGTTTTTGACTGTTGATTCTTGTTTTGAGTATTATTGTGCTTGTTATGTGTTAGGTCTTGCATAATTTGCGTTGAGATTATCGGTTGAAGAATCGAAAGGTGAAGATCGGTAGTGGAAAAGCAAAATTAAGAACTTATAGATTGAACCTAGACATAGGCAAAAATCTGTGAGAGGAATCACCAACTAGATAAAAATCTTAATGGGTTTTAGTTAATTTCATGAGCCACGATAGTCGGGATTGATTTTAACTAAGACGCTTCTTTGGTATCTCGATAGAGAATCATAGATAATTTAGATCTAGTTTCCTTCAAAGTTTAAGGATCAAGTTTATTGAATAAACCAGAAGAGAATAATTAGAAAATCGATCACGAAACCAAATTTGAAACCTGTCTTTTACATATTTGACTCATTCCTTTCAATCATAAATTGCGCGGTTATTCTGTTTGTTTTAGGATTAGTTTTAGCAAGTCGTTAATTAATTAATTCCTCAATTATCAACGTTTAAGTGATTAGTCCAATTAATTGAGTGACCCAAGCCTAGTACTTACACAATTACTCCCTGTGGGACGATATTATACTGTACTACTTGAGACCCGTGAACTTGCGGAACTCCATCAAGTTTCTTGGCGCCGTTGCCGGGGAGTAATCCCTGAGTAATATTAGGCGACTGATTGTTTGGTTAAATTGGACATATTTTTTATAAAATAAAAAATAAAAAAAATATTAAAAAAATAAAAAAAAATTTCTTTTGTGTTTTGTGTTAATAAATTTTGTTAAAATTGATTTTTGTTTTGTTTTATTTATTTATTTATTTTTCTTTTTACTGTCGACCTTTTATTTTTGCATTTTCTCCACCTTGGATTTGATTTTGCTTAGTGTTTTGTTTTAGTCTATGCGAAGGGTCGTTAGTGCTGAAGAATTGTTATACGATTCTGAAATCGAGAAGACAGCTAAGGCACTAAGAAAGGAAGCAAAAGCTAGAAAAGCACGGGCAAGAGCATCTAACGCACAGTCTGTGCCGGAACGCCAAATCGAACCCGAATTTACTACAACTTTTCCACTAGAAGAGGTAGTCGAGTCGGACATGGCTGAACAAAACCAGAGAACGATGAGGGATCATGCGGTCCCAGATTTTGAGGAATTTCGCCCAAGCATTACAAGGCCTCCTGTGCAAGCGAATAATTTTGAGTTGAAACCTGGCCTTGTACAAATGGTGCAACAGAATCAGTTCGGAGGGCACCCAACAGAAAACCCGCATGTCCACTTGCAACAATTTTTGGAGATTTGTGAAATGTTGAAGCTGAACGGGATACCTGAGGATGCTATAAGGCTTCGATTGTTTCCTTTTTCGGTGAGAGATCGGGCTAAGGATTGGCTCCATTCATTACCACCCGGTTCGATAAATAATTGGCAGGAGTTGTCCAAAGCTTTTATGGCTCAGTATTTTCCACCCGGAAAGACTGCAAAACTTAGAAGTGAGCTGACTTCATTTTAGCCCAAAGAAGATGAGTCGTTGTACGAAGCATGGGAGAGGTACAAGGAGCTTCAACGTAAATGTCCACATCACGGTGTCCCGAAATGGATGATTGTGCAGATATTCTACAACGGAGTTTCTCCGGTTATGCGAAGTGCAATAGATGCTGCAGTTGGAGGTGATCTAATGGACAAGAATGAAGATGAAGCATTTATGTTATTGGAGAAAATTGCCTACAACAACTACCAGTGGAATAATGACCGGAAAGAGGTTAAGCAAGAAGGGAAGAAACCTCAAGGAGTTTTCGAATTGGACGCCTTTACCTTGTTAAATTCAAAATTTGAAGCTCTTTCAAGGAAAGTGGATAAGTTTGCTGCAGCTGCTGTGAGCAATGTGAATGCCTTACAGGATCAAGATTTTGGGTCGAGTATGGGAACAGAATTTCAGAACATTGGGCAAGAATTTGGGGCTGAACATATGAATTTTGTGGCAAATTATGGGCAGAAGAACCAAGGTGGAGCTTTCGCACTCAACAACCCAAGCCACCCCAAAATTTCCCTAACCAAACCCTTTACCCACAAAATCAACCACATTACCAACAGACCCAGAAACAACAAGACCGTGGACCCCCAGGTTTCCCAAGCTTGAGACAACAACCTCCACCTGAACCTAAGTCTAACCTTGAATCAATGATGGAGACCTTTATGCAGAAGCAAGGAGACTTGATTCAGCAACTTACTACCCGAATGGACCAATTGACGGTTCATAATAAGATGCTTGAGACTCAGATTGCGCAGCAAGCCGCATCACTAAGATTTGACAAGGGTAAGCTACCAGCACAATCAGAGGCTCCTAAGGAAACCAAGGCAGTGGTACTAAGGAGTGGAAAGGTTTTAGAACCAATGGTGTAGAAGAACAAAGCTGAAAAGAAATCCGCAGGGACAGACCAGGATGCACAACTTATGCAATCCGATGCACAGCCTGTGCAACAATCACCTGAGTCGGAAAAATACATACCACCACCACCATATAAGCCACCAATCCCATTCCCTCAGAGATTTCATAGAGCTAAGCTAGACCAGCAGTTTGGAAAATTTGTTGACATTCTGAAGAAGCTCTATGTTAACATCCCCTTTACGGAAGCCCTTACCCAAATGCCTACCTATGCCAAGTTCTTAAAGGAAATCTTGTCCAATAAAAGAAGGCTAGAGGAATATGCGACTGTGGCTCTTACAGAGGAATCAAGTGCCATTCTTCAAAACAAACTCCCTCCCAAGCTTCAAGATCCGGGAAGTTTCTCAATACCTTGCCAAATCGGAACCACAACAATCGGGAAAGCATTATGTGATTTGGGGGCAAGTGTGAGCTTATTGCCATTATCTATCTGTCAGAAATTGGACATCAGAGAGCTTAAACCGACTACTATATCATTGCAGCTAGCTGACAGGTCCATAAAATTTCCCATTGGGATATTGAAAAATGTGCCCCTCAAGGTTGGAAGTCTTTTTATCCCGGTAGACTTCGTTGTGCTAGAAATGGAGGAGGACACAAACATACCTATTATACTTGGGAGACCATTTTTAGCGACAGCTGGAGCAATCATTGATGTTAAGAATGGAAAAATGACTCTGAGAGTGGGGGAGGAAGAAATTGAGTTTAATTTGGGAAAGGCAATGAAGGTTATGGATGAAAAGGATTATTGTTTAAGGGTGGACCTTATTGACACGCTGGTTGGTGCTGAATTCAGAAAATCTCATCCAAAGGATTCGTTGGAACACTGCTTAGTGAAGGCTGTAACAACAGGGGGATAGATTTCATGGGGCCACTACCGTCTTCTCTTGGCAACAAATATATTCTTGTAGGGGTTGATTATGTCTCTAAATGGGTGGAAGCAATCGCTGCACCAACTTGTGATGCCAAGGTGGTCATTCGATTCCTCAAGAGAAATATTTTCACCAGGTTTGGCACCCCTCGGGCAATTATCAGTGATAGGGGAAGTCATTTTGTCAACAGCTCCTTCGCCAACCTTTTGAAGAAATATGGAGTGTACCACAAGTTAGCATTGGCCTACCACCCTCAGTCTAATGGGCAAGCCGAAATTTCAAATAGGGAGATTAAGAGCATCTTGGAGAAAACAGTAAACACCTCAAGAAAAGATTGGTCTTTGAAGTTAGATGATGCTCTCTGGGCCTATAGAACTGCGTACAAGACTCCAATTGGAACTACTCCATTCAGACTAGTGTATGGGAAATCGTGCCACCTTCCAGTCGAGCTAGAACACAAAGCATATTGGGCTGTTCAGAAGCTTAATTTGGATTTCAAGGCAGCTGGAGAAAAGCGTTTACTTCAGTTGAATGAGTTGGAGGAGCTTCGCTTGGATGCTTATGAGAATGCTCGAATCTACAAGGAAAGAACGAAGAGATGGCATGATCAACATATTATCCAAAGAGAGTTCAAGGAAGGAGATTTGGTCTTGCTGTTTAATTCACGACTCAAGCTATTTCCTGGGAAGTTAAAGTCGAGGTGGTCGGGACCATTCAAGATTGTTAAGGTTTATACTCACGGTGCAGTAGAAGTTGAGGATCCCAAAACTGGAGTATTTAAGGTTAATGGGCAGAGGTTAAAACCTTATGTGGCTGGATTTCCAATAGAACAAGGGGTTACTCAATCCCTCTCCAACCCTGACCCTTGAGCAACATTTTGGCCAAGTCAAGCTAAGGACTTTAAATTAGCGCTTCTTGGGAGGCAACCCAAGTTTCACACCTTCGTTGTTTTGTTTTATTTTTATTTTTATGTTTTTTTTTCTGTACTTTAAATTCACGTTCCTCTTTGTGTTATTTGCAGGAAATTGGACCTTCTGTTTACTTTTGAAAGGAGAATTACACTTCAAGAAAATGATTCCACTTCATTCTGTGGAAGTTCCTAGTGCCTCTTAACCATGATGTAGCATATTATTGAACTTTCTTGTTGTTTGTGTTTGAGTTTGCTCTGCAGCATTGCTAACTTTTCAGCTTGCATCATCTTGCATAGCCTATGCATGTGGCTGACTGTTGACATTTGCGTTGTCCTTAACTGTGCATATCCATGCTTACTTACCTACTTCAAATTGTACCTGCGTACCTTGACATTGAGGACAATGTCCTATCTGAGTTTGGGGGAGTGAGCATTAATTTTATCAATAAAAAAAAATTCAAAAAAAATGCATTAATTTCATCAATTTTTCAAAAATTTTCAAAAAAAAAATCATCATCAATTTTTTTTCAAAATTTTCAAAAAAAATTCAAAAACAAAAAAAAATTACAAAAAAATTACAAAAATACAAAAAATTGTCATTATTTTTCATTATTTTTAATTTTTCTTGCATAGTTAAACCTCATTAAGAAAATTTGATCTTTAAGGGTTTTGATTTTGACCTCACTTTTAGGAAATTGAGAATTGCTTGGAACCTAATTGGGTTTACCTTTAGATGGTTTGTGGATAGATTGTTCCGGATTAGTGCTCGGTTTCCAATTGTTTAATCATACTCATATTCTTTGATTTGAGTCTTTCCATCCATTTTATTTGAGTTTTGATCATCCATTAAATTTTTAGGCAAGTTGGAACCTAGTGAGATCTCGCCAATCCTAGAACAAGTTCTCTAGGCCTATCGAGGCGAAATATGAGCACAAATTTGATAAGGAAGTGATTAAGGCATTTTCTTTGAATTATTAACCACATTCCTACTTTTGGCTTAAAATAACCTTACATTCCCTTTGGAGCCAAGTTGAGCCTAAGTAAAATTCATATTTCTTTGACACCCTCATTTAACCAAGCCATAAGCCAAACATTCCCTACCTTTCATGTGGAAATGATTATTTAGGAGTAGGTTATGTGGGGGGTTGAAAAAAAAAGAGTACTAAAAAAAATTGTTTGAAAAAAAAGAGCAAGCAAGTGAGGGTTTTGCAGGCCATTGCCCCTAGTATGCAAGAAATTGAGTTTGGGGGAGAGTCAATTATTTGGAACGGGGGAATTCATTGATATTAAGTCTTGTAATTGTTACCGTTGTTATGTTTGAATTTTGTCTCAGTAAATGATGTTGTTAGTTCCCTATTTAAAAAAAAACTTTCTTCCTTGTTTCCACGGTTTTAATTGCTCTTAAAAAAAAAAGAAGAAGAAAAAAAGAGGTCCCCTACATTTTCCTATTTCTTGAATAATTGTTTCCATCTCATTTGAGCTTTTATTTTCTTTTTCTTTGGTCTAGCTAAGTTTAAACCCCAACGACCCCATTACAACCCTAATAAGACCTTTTGATCCTTTGAGAAGGAGTGCTAAAAATTAGTGGAGATGGGATGGAGAATTTTTGCCTATGGGATTGGTTAATTTGATAATATCTTTAGAGTCTCTTGGGTTGTAAATTGCCTTTGAATTTATTCGGCTTTTCTCTACTCTTGTGAGTTGGTTGGTTTCTAATTAGACTTAAATCAAGGAGTGTGTTTTTGAGCGAGCATTGGCATCCTTGCACTGTGAAGGTGGTATGGTTTGATAAGTGGCTAAAGGTAAATTTTAATTGGTTACTGCAATTCTGAAAATTCTAATTGTTGAGTGCTTCTTAATCTGTTTTGAACAAATTTTCTTAATTTTGCTTGAGGACAAGCAAAAGGTTGAGTTTGGGGGTATTTATTTAGTCCAATTCATATAGGTATTTAGGTCATATTTGCATTTATTTTACATATTCATGCATTCATTTTAATAGCATTTTTAGGTTAATTTATTTATTTTCATTGGGTTTGTTATTTATTTTATTTTCTCATTTTTCATAAAAAGGCATGAAATTTGGCTGCACCATGAGATTGTTATGTAACATGAGAATTGGGAGCTAAGCGTTAACTTTGTGAGTTGAGAAGGAGCTGAAAAGAAAAAATAAAAGGGAGTTAACGTGAGGGCTTGAAGGAGTTCTTGAAGTGAGTGAAGGAAAATAAGGAGATAAAGAGAAAATAGAAAAGAAGGTGAAGAGTCGTGAATCTAGGGGCTAGTTGGGTGAGTGAGAGCTGAAACTGCGAAGGAAACAAGAGGAGTGTGGTCATGGGGTGGACTGGAGAGCTGAACGTTACATCGAACCCACCAAGCACTAGCTCTCAACGTTATACACCCAAAAACAAAAAAAAACATTGAAGTGAGGGACCAAGTTTACGCCTAAAGGACTGACCAAGCAACAATGTTACAACACAAGTGGGAGGACCAAATAAGGAGACCCATCGTGAACAACATGGAGGAGCTACACCAAATGATCGAAGATAGCTGGTTTTGGGTGGTGAATCACGTTAAACCACCAAGCTCCAAGACCAACATGACAAAAGAAGGAAGCAAGGCCAGAAAATACACTCCACTCTTCTACAAAGCCCTCGAACGCTACAACCCTCACATATACTCTTGATACACACGTTAAAGTGAGGAGAGTTGAGGAGGAAAAGAGGGGGCTGGGCAAGATGAGCAAAACGTGAGTTACATATGAGGAATGTAACGTGAAGTCTAATGGAGAGGGAAGCGTAAACGCACACATGTGTGAACAAATATGAGAAAGAATGATGATTTAATATTCGCCATTGATCTTGTAGAGACGAAGAGGAAACGTAATAGCGAAAGGATTTTCTCTTCATGTTATTCACGTGAGCAGTTCTCGTTTTGTATAACTGTATAAGAAGTTAAAAAAAGAAAACAATATTTACAAAAAATATTTACACTCATCAACGAAAGTTCTAGAATCAGATATAAAGCAGTATAACAGTGTAACCACTTTAACGTCCTGCGTGAGTAAGAGTGAAAATTTGCTGATATGAGAGTGTCTATATTTCAACATCGCGCCTATATTTCAACATCCCTCCTCGAGTTAAGGCCCGATAGCAATCGCAGGGCTAACTTGACACTAACTTGATAAGCGATGGAGCACCGAGAACCTTTGTGAATGAATCGCTAGTTGTAGAGATGAAGAAATTTTCTCGGTGAGATAAAACCCAACTTGTCTTGTTCCTTTACTATGTGACGGTCAATATCCAAGTGTTTGGTTCTTTCGTGAAAAACTGGATTGGCTGTTATATGTAACGCAGCCTGATTGTCACAATGAAGGGTATAGAATTGAGTCTGCAACTTGAAAATCTCTCGAATGTAATATATCCATTGCGGTTATTCACCGTTGATGCCATGGATCTATATTCGCTTCACCGAGGATTTCGATCTCGTAGTTTGCTTCTTCGTCTTCCAGCTAATAAGAGAACTTCCCAGAAATATGCAGTACCCTGTTAATGATTTTCTGCTGTCCATACAAGATCCCCAGTCTGCATCGCAATAGGCCTCAAGTCTTAGGGAGTTGTTTGCTGGAAAAAACAGTCCTAAGGATGGTCTGTTCTTGATGTATCTCAAAACATGCAACGCATTCCTTAAATGTAGCTGTCTGGGATCATGTACATACTGACTAAGTTGTTGTGTGGCATGAGCCAAATCGGGTCTTGTATACCCCAAATAAAGTAATCTTCCTACCAATTTTCGGTATAAATATGGATCTTCTAATTTAGGACCATCATCAATACTCATCTTATGCCCTTTCATCAATGGTGTAGCCACAGGTTTACTTCCCATCAACCCTGCATCTTGGATTAAATCCAGAGCATACTTCCTCAGTTAACGTAGATACCATTTTCAGATCTTGTGATCTCTAAACCAAGAAAATATCTTGCATGTTGAAGATCTTTGATGGTAAACTTTTCATGCAGAACGATTTTATCGCTGCAATTTCATCTTGAGTTCCTCAGTAATCAAAACATCATCCACATACACCAAAGCTACTACAAACACACTTTGGATTTAGAAAGGATAAAGAGACAATTATCATGACATGATTGTTTAAAACCATACTCCTGCGCTTTCATCGTCATTTCAGATTCCATTGTCTAGATGCTTGTTTGAGGTCAGATAATGATTTCCTTAGTTTGCATACTTGAGTTGGTTTGGCTTTATTGTATCCTTCGGTAACATCATAAATACCTCTTCATCCAAATGGCCATGCAAGAATGCGTTGTTAATATCAAGTTGGTGAAGACTCCATGACTTTGATGCGGCAATGGCAAAAAAAATTCTGATAGTTACTACCTTAGCTACAGGTGAGAAGCTCTCATGGAAGTCTACTCCTTCAATTTGATTGTACCCCTTTGCTACCAATCTTGCCTTGAATCTGTCAACTTTTCCATTTTCTTTCAGTTTCACTTTGAAAATCCACTTACATCCTATAGGTCTTTTTCCTTCGGGTAGATCAATAATGTCCCACGTTCTGTTCATTTCTAAAGCTTCAATTTCTTCATCCATAGCCTTCACCCATCTTGGATTATTTTTTGCTTCTTGATATGACATTGGTTCCTGCACTTCAGACAAATTTGCAACAAAACATATATGTGCATATGATATGTGTTTCGGTATAGTGTATGGATAGGTAAGAGGAGTGTATTTGGTGGGTTTACTGATATGTAAGGGCCTTTGGTAGTTGGATAGATCATGCTCAACACTAGACACATAATCATTCATCCAAACTGGAGCCTTTTTGATTCGTGTACTGTGTCTAATGGGAGCTGTTTCGGGTATGGATATAGGTGAGAGTGAATTGCTAGGCTGCAACTGATCCTCATTGTTTTCAATTTCTGTCGGTGCATGCTCGATGGGATTATCACACAACTTCCTCCTCCATGAATTCGTTTGTGCTATCGATATAATAGGTAATGGGATTTGAGAGTTTGGGGTGGTAATGATATGGTCTTCCTTTGTTGCAAAGGGATAAGTATGTTCATGAAAGATAACATCCTAGAAACAACCAATTTCTGTTGTCTAGATCATAAAGTTTAAAACCCTTTGTTCTGGTGAATGCCCCAAGAAAACTCCCTAAAAGCTCTCGGTGAAAACTTGTCTTTGTGAGGTAAAGTATTTGTTGTAAAGCACAAACATCCAAAGCATTTGAGGTTGTCATAGGATGGTTTCCTATTGTGTAGAATTTCATAAGGTGTTTTCCAATGTAGGACAACCGTAGGTAATCGGTTTAGAAGAAAAGTGGCATGCAAAATGGCTTCCCCCCAAAATTTTATAGGAACTTTGGATTGAAACATCAAGGATCTAGCTAGTTGAAGTATGGATCTATGTCTTCTTTCTACTATCCCATTTTGCTTGAGGTGTGTACACGCAGTTTTCTCATGTATTACTCAAAGTCCTTTAGAATTTGTTGACACTTTTCTCCCACAAATTCTAGGCCATTATCGGTTCTAACTCTCTTGACTGATTTCTCAAACTGATTCTTAGCCATGACAATGAAGCTCTTCAAAATAGATGTAGTTTGACTCTTATGTTTCATCAAAAAGGTCCATGTACACCTACTTAAATCATCTACTATAGTGAGGAAATGATGTGCTCCTGTCATGCTAGAATGTTTATATGGTCCCCATATGTCAACGTGAATCAGCTCAAAAATATCATTTGCATTGCTATTGCTCTGTAAAAGGCGCCTAGTTTGCTTTGCAAGAGGGCAAATATTGCATTCAATGAAGTTTCAATCTCATTCATAAAAGATAGATGTTTGAGTACAACGTTTGAAGGATGTCCCAACCTTTGATGCCAAGTAAAATCTCGACATCAACTACATTATTTATGCAGCAAACATTTGTCCTACTGGGTACTGAATTGAGAAAATTGCAGTGTCTAAGGATAGCTTCGGGTGAGCATGAACTGGCATCAAGGACATATAGGTTTCCCTTCACCTTGCCCACTCCAAGGACTCTATTAGTCTTGAGTCTGAAAATGCAAATCTTTGGATAAAAACTACAACACAAGGTTCCTCTCTGCTAGTTTTCTAACCGACGATGGGTTATGTTTGAAATCTGGATGTATAGAACATTTTCCAGTTTGATGTTGTTATGGACAATCACATCACCATAAGAGTTAACTTGTTTGATAGTTCCTTCGAGTAAATGGACAAGGATTTTTTGGTCAAGGTTTTACGTGAAGTGAAGGAATGTTTAAATGCACATATATGATTAGTTGCACCGGTGTCCACAATCCATTCATCTTTAAATTTACCATTTGTAGGTTTCATAATGAAATTACGCAAAATCTTCAATCAGGCAAAATTGACTTGCTCGATGGTGCCATTTGCTTCCCTTCAAGATTTTGGCAATTTCTAATCAAGCATTTCGTATTCTTTGGTGGGAATCAGATCATTGAAGCTTTCGCATTGTCACCGGAGTTTTCCTCAAAATAGTATTGACCATATTAACTCTTCCTTTTAAAGAATCGGTCTCATCCTTCCTTAATTGTTTATACCAATCTGGATATCCATGGAGCTTGAAGCACGTATCCTTGGTATGCCCTCCACCTTCTGATATTCACGCTTCTATCATCCTTCTTCGCCATTCCCTTTCTTATAAGAACTAATCTTATTTGTGTCGACTCGTAACATGTTCCTTTAATCATCAAGGCACTTGCATCAGTATTTTCTGCAAAGTCCATTTGTACATTCTTCTGCTTCTCTACTCTCAGTATCATTGAATAAGCTTTGTTAACAGAAGGCATAGGTTCCAGGACCAAGATTTGGTTCCTAACATTGTCATAACTTTCATTTAAACCCATAAGAAATTGAATGAGTTTGGTCTGGGACATAATATCCAGAAAATTTCCAGCAGCATTGCAAGTACAATTTCTCATCGCTCCACATGAACATTGAGGAATGGGCTGAAGGACATTCAACTCTTCCCACAATTTTTTCATCTTACTGTAATACATGGCAACAGAGGAATTACCTTGCTCCATGGAAGAGATCTGCCTCTGTATTTGGTAGATTTGAGGGCCATTACTTTCACCAAATTGCTCTTCTAGTTCTTGCCAAAGTTTTCTAGCTGAGGTAGAGTAGATAAAGGTTTCGGCTATGTCTTTTTGCATTGAACTGATTATCCAAGAGCTGACCATTTCATCTACCCTTCTCCATTTCGAGCGAGTGGGTTCATCCGTTGGTTCCACCAAGCTTCCATTAACAAATCCCAGCTTATTCTTGGCCGCTAGAGCTCTTTTCATAGATCTGTTCCATGTCAGAAAGTTGCTATCATTGAGTAAGACAGTTACAAGAGCCATTCCTGGGTTATCAGATCCTTGCAAAAATAAGGGATCGTCAGAGTTTTGAATAACATTTGTATTTCTATTTATGGGATCGACAACTTCATCGACGTTGGCCATGACGAAGAGTATGGTAGGTTTCTGAGTTTAACACAAAAATGGTAAGGTTCACAGATTCAAGAACCTGGCTCTGATACCATGAACAAATATGAGAAAGAATGACAGATTTAATATTCTACCATTGATACTGTAGAGACGAAGAGGAAACGTAATAGCAGAAAGGATTTTCTCTTCATGTTATTCACGTGAACAGTTCTCGTTTTGTATAACTGTACAAGAAGTTAAAAAAAAAGAAAACAATATTTACAAAAAAATATTTACAGCTCATCAACGAAAGTTCTAGAATCTGTATATAAAACAGAGTATAACAGAGTGTAACCAGCTTAACGTCCCTGCGTGAGTAAGAGTGAAAATTTGCTGATATGAGAGTGTCTATATTTCAACATCAGCGTCTATATTTCAACATGGTGGGATATGAAATAAGGTTGATCTTGTTACAAGAGAAGGAAACCAAGCGGGCAGCTGGGTCTTTGGAGGGAATAATGTTAAACTAAGGGAGACCCACAACCCATGCTGAAAAAAAAAAAAAGAAAGAGAGCAGCAAGGAATGGGCAGTGAGCTGGAAAGAAAAAAATAAAAAGGAGTGTGGACTGGTGTGTGCGTGAATGAGGGTGTGGGTAAAAGAAAGAGAACAAGATGTGAGAGGAGCTGGAAAAGAGAATAAAAAAAAGGGCAGCGGCAGCACATGAAAGAGGGACCAGCGTTGGAGAAATAAAGGAGAGGATGAGCAGCTGCGCAGGTGGTGGATCACGCTGAAGGCTGTAGCAAACTTAGAGAGAGCGGCAGATAAGGGAGTAGACTAAGGAGCAAAGGTTTTCAATTAGACAGTATTTATTACTCTTTAGGGAGTAGCTGCGCAGGAAAGGAAAAAGACACAACAGCGGCAGCAACGTGAGAAGCCAACGCACGCAGCTGGAGAAGTGACGCCAAAGCTGGGCAAATATTTTCTAGACTGGTTTCTTAAACGTTTTATGTCCAAGGCTCATCTTGGTTTTTCGTTCCTACTCTCTTAATGTTTATTTATCTTGATTTAATATTTATTTTGTTAAACATGAACATGATTGAGTAGATTTCTTGTTGGGTTTCAAAGATGGGTAGTAGTTTTCGAATTTCTACATGATTTGATTCTGGATTTTGTTTAATAAAATTGGTTTTTGACTGTTGATTCTTGTTTTGAGTATTATTGTGCTTGTTATGTGTTAGGTCTCGCATAATTTGCGTCGAGATTATCGGTTGAAGAATCGAAAGGTGAAGATCGGTAGTGGAAAAGCAAAATTAAGAACTTATAGATTGAACCTAGACATAGGCAAAAATCTGTGAGAGGAATCACCAACTAGATAAAAATCTTAATGGGTTTTAGTTAATTTCATGAGCCACGATAGTCGGGATTGATTTTAACTAAGACGCTTCTTTGGTATCTCGATAGAAAATCATAGATAATTTAGATCTAGTTTCCTTCAAAGTTTAAGGATCAAGTTTATTGAATAAACCAGAAGAGAATAATTAGAAAATCGATCACGAAACCAAATTTGAAACCCGTTTTTACATATTTGACTCATTCCTTTCAATCATAAATTGCGCGTTATTCTGCATTTGTTTTAGGATTAGTTTTAGCAAGTCGTTAATTAATTAATTCCTCAATTATCAACGTTTAAGTGATTAGTCCAATTAATTGAGTGACCCAAGCCTAGTACTTACACAATTACTCCCTGTGGGACGATATTATACTGTACTACTTGAGACCCGTGAACTTGCGGAACTCCATCACATACAGAAAGGCATCCCAAACGACCTACAGGAGCTTATGTAGTAGACAATACAGTGGCGTTATCTGCTCAGATGGATGTTTTGACAAAGAAATTGGATAATTTGACGCACAGTATGAGAGGAGGAGCTAGCTCTTCATTAAGGAGTTGTGTTGTTTGTGAGCATTGTGGTGGAGATTCCCATGCATCGTTTGAATGTCAAGTCGGGAATCCTTTTGCTCAAGAGTCAGAAGAGGCCCATTATGTGGGCAATTATAACAGACAGCTCGGAGATCCCTATTCTAACACTTATAACCTTGGATGGAGGAATCATCCAAATTTCTCTTGGCGGAATGATCAGGTGGTACAACCACAGTCATCCAATGTTCAGAGACAACCACTTGCACCCCCTGGTTTCAAGGCTCCTACTCCTGCACCATCAGAGAAATCTAATCTCGAAGAGCTACTCTCGACGTACATTTCCACTACCGAGGTTAGGATGCAGAACCAAGAATCTTCTATCCGACATTTAGAGAATCAGATGAGCCAGATTGCAAGTTTGTTGAAGGAAAGACCTGCGGGTTCATTGCCTAGCACTACTGAGGCCAACCCGAGAGAACATGCAAAGGCTATTGTATTGAGGAGTGGCAAACAGCTTGAAGAAGTTTAAGAGAAGCAGAAGCATAAAGAAGTAGAAAAGAGTGAAGAAGATGAGAGTCAGGAAAGTGGCAAGGAGGCCACGAAAGCACCAGCTGAAAAGGAGGACCATCCAAGGTTATTTGCTGATCCCATCACACATCCGGTAAGACCTCGGATTCCTTATCCTCAAAGGTTGAAAGGTACGCAATTAGATAAGCATTTTGGTCGTTTTCTTGAGATATTTAAAAAGTTGCATATAGACATTCATTTTGTTGAGGCCATAACGCAGATGCCTTCTTATGCTAAGTTTTTGAAGAAAAAAAATTGTCTAATAAGAGGAGGCTTGAGGAGTATGCCACGGTGAAGCTAAATGAGGAGTGTTCAGCCATATTGTCGAGAAAGTTACCACCGAAGCTTAAAGATCCAGGGAGTTTTACTATTCCTTGTGTTATTGGTGATTTACATATTGATAAGGCTTTAATGGATTTGGGTGCGAGCCTTAATTTAATGCCTCTTTCTGTTTTCAGGAAATTAGGATTGGCGGAGCCCAAATCCACAACTATTTCACTTTAGCTGGCAGATAGGTCAATCACCTATCCGAGGGGAATCATTGAGGATGTATTGGTCAAGGTTGGGAAATTCATCTTCCCGGTGGATTTCTTAGTCCTTGATATGGAGGAAGATATTGACATCCCCATCATTCTTGGGAGATCTTTCATGGCTACTGCACGGACCATCATCAATGTACAACGTGGAAAGCTCATCTTGAGACTTCAAGATGAAGAGCTAGTGTTTGATGTGTTCAATGATATGAAGCATCCTTCTACTCTTGACTCTTACTATTTTATTGATATTTATTCTTCTGATGCTAAAGATTCTTCTACTATTTGTGCGGATTTGTCGGAAGGAAAAACGCAAGGAATGATCAAAGAGTTAGGGGAAGAATTGCAATACGAATTGGAAGATGGTGCAGTTGAGTTGGAGCAGGCATATTGGACACATTATAGAGCATACGAACTTTTCCAACGTCCGGCCAAGCTAGTTCCGAAGCCTTCAATTGCAGATCCCCCTTATAAGGAGCGATTGTCTCTTCATGACACTTTGCCTCCTTGATCGCAGTGCATGCCTTTCAGTAGGACTGTAATTTTCTTTCTTTTATTTTCTAGTTGTTTCCTTTGCGTTTCTTTTTAGTTTAATGCATTTCTTCGAGTTGTTTTGAGTTTTCTTCAGGTTTGCGTGGTTGGTAACCAAAAAAAAAATATCTTGGCTGATTTTTCTTCAGGGAAGTTTCTTCTTTCTCTTTTTCCTCGTTGTGTTTGATTGTTGACTACTTGAACATTAGGGACAATGTTCATATTAAGTGTGGGTGGGATTGAGCTTATGTGCTTACTGATGTTTATGATATTGATGTTGATGTTGAGAGATACACACTTGAATGGTTGCGACTCTTCTGGTCGCTAATTTGGGTCCTATTTGTGATGACTTTGATCATATGATTATGTCAAAGTAGTTGGAAGGAAAATTGAGTTGTTTGTATGAACTTGGAATAGGCAGCTTGAGAGGATAGTGAACCATGTAGATTAATTAAAGTAGTCAATTGCATAAACTTAGTCAATAACTGATACTGAGTGATGAGGCAATGTATAAAATTTTGATGGATTTTCATTTAAACATTTGTAAGGTTTTGAGTCATATGACTGCATCTCATAGTCATTTATTTTCTTTGTCATGTGTGATGCTTCCCTATGTAGATTACCTTCAAAACTTGCTCTGAATCTGTTTGATACTGCTAGTTACATGCATTATGAACATGATAAATGCCTTCTTTGTTTTTAACTTTCAGCTTAAATAACCCAACAAGTTATTTTTCCCTTGTTACCCCCTTTGAGCCTTTAACCTTGTTGTTTTCTTATTAATCGTATTACATTGAAACTTGAAAACTTTTAGCCTTACCATTTCACAAGTTAAATGAAGTACTAAGCATTTGATTCCTTGATTTGGGGACTTTTGTTTTACATGTTATTCTGAGATATTTTAGAGGCACATCTACTCAATTGTTGAAAAAAAGAAAAAAAATACAAAAAAAAGAAAAGAAAAACAAAAAAAATCAAAATCAAAACAGTAGCGTTTGATAGTAATGAGTAGTTGTAGTCCCGTATTTCTGTATGTACATTTCAAAAATTCTTTTTGATTGTCCCACGTCACTTAGTACTTTGTGCATACTTATGAGTAGCCTTTGTTCTTTTTACCTCACCTTAACCTAAATCCCATTACAACCCTTAATAAAAGCCCTTTTGATCCATCATGGGATGTACTCTATGTAGTGAAAAATAGGTGAATTTGCAAGTCTATGGTAGCGTAATCTCATAGAGGAAGTTTTGAGCGAAACACAACCCTTATACACTTGAGTGACATGAGTGAATATCGTGAGGAAAATTCATTTTAATTTTGTGCTTGCTTTTGATCAAAGATATCTACATTTGATTTTGTTTATGTGCATTGATGAAAATATTATGATACATGTAGTAGTTTGATACTCAAGTTTGTTGAATTTTAAGGGATTGCAATCACTTGATTTTCGTTGAAAATAAAATGACAGAATATGATAGTTGTGACCTAAGTAAGTTGCTTGAGGACAAGCAACCATTCAAGTGTGGGGGTGTTGTTAAAGGATATTTTGAGTGGCTATTTAGAACTTAATTCAAAGTCATTTACATTCATTTTATGTTCATCTATGACTATTTTATTATGTTTAAGCATTAGTCGAGATTCGTTGATGTAAAATGCGTAAATGAAACAGATAGACTCGAATTGCATTGTTTTTCGGTTTCTGGTAGCTTTGACCTTTAATCATTGTGGGATTTTTATCTAAAGATTGATTTATCCAAAAATTCTGAAATTTCATACTTAAATTCTTGACTCATTGATGGATTTTTGGGACCAATTTCAGATTTTTCAGAGCTGGAATTTAGAAAAAATAAATTAACGAAATTTATGTCAGATTTTGGATCGCCAGAATGACCTTTCGATGATGTTTTGATCATAACTTTTGACTCGGATGGCGAAATCCTGTGATTCAAGTCTCGTATTGAAGCTGACTCAAAGACAAAGACATTGACAAAATTTCAGCTCCTAAATCATCACGATTTATTTTTTATGCACTGTCGAAGTTGACCTTGGAAAATCTATTCTGACCAGCCAAGGACCAACGCCACTTCCATTCACCAAGGCTTTCAATTGCGGACAAAAGACAGCCTCCAAAATAAGACAAAACACTCACCATCAATTCAAAAAGAGAGGCGTGCGTGGGTTGAAAGCTTAAGGCAAGGAAGAGACTCTCCACTAGAAAGAAAGCAGCTGGTGGTTAATAACGTTGACACCTAGTTGTTGTAGAATAAAACAAGAGCAAAGACACCTGGATGGACATTGAATAGAGTAAAGATGCAACCAGCTGGTGGCTTGAAAAAAATTGCTGGAGGCGAGCGCAGAGAGGGACAAAGAGCATAAATTTTTGTGGGGCCAAAAATCTTTGAAAAACATGCAATATATAAGAGAAAAGGGAAGCAAGTGGCGGCTGGTAGTGCGTGGGTCTACGAAGAAGACAGCAAAAACAGAAGGAGACAAAGAGAGAGTGCGGCATTAGTGGACCAAGAACTAGGAAAATAAATTGTCATATCAAGATAAAAACATTAAAAAAAGGCAACGGAGGCTGTATGGATGTAGGTGTGCTGCATGGGTTGCAAAAATACAAAAGAAAAATGCTAGGGTTCTGCGTGATTGACGTTTGCTGGTTGGGTGGAGATTAAAAGTATTGAGGCAGCGACGTTAGAAGGAGGACTGTGAATAAAATTTAGCAGCTGGTTTGCTTAAAAAAGAAAGGAGGCTGGTGGCTAAAAACAAAGAGAACGTTGCAGCTATGGAAGTGAACAACGCAGGCTAGGAGAGGAAAGAGCTGCGTGGAGCAAAGAGGAGAAAACTCTACATGAACGTTACACCCAAAATAAGGATAGTCTCCACTTACAACACTCCAGCACTCACGTTATTCTCTCCACTATCCAAGCAGCTGGTGGCAAACTCATCTTGAAGCAGCCACATCGAAGCACTTGGTGGCAAGGAATGATGAGCTGGTGGACACAAAACGTGAAGCAACTTGTGGATTGGATTAAAAAAAACGTGAAGAAGCTTGTGATGATTCAATACGTGGCAGCTAGTGGAAGAAGGAAAGGTTGTAGCTGCTGGTGAGATGAAAATAGCATTGAGCTGGTGGAGAATAAACATACCGAAGCAAGCGATGCCACAAAAATACAGTTGCGGAAAAAAATTGGGTGTTTTTAATTTGTTTTAAATTTTTAATTTATTATTTTGATTGTGTGATTTTAATCAATGCAAATATATATTATGACCATGATTTATGTTTAATTGATAAATATGTGTGAGTAAATTTTTCTTTTCGGTTAAGGTTAAGATTGATATTGGATTAGGATAATTTTTGTGGTATTGATTTTCGTTTGATTAAACGCATATTTCGTCTTAATTTAGCTTGATCACCTAGATTAAAGACCTTAGATGATTGAATGCCACAACCAATGGGATTTAATTTGTTGGAAAATTAATCAAGCGACATACTTGAGACTAAAGTGTAGACCAACCCTAGGATCTTGTGTGAGGATACCTAGAATTAACGAACTTAATTTTAGGCTTCTTGTATTTAACGCCTTTTATTCCGAATTATCTATGGACTAAGTAGTGACTCGGATTTAGAAGAGAAGTGAATACCATGAACATTGTGTTTGACTTGCTTAAGTGAAGTATATTTCCTAAATCAATCCACTTTTACAATTTTATTTTAAATGTCCAATCCAATTGAAATCTGATACCTTAACCAAACTTTTGTCATTTCATTAAATCTAGTCGTTTTAATTCATACCTTGCATTTTTCATATTTTCTTAATTTGCTTACTTTATTTTATTTTACTTTCAAATCATTCAAATTTAGAACGTCTGCGTAATTTTTAATCGTTTAATTTAATTGTCTTACGTGTTAGAAATTTTTCCCTTGGGTACGATATCCGGTTCTTACCGTTTTATATTACTTGTCGACGGGGTTCACTTGCCTCTAATTGGTTTAGATAAAATTTAATTGTTTTGTTTAGACTGCAACAAGTTTTTGGTGCCGTTGCCGGAGAATAATTTTCTTATTGTGAGTAATTAGATTAGATGGTGTTAATTGTCTCAAATTTAATTCTTGCTTTGTTGTTTATTTGCATATTTTACTTGTTTGTTTGACTGCTTTACGTATGTGTGTTTTATGATTATTTTTTCTTCATTTTTAGCTCTGGATTTATTTGCTTTTTAGTTATTCCATTTTGTTTATGCTCACTCGTGGTCAAAAGCCCGAGAATTTGCTATTAGATACTGAGATTGAAAAAACTGCTCGCAGGTTGCGTAAAGAAACTAGATTGGCTCGAAGTAGTACTTCAGCAGAAAGGACTAGAGAAGAGCAGTTTTAAGAGATGGAACAACACGAAGAGAGGTTGATGCCACATACTGAAGAGAGAAGGGAGTTGACTATGATGGATTTAACAATGGGGCACAACAATAGACCTATGGCTCCCATTATAAGGCCGACGATCACAACTGCGAGTTTTGAAATTCCTCACAGCATTACATCCATGGTGAGAGCATCTCAATTTGGAGGATTGCCTTTGGAGGATCCGAACACCCATTTGGAAACATTTTTGGATATTTGTGATTTGTTTAAGCATAATGGAGTATCGGAAGACGCAGTGAGATTAAGGTTATTTCCATTTTCTTTAAGGAATAAGGCGAGAGCATGGTTGGCTAGTTTGCAGTCGAGATCGATTACTACATGGGATGAGATGATGAGATTATTTTTGGTGAAATTTTTACCTCCTGCCAAGGTTGCAAAGATGAAGAATGAGATCACTTCCTTCACTCAATATGAAAATGAAAGTTTATATGAAGCTTGGGAGAGATTTCGGGATATGTTGACACAATGTCCTAGTCATGGGTTATCCACATGGCAACAGGTCAATACTTTTTATACAGGAATGAACCCATCGACCAGGAGTACCATCGATGCTGCAGCATGAGGTAGTTTAATGAGAAAACGCCGATCGCTTCACAAAGTTGATTGATGAGATGGCCATAAGCGCTTTTCAATATCATACGTAAAGGCATCCTGCATTTACCTCATGTAAGCTTATGTAGTAGACAATACAGTGGCGTTATCTGCTCAGATGGATGTTTTGACAAAGAAATTGGATAATTTGATGCACAGTGTGAGAGGAGCAGCTAGCTCTTCATTAAGGATTTGTGCTGTTTGTGAGCATTGTGGTGGAGATTCCCATGCATCGTTTGAATGTCAAGTCGGGAATCCTTTTGCTCAAGAGTCAGAAGAGGCTCATTATGTGGGCAATTATAACAGACAGCTCGGAGATCCCTATTCTAACACTTATAACCCAGGATGGAGGAATCATCCAAATTTCTCTTGGAGGAATGATCAGGTGGTACAACCACAGTCATCCAATGTTCAGAGACAACCACTTGCACCCCCTGGTTTCAAGGCTCCTACTCCTGCACCATCAGAGAAATCTAATCTCGAAGAGCTACTCTCGACGTATTCCACTACCGAGGTTAGGATGCAGAACCAAGAATCTTCTATCCGACATTTAGAGAATCGATGAGCCGATTGCAAGTTTGTCAAGGAAAGACCATGGGTTCATTGCCTAGCACTACCGAGGCCAACCCGAGAGAACATGCAAAGGCTATTGTATTGAGGAGTGGCAAACAGCTTGAAGAAGTTTAAGAGAAGCAGAAGCATAAAGAAGTAGAAAAGAGTGAAGAAGATGAGAGTCAGGAAAGTGGCAAGAAGGCCACGAAAGCACCAGCTGAAAAGGAGGACCATCCAAGGTTATTTGCTGATCCCATCACACATCCGGTAAGACCTCGGATTCCTTATCCTCAAAGGTTGAAAGGTACGCAATTAGATAAGCATTTTGGTCGTTTTCTTGAGATATTTAAAAAGTTGCATATAAACATTCGTTTTGTTGAGGCCATAGCGCAGATGCCTTCTTATGCTAAGTTTTTGAAAGAAATTTTGTCTAATAAGAGGAGGCTTGAGAAATATGCCACGGTGAAGCTAAATGAGGAGTGTTCAGCCATATTGTCGAGAAAGTTACCACCGAAGCTTAAAGATCCAGGGAGTTTTACTATTCCTTGTGTTATTGGTGATTTACATATTGATAAGGCTTTAATGGATTTGGGTGTGAGCATTAATTTAATGCCTCTTTCTGTTTTCAGGAAATTAGGATTGGCGAAGCGCAAATCCACAACTATTTCAATTCAGCTGGCAGATAGGTCAATCATCTATCCGAGGGGAATCATTGAGGATGTATTGGTCAAGGTTGGGAAATTCATCTTCCCGGTGGATTTCTTAGTCCTTGATATGGAGGAAGATATTGACATCCCCATCATTCTTGGGAGATCTTTCATGGCTACTGCACGGACCATCATCAATGTACAACGTGGAAAGCTCATCTTGAGACTTCAAGATGAAGAGCTAGTGTTTGATGTGTTCAATGATATGAAGCATCCTTCTACTCTTGACTCTTGCCATTTTATTGATATTTATTCTTCTGATGCTAAAGATTCTTCTACTATTTGTGCGGATTTGTCGGAAGGAAAAACGCAAGGAATGATCAAAGAGTTAGGGGAAGAATTGCAAGACGAATTGGAAGATGCTGCAGTTGAGTTGGAGCAGGCATATTGGACACATTATAGAGCATACAAGCTTTTCCAACGTCCGACCAAGCTAGTTCCGAAGCCTTCAATTGCAGATCCCCCTTATAAGGAGCGATTGTCTCTTCATGACACTTTGCCTCCTTGATCGCAGTGCATGCCTTTCAGTAGGACTGTACTTTTCTTTCTTTTATTTTCTCATTGTTTCCTTTGCGTTTCTTTTTAGTTTAATGCATTTACATTAGGGACAATGTTCATATTAAGTGTGGGGGGGATTGAGCTTATGTTCTTGCTGATGTTTATGATATTGATGTTGATGTTGAGAGATACACACTTGAATGGTTGCGACTCTTCTGGTAGCTAATTTGGGTCCTATTTGTGATGACTTTGATCATATGATTCTGTCAAAGTAGTTGGATGGAAAATTGAGTTGTTTGTATGAACTTGGAATAGGCAGCTTGAGAGGATAGTGAACCATGTAGATTAATTAAAGTAGTCAATTGCATAAACTTAGTCAATAACTGATACTGAGTGATGAGGCAATGTATAAAATTTTGATGGATTTTCATTTAAACATTTGTGAGGTTTTGAGCCATATGACTGCATCTCATAGTCATTTATTTTCTTTGTCATGTGTGATGCTTCCCTATTTGGATTACCTTCAAAACTTGCTCTAAATCTGTTTGATACTGCTAGTTACATGCTTTATGGACATGATAAAGGCCTTCTTTGTTTTTAACTTTCAGCTTAAATAACCCACCAAGTTATTTTTCCCTTGTTACCCCCTTTGAGCCTTTAACCTTGTTGTTTTCTTATTAATCGTATTACATTGAAACTTGAAAACTTTTAGCCTTACCCTTTCACAAGTTAAATGAAGTACTAAGCATTTGATTCCTTGATTTGGGGACTTTTGTTTTACATGTTATTCTGAGATATTTTAGAGGCACATCTACTCAATTGTTGAAAAAAAGAAAAAAAATACAAAAAAAAGAAAAGAAAAACAAAAAATCAAAAAAAATCAAAATCAAAACAGTAGCGTTTGATAGTAATGAGTAGTTGTAGTCCCGTATTTCTGTATGTACATTTCAAAAATTCTTTTTGATTATCCCACGTCACTTAGTACTTTGTACATACTTATGAGTAGCCTTTGTTCTTTTTACCTCACCTTAACCTAAACCCTATTACAACCCTTAATAAAAGCCCTTTTGATCCATCAAGGGATGTACTCTATGTAGTGAAAAATAGGTGAATTTGCAAGTCTATGGTAGCGTAATCTCATAGAGGAAGTTTTGAGCGAAACACAACCCTTATACACTTGAGTGACATGAGTGAATATCGTGAGGAAAATTCATTTTAATTTTGTGCTTGCTTTTGATCAAAGATATCTACATTTGATTTTGTTTATGTGCATTGATGAAAATATTATGATACATGTAGTAGTTTGATACTCAAGTTTGTTGAATTTTATGATTGTAATCACTTGATTTTCGTTGAAAATAAAATGATAGAATATGATAGTTGTGACCTAAGTAAGTTGCTTGAGGACAAGCAACCATTCAAGTGTGGGGGTGTTGTTAAAGGATATTTTGAGTGGCTATTTAGAACTTAATTCAAAGTCATTTACATTCATTTTATGTTCATCTATGGCTATTTTATTATGTTTAAGCATTAGTCGAGATTCGTTGATGTAAAATGCGTAAATGAAACAGATAGACTCGAATTGAATTGTTTTTCGGTTTCTGGCAGCTTTGACCTTTAATCATTGTGGGATTTTTATCTAGAGATTGATTTATCCAAAAATTCTGAAATTTTATACTTAAATTCTTGACTCATTGAAGGATTTTTTGGGACCAATTGCAGATTTTTCAGAGCTGGAATTTAGGAGAAATAAATTCACGAAATTTATGTCAGACTTTGGATCGCCAGAATGACCTTTCGATAATGTTTTGATCATAACTTTTGACTCGGATGGCGAAATTCTGTGATTCAAGTCTCGTATTGAAGCTGACTCAAAGACAAAGACATTGACAAAATTTCAGCTCCTAAATCATCACGATTTATTTTTTATCCACTGTCGAAGTTGACCTTGGAAAATCTATTCTGACCAGCTAAGGACCAACGCCACTTCCATTCACCAAGGCCTTCAATTGCGGACAAAAGACAGCCTCCAAAATAAGACAAAACACTCACCATCAATTCAAAAAGAGAGGCATGCGTGGGTTGAAAGCTTAAGGCAAGGAAGAGACTCTCCACTAGAAAGAAAGCAGCTGGTGGTTAATAACGTTGACACCTAGTTGTTGTAGAATAAAACAAGAGCAAAGACACCTGGATGGACATTGAATAGAGTAAAGATGCAACCAGCTAGTGGCTTGAAAAAAATTGCTGGAGGCGTGCGCAGAGATGGACAAAGAGCATAAATTTTTGTGGGGCCAAAAATCTTTGAAAAACATGCAATATATAAGAGAAAAGGGAAGCAAGTGGCGGCTGGTAGTGCGTGGGTCTACGAAGAAGACAGCAAAAACAGAAGGAGACAAAGAGAGAGTGCGGCATTAGTGGACCAAGAACTAGGAAAATAAATTGTCATATCAAGATAAAAACATTAAAAAAAGGCAACGGAGGCTGTATGGATGTAGGTGTGCTGCATGGGTTGCAAAAATACAAAAGAAAAATGCTGGGGTTCTGCGTGATTGACGTTTGCTGGTTGGGTGGAGATTAAAAGTATTGAGGCAGCGACGTTAGAAGGAGGACTGTGAATAAAATTTAGCAGCTGGTTTGCTTAAAAAAGAAAGGAGGCTGGTGGCTAAAAACAAAGAGAACGTTGCAGCTATGGAAGTGAACAACGCAGGCTAGGAGAGGAAAGAGCTGCGTGGAGCAAAGAGTAGAAAACTCTACATGAACGTTATACCCAAAATAAGGATAGTCTCCACTTACAACACTCCAGCACTCACGTTATTCTCTCCACTATCCAAGCAGCTGGTGGCAAACTCATCTTGAAGCAGCCACATCGAAGCACTTGGTGGCAAGGACTGATGAGCTGGTGGACACAAAACGTGAAGCAACTTGTGGATTGGATTAAAAAAAATGTGAAGAAGCTTGTGATGATTCAATACGTGGCAGCTAGTGGAAGAAGGAAAGGTTGTAGCTGCTGGTGAGATGAAAATAGCATTGAGCTGGTGGAGAATAAACATACCGAACCAAGCGATGCCACAAAAATACAGCTGCGGAAAAAAATTGGGTGTTTTTAATTTGTTTTAAATTTTTAATTTATTATTTTGATTGTGTGATTTTAATCAATGCAAATATATTATGACCATGATTTATGTTTAATTGATAAATATGTGTGAGTAAATTTTTCTTTTCGGTTAAGGTTAAGATTGATATTGGATTAGGATAATTTTTGTGGTATTGATTTTCGTTTGATTAAACGATATTTCGCCTTAATTTAGCTTGATCACCTAGATTAAAGACCTTAGATGATTGAATGCCACAACCAATGGGATTTAATTTGTTGGAAAATTAATCAAGCGACATACTTAAGACTAAAGTGTAGACCAACCTTAGGATCTTGTGTGAGGATACCTAAAATTAACGAATTTAATTTTAGGCTTCTTGTATTTAACGCCTTTTATTCCGAATTATCTATGAACCAAGTAGTGACTCGGATTTAGAAGAGAAAGAAATACCATGAACATTGTGTTTGACTTGCTTAAGTGAAGTATATTTCCTAAATCAATCCACTTTTACAATTTTATTTTAAATGTCCAATCCAATTGAAATCTGATACCTTAACCGAACTTTTGTCATTTCATTAAATCTAGTCATTTTAATTCATACCTTGCATTTTTCATATTTTCTTAATTTGCTTACTTTATTTTATTTTACTTTCAAATCAATCAATTTTAGAACGTCTGAGTAATTTTTAATCGTCTAATTTAATTGTCTTACGTGTTAGAAATTTTTCCCTTGGGTACGATATCCGGTTCTTACCGTTTTATATTACTTGTCGACGGGGTGCACTTGCCTCTAATTGGTTTAGATAAAATTTAATTATTTTGTTTAGACCGCAACATTGGACTAAACCGATGGAGGGTTGGGTGAAATTGAATTAGGATGGAACAGTTAAACAAGGGTCTACTCAGGCCTCAACCGGAGGATTAATTAGAGATAGTCAAGGGTAGTGGTGTGGTGGGTTCCAGCAACATATTGGGCGGAGTCACCCTTATCTGCAGAACTCTGGGGAGTTCTATCAGGCCTTACGTTGGCCTGGGACCTGGGCTATCGACGCGTCATCGTCGAAGTAGACTCCTTAGAGGTCATTAACATTCTTTCGTTCTCCCAAGGAGTACTAACTAAGGATACTTCTTTAGTTGCAGGTATTCGTGGCCTTTTCCATAGTGTCTGGGAGGTCCATCTTCAGCATGCCTTTTGCGAGGAGAACCAGTGTGCTGACAGATTGGTGGTTTGTGCAATTTTCTTAAGTTTGTGCCTACACCTTCTCTAGGAGCCTCTGAAGGTTTTCTAGGAGCTTCTTCACAGAGACGCGCATGGAGTGTTGTATTCCTGACATATGCGCTAGATTGTTTGTGATCTTTCCTTTGCATTAAAAAAAAGAGAGGGACTTGCAAAAAAAAGGTGCATAATGGGTTTTAAAGATCATCACCGACAGATGGGAAAATTTTTATGACATCCATTACATACGGTAGGTATGAACAAATATTTAATATGTATGAAATTTTTATAATTTTCACATTATTAATTAAACTAAAATATTTTTTTCTTTCTTGATATAGCTTATTATTTAAATATGCAATACCATTGTAGACACAGGGTTGGTGAAGACTATGAACTTATAAAGGCAGTACGTGATGTATACTCTACATTAGACCCCAAATCAACTACAATTGGTGAAACGAGGTATTATTTTAATAGTTTGTTAATGTAATATATTTAAATTTTTTATAACTAAATTCAATTTTGTTACGACCCCGGCTTACTGGTTTTGCCCTACTGGTTTTAGGCCACTCTTAGGGCTCCGGTACCTCCCTTAGGCCCGCCCCCCCTCAGTGCTCAGGCTCACTGTGCTCGTGAGGTCAAGCATGAGGTTGGTAGCCCAAAGACCCCAAGGTGGGAATCGAACATGGGATGTAACCCATGCCCAACCCTCCTTGTACCATTGAGCTAAAAGTCACGGAGCCACAAGAGTGGCCTAAAACCAAGAGGCAAAACCAGATGGCAGAATATAAGGCGCTTTATAAAAGAAAATTTTATATTCGACCAGAGCTTCTTGGTTTTGCCCTCTTGGTTTTGGGCCACTCTTGGGCTCCGGTACCTCCCTGGCCGGGAATCGAACCCATGCCCAGCCCTCCTCCCACCATCGAGCTATGGTACAAGGAGGGTCTCACAGGTTACATCCCATGTTCGATTCCCACTGGGGGTGCTAGGCCACCAACCCCCAGTGGGAATCGAACATGGGATGAGCCCATGAGGGGGGTAGGCCTTGTGCCATTGGGAGGCACGAGGGTTGAGCAAGAGTGGCCCAAACCAGAGGGCAAAACCAAGAAGTCGGGTCGAATATAAATTAGCTCAATGGTACAAGAAAGGGATGGGAAATGGATAACAACAGAGAAGGATGAGAAAGAGAATGACAAACTTGCATAACATTCTCAATAATCCACCTTGGCATCACGCAATATATAAAGCACTTTGTTTAACCGTTCTTCACTCTTCATAGGCTTAGGCCATTTGTTTAGTCCTTTTCCCACTGGGCCTTGCCTCATGTTATACTTGCTCATAACAATACCGACCTCTCAAAACATCCTTAACATATTAATTCATAACAAATTTAATTGGCGGTTCACATATTTCAAAGATGCAATGAAAGGATTTGCAAAACCAATAGTAGTTATTGCTCAAAAGAGACGCCACACGGAAGTCCAATATAATTATATTTGAAAATTAATTGGTATTATGACACAAATTTGTACTTATACATCTATTACTTCATCATAGTTGAATGGTGGGTTATGTATGAAAGTGTTATCACAAACAGGATCATCATCATCGCTTGGAAAGAAATTGGAACACTTTTGCATTAATACATACAAAGCAAAGAAATAAATTAGCATACACTAGTATTATGAAAGTAGTATTTTGCTATTATAATATGAAGTCAAGTTAAGAGATATGGAAGCGTAAGAAAATCATCAAGAATTTGATCCAACAGCAATATTTGATGTTATAATAGATGATCGTGACGAAGAGGGTAATCAATTATTTCAATGGATTAAACCAGTTCATTTAGATAATAGGAACTGAACCCGGATCAAAAAATTCCCTACAAGCAGAAGAGGAGAGTATAAATGTTTCAAGAGTAATTCTCAAGAAGTAGGTTCTGAAGTGGTGAATGGTGATTGTTTTCAAAAGCTAAGGAGAGAACCAACTAAAACTCCTACTGCTTCAGCTCCTTCCAGGGTTACATATTCAGAATTTCAAACCAATGATAGTTCTGGCTCAAATGGTGACATCAATAGATACTCTAGTGAAGTTAGAGGCGGTTACGAAAGAGTCACCAATTTAAGCAAGACTGAGTTCATTTTCTAGGGAAGAATATTACACCCACGAAACATAAGATGAAGACCATGGAATTTTAGATGCTGAGCTAGAAACTGGTGTTGTAGGAAAAGACTATACACAGAGAAAGGTGTACAACATAAATGTCATGGAAAGAAGAAGAATCTTTTTCTACAAATTTTGAATCAATGAGGGTTAGTGGTGAATACAACCCTTATTCAGTGAATATTTATTATTACAACGTTGATCTATCCCCTAATTCTAGCCTAATACAAAGATATCAAAAGAAAGGTAACTGACTAATATATGTACGTAATGATAAATACACATAAGGAAATACATAGCCGTTGTAATACTCCCCCTCAAGTTGGTAAGTGTGGATTAAGCACTCCCAACTTGCTTCGCAAAAATTCAAACGATTCTCTACCCAAAGGTTTGGTAAAAATGTCGGCTAGTTGCATCTTTGTCGAGACATAAGCTGGCCGAATCACTTTTGACTGCATTTTTTCCCGAACAATGTGACAATCTATCTCAATGTGCTTCGTTCGTTCGTGAAAAATTGGATTTGCCGCAATATGTAATGCCGCCTGATTATCACAATATAATGGTGAAGGTTCTGCTTGTGGTACTCGCAAATCATGAAGAATATATCTCAACCAAGTCAACTCTAAACATGTATTTGCCATAGCTCGATTACCTTGGTGATGATCCGAAACATTTATCTGCTTCTTTGACTTCCAAGATATAAGTGAGGAACCAAGGAAGACACAATATCCTGATACTGATCGACGAGTTATCCGACATCCTCCCCAATCAGAATCACAAAAAGCTCTCAACTGCAAATTATTATTGGATGGCAAAATAATCCCCACCGAGAGTCCTTTCACATATTTAAGGACTCGAATTGCGATTCCAATGAGACTTGCAGGGCTCATGCATGAATTGGCTTAATACGCGGACTGAATACACTATGTCAGGTCTGGTTATAGTAAGATAGATTAGTCTGCCAACTAGCCTTCTATACTTTGTTGCATCTTGTAGCTTGTCGCCATCAAAGAGATCTAATTTCAAATTTTGTTCCATCGAAACTTCTCCGGTTTTGCACCTGTAAGTCCCGAGTTGTGTAACACATCCAAAGCATATTTTTACTGCGACATAAAATGCCTTGACCGAACGTGAAAATTCAATACCCAAAAATATTTGAGATCACCTAAATCTTTGATGTGGAAGTGCCGAAGTAAATACTTCTTGAGCCGATCAATTTCTTGCATGTCATTCCCTGTCAACAATATGTCATCAACATAAACAAGAATAACAGCGACATATGAATCATTGACCTTGGTAAATAGGGAGTAATTTGCCTTTGATCACAGAACCCCTTTTGAAGAACAAAGGATAATGTAGAGAACCAATTTCGAGAAGCTTTGCTTTTAAGTCGTAGAGTGATTTATGAAGTCGGCACACTGTGTTCTCCCCCTGCCGACGTAATCCAGGCGGTGGCTGCATATAGACAACCTCGTCCAAGTCACCATGTAAAAAAGCGTTTTGGACATCGAGTTGGTAAGCAAACCAATTTCTTGCGGCAGCGACAGTCAAAAGACACCGCAGAGTTGTAAGTTTGGCGGTTGGCGAAAAGGTCTCCTTGTAGTCGATGCCTTTAACTCACAGATAACCTTTGGCGACTAATCGCGCTTTATAGCGCCGATAGTACCATCGTAATTATATTTAATTTTGTAAACCCAACGACAACCAATAGGTTTCGACACGGGGAAAAGGAACTAGTGACGAAGTACGATTTCTTTCCAAAGGCTTGAGTTCAATTTGTCATGGCTTGTTGCTCTTCAAAGATGGCCCAAAACCAAGAGGGCAAAACCAAGAAGTCGGGTCGTAATATAAATTAGCTCAATGGTACAAGAAAGGGATGGGAAGCAGATAACAACAGAGAAGGGATGAGAAAGAGAATGACAAACTTGCATAACATTCTCAATAATCCGACCCTTGGCATCGCCGCGATATATAAAGCACTTTGTTTAACCGTTCTTCACTCTTCATAGGCTTGGGCCATTTGTTTAGTCCTTTTCCCAAATTGGGCCTTGCCTCATGTTATACTAGCTCATAACAATACCGACCTCTCGAAAACATCCTTAACATATTAATTCATAACAAATTTAATTGGCGGTTCACATATTTCAAAGATGCAATGAAAGGATTTGCAAAACCAATAGTAGTTATTGCTCAAAAGAGACGCCACTGGAAGTCCAATATAATTATATTTGAAAATTAATTGGTATTATGACACAAATTTGTACTTATACATCTATTACTTCATCATAGTTGAATGGTGGGTTATGTATGAAAGTGTTATCACAAACAAAGATCATCATCATCTGCTTGTGAAAGAAATTGGAACACTTTTGCATTAATACATACAAAGCAAAGAAATAAATTAGCATACACTAGTATTATGAAAGTAGTATTTTGCTATTATAATATGAAGCTGAAGTTAAGAGATATGGAAGCAGAAGAAAATCATCAAGAATTTGATCCAACAGCAATATTTGATGTTATAATAGATGATCGTGACGAAGAGGGTAATCAATTATTTCAATGGATTAAACCAGTTCATTTAGATAATAGGAACGGAACCCGGATCAAAAAATTCCCTACAAGCAGAAGAGGAGAGTATAAATGTTTCAAGAGTAATTGCTGAAGAAGTAGGTTCTAGAAGTGGTGAATGGTGATTGTTTTCAAAAGCTTAGGAGAGAACCAACTAAAACTCCTACTGCTTCAGCTCCTTCCAGGGTTACATATTCAGAATTTCAAACCAATGATAGTTCTGGCTCAAATGGTGACATCAATAGATACTCTAGTGAAGTTAGAGGCGGTTACGAAAGAGTCACCAATTTAAGCAAGACTGAGTTCATTTTCTAGGGAAGAATATTACACCCACGAAACATAAGATGAAGACCATGGAATTTTAGATGCTGAGCTAGAAACTGGTGTTGTAGGAAAAGACTATACACAGAGAAAGGTGTACAACATAAATGTCATGGAAAGAAGAAGAATCTTTTTCTACAAATTTTGAATCAATGAGGGTTAGTGGTGAATACAACCCTTATTCAGTGAATATTTATTATTACAACGTTGATCTATCCCCTAATTCTAGCCTAATACAAAGATATCAAAAGAAAGGTAACTGACTAATATATGTACGTAATGATAAATACACATAAGGAAATACATAGCCGTTGTAATACTCCCCCTCAAGTTGGTAAGTGTGGATTAAGCACTCCCAACTTGCTTCGCAAAAATTCAAACGATTCTCTACCCAAAGGTTTGGTAAAATGTCGGCTAGTTGCATCTTTGTCGAGACATAAGTGGCGAATCACTTTTGATTGCATTTTTCCCAACAATGTGACAATCTATCTCAATGTGCTTCGCTCGCTCGTGAAAATTGGATTTGCCGCAATATGTAATGCCGCCTGATTATCACAATATAATGGTGAAGGTTCTGCTTGTGGTACTCGCAAATCATGAAGAATATATCTCAACCAAGTCAACTCTAAACATGTATTTGCCATAGCTCTAAGATTCGCTTGGTGATGATCCGAAACATTTATCTGCTTCTTTGACTTCCAAGATATAAGTGAGGAACCAAGGAAGACACAATATCCTGATACTGATCGACGAGTTATCCGACATCCTCCCCAATCAGAATCACAAAAAGCTCTCAACTGCAAATTATTATTGGATGGCAAAAATAATCCCTGACCAGGAGTCCCTTTCACATATTTAAGGACTCGAATTGCCGCATTCCAATGAGACTTGCAGGGCTCATGCATGAATTGGCTTAATACGCGGACTGAATACACTATGTCAGGTCTGGTTATAGTAAGATAGATTAGTCTGCCAACTAGCCTTCTATACTTTGTTGCATCTTGTAGCTTGTCGCCATCAAAGAGATCTAATTTCAAATTTTGTTCCATCGGAAACTTCTCTGGTTTTGCACCTGTAAGTCCCGAGTCGTGTAACACATCCAAAGCATATTTTTACTGCGACATAAAAATGCCTTGACTGGAACGTGAAAATTCAATACCCAAAAAATATTTGAGATCACCTAAATCTTTGATGTGGAAGTGCGAAGTAAATACTTCGAGGTAGATCAATTTCTTGCATGTCATTCCCTGTCAACAATATGTCATCAACATAAACAAGAATAACAGCGACAGATGAATCATTGACCTTGGTAAATAGGGAGTAATTTGCCTTTGACTGCGCGTAACCCCCTTTTTGAAGAACAGTGGATAATGTAGAGAACCAATTTCGAGAAGCCTGTTTTAAGCCGTAGAGTGACTTATGAAGTCGGCACACTGTGTTCTCCCCCTGCCGACGTAATCCAGGCGGCGGCTGCATATAGACAACCTCGTCCAAGTCACCATGTAAAAAAGCGTTTTGGACATCGAGTTGGTAAGCAAACCAATTTCTTGCGGCAGCGACAGTCAAAAGACACCGCAGAGTTGTAAGTTTGGCAGTTGGCGAAAAGGTCTCCTTGTAGTCGATGCCTTTAACCTGCGTATAACCTTTGGCGACTAATCGCGCTTTATAGCGCTCGATAGTACCATCAGAATTATATTTAATTTTGTAAACCCAACGACAACCAATAGGTTTCTGACCTGGGGGAAGAGGAACTAGTGACCAAGTACGATTTCTTTCCAGTGCTTCGAGTTCAGCTGTCATGGCTTGTTGCTCTTCAAAGATGGCCCAAAACCAGTAGGGCAAAACCAGTAAGCCGGGGTCGTAACATAAATTAGCTCAATGGTACAAGAAAGGGGATGGGAAACAGATAACAACAGAGAAGGGATGAGAAAGAGAATGACAAACTTGCATAACATTCTGAATAATCCGACCCTTGGCATCGCTGCAATATATAAAGCACTTTGTTTAACCGTTCTTCACTCTTCATAGGCTTGGGCCATTTGTTTAGTCCTTTTCCACCGGGCCTTGCCTCATGTTATACTAGCTCATAACAATACCGACCTCTCGAAAACATCCTTAACATATTAATTCATAACAAATTTAATTGGCGGTTCACATATTTCAAAGATGCAATGAAAGGATTTGCAAAACCAATAGTAGTTATTGTCAAAAGAGACGCCACAGGAAGTCCAATATAATTATATTTGAAAATTAATTGGTATTATGACACAAATTTGTACTTATACATCTATTACTTCATCATAGTTGAATGGTGGGTTATGTATGAAAGTGTTATCACAAACAACATCATCATCTCGCCAGTGAAAGAAATTGGAACACTTTTGCATTAATACATACAAAGCAAAGAAATAAATTAGCATACACTAGTATTATGAAAGTAGTATTTTGCTATTATAATATGAAGTCAAGTTAAGAGATATGGAAGCGTAAGAAAATCATCAAGAATTTGATCCAACAAAGAATATTTGATGTTATAATAGATGATCGTGACGAAGAGGGTAATCAATTATTTCAATGGATTAAACCAGTTCATTTAGATAATAGAACTAACCCGGATCAAAAAATTCCCTACAAGCAGAAGAGGAGAGTATAAATGTTTCAAGAGTAATTGCTGAAGAAGTAGGTTCTAGAAGTGGTGAATGGTGATTGTTTTCAAAAGCTTAGGAGAGAACCAACTAAAACTCCTACTGCTTCAGCTCCTTCCAGGGTTACATATTCAGAATTTCAAACCAATGATAGTTCTGGCTCAAATGGTGACATCAATAGATACTCTAGTGAAGTTAGAGGCGGTTACGAAAGAGTCACCAATTTAAGCAAGACTGAGTTCATTTTCTAGGGAAGAATATTACACCCACGAAACATAAGATGAAGACCATGGAATTTTAGATGCTGAGCTAGAAACTGGTGTTGTAGGAAAAGACTATACACAGAGAAAGGTGTACAACATAAATGTCATGGAAAGAAGAAGAATCTTTTTCTACAAATTTTGAATCAATGAGGGTTAGTGGTGAATACAACCCTTATTCAAAGGAATATTTATTATTACAACGTTGATCTATCCCCTAATTCTAGCCTAATACAAAGATATCAAAAGAAAGGTAACTGACTAATATATGTACGTAATGATAAATACACATAAGGAAATACATAGCCGTTGTAATACTCCCCTCAAGTTGGTAAGTTTGGATTAAGCACTCCTAACTTGCTTCAAGAAAAATTCAAACGATTCTCTACCCAAAGGTTTGGTAAAATGTCGCTAGTTGCATCTTTGTCGAGACATAAGTGGCGAATCACTTTTGACGCATTTTTCCCTAACAATGTGACAATCTATCTCAATGTGCTTCGCTCGTTCAGTAAAAATTGGATTTGCCGCAATATGTAATGCCACCGATTATCACAATAAAATGGTGAAGGTTACGCTTGGGTACTCGCAAATCATGAAGAATATATCTCAACCAAGTCAACTCTAAACATGTATTTTCCATAGCTCGGTATTCTGCTTCGGCTGATGATCTGGAAACATTTATCTGCTTCTTTGACTTCCAAGATATAAGTGAGGAACCAAGGAAGACACAATATCCTGATACTGATCGACGAGTTATCCGACATCCTCCCCAATCAGAATCACAAAAAGCTCTCAACTGCAAATTATTATTGGATGGCAAAAATAATCCCTGACCAGGAGTCCCTTTCACATATTTAAGGACTCGAATTGCCGCATTCCAATGAGACTTGCAGGGCTCATGCATGAATTGGCTTAATACGCGGACTGAATACACTATGTCGGTCTGGTTATAGTAAGATAGATTAGTCTGCCAACTAGCCTTCTATACTTTGTTGCATCTTGTAGCTTGTCGCCATCAAAGAGATCTAATTTCAAATTTTGTTCCATCGAAACTTCTCGGTTTTGCACCGTAAGTCCCGAAGTCGTGTAACACATCCAAAGCATATTTTTATTTGCGACATAAAAATGCCTTGACTGGAACGTGAAAATTCAATACCCAAAAAATATTTGAGATCACCTAAATCTTTGATGTGGAAGTGCCGAAGTAAATACTTCTTGAGCCGATCAATTTCTTGCATGTCATTCCCTGTCAACAATATGTCATCAACATAAACAAGAATAACAGCGACAGATGAATCATTGACCTTGGTAAATAGGGAGTAATTTGCCTTTGACTGCGCGTAACCCCCTTTTTGAAGAACAGTGGATAATGTAGAGAACCAATTTCGAGAAGCCTGTTTTAAGCCGTAGAGTGACTTATGAAGTCGGCAGACTGTGTTCTCCCCCTGCCGACGTAATCCAAAGACGGTACGATATAGACAACCTCGTCCAAGTCACCATGTAAAAAAGCGTTTTGGACATCGAGTTGGTAAGCAAACCAATTTCTTGCGGCAGCGACAGTCAAAAGACACCGCAGAGTTGTAAGTTTGGCAGTTGGCGAAAAGGTCTCCTTGTAGTCGATGCCTTTAACCTGCGTATAACCTTTGGCGACTAATCGCACTTTATAGCGCTCGATAGTACCATCAGAATTATATTTAATTTTGTAAACCCAACGACAACCAATAGGTTTCTGACCTGGGGGAAAAGGAACTAGTGACCAAGTACGATTTCTTTCCAGTGCTTCGAGTTCAGCTGTCATGGCTTGTTGCTCTTCAAAGATGGCCCAAAACCAGTAGGGCAAAACCAGTAAGCCGGGGTCGTAACATAAATTAGCTCAATGGTACAAGAAAGGGGATGGGAAACAGATAACAACAGAGAAGGGATGAGAAAGAGAATGACAAACTTGCATAACATTCTGAATAATCCGACCCTTGGCATCGCTGCAATATATAAAGCACTTTGTTTAACCGTTCTTCACTCTTCATAGGCTTGGGCCATTTGTTTAGTCCTTTTCCCAGCTGGGCCTTGCCTCATGTTATACTAGCTCATAACAATACCGACCTCTCGAAAACATCCTTAACATATTAATTCATAACAAATTTAATTGGCAGTTCACATATTTCAAAGATGCAATGAAAGGATTTGCAAAACCAATAGTAGTTATTGCTCGAAAAGAGACGCCACCTGGGAAGTCCAATATAATTATATTTGAAAATTAATTGGTATTATGACACAAATTTGTACTTATACATCTATTACTTCATCATAGTTGAATGGTGGGTTATGTATGAAAGTGTTATCACAAACAGCATCATCATCTGCTTGTGAAAGAAATTGGAACACTTTTGCATTAATACATACAAAGCAAAGAAATAAATTAGCATACACTAGTATTATGAAAGTAGTATTTTGCTATTATAATATGAAGCTGAAGTTAAGAGATATGGAAGCAGAAGAAAATCATCAAGAATTTGATCCAACAGCAATATTTGATGTTATAATAGATGATCGTGACGAAGAGGGTAATCAATTATTTCAATGGATTAAACCAGTTCATTTAGATAATAGGAACGGAACCGGATCAAAAAATTCCCTACAAGCAGAAGAGGAGAGTATAAATGTTTCAAGAGTAATTGCTGAAGAAGTAGGTTCTAGAAGTGGTGAATGGTGATTGTTTTCAAAAGCTTAGGAGAGAACCAACTAAAACTCCTACTGCTTCAGCTCCTTCCAGGTTACATATTCAGAATTTCAAACCAATGATAGTTCTGGCTCAAATGGTGACATCAATAGATACTCTAGTGAAGTTAGAGGCGGTTACGAAAGAGTCACCAATTTAAGCAAGACTGAGTTCATTTTCTAGGGAAGAATATTACACCCACGAAACATAAGATGAAGACCATGGAATTTTAGATCTTTGAGCTAGAAACGGTGTTGTAGGAAAAGACTATACACAGAGAAAGGTGTACAACATAAATGTCATGGAAAGAAGAAGAATCTTTTTCTACAAATTTTGAATCAATGAGGGTTAGTGGTGAATACAACCCTTATTCAGTGAATATTTATTATTACAACGTTGATCTATCCCCTAATTCTAGCCTAATACAAAGATATCAAAAGAAAGGTAACTGACTAATATATGTACGTAATGATAAATACACATAAGGAAATACATAGTCGTTGTAATACTCCCCCTCAAGTTGGTAAGTGTGGATTAAGCACTCCCAACTTGCTTCGCAAAAATTCAAACGATTCTCTACCCAAAGGTTTGGTAAAAATGTCGGCTAGTTGCATCTTTGTCGAGACATAAGCTGGCCGAATCACTTTTGACTGCATTTTTTCCCGAACAATGTGACAATCTATCTCAATGTGCTTCGTTCGTTCGTGAAAAATCGGATTTGCCGCAATATGTAATGCCGCCTGATTATCACAATATAATGGTGAAGGTTCTGCTTGTGGTACTCGCAAATCATGAAGAATATATCTCAACCAAGTCAACTCTAAACATGTATTTGCCATAGCTCGGTATTCTGCTTCGGCTGATGATCTGGAAACATTTATCTGCTTCTTTGACTTCCAAGATATAAGTGAGGAACCAAGGAAGACACAATATCCTGATACTGATCGACGAGTTATCCGACATCCTCCCCAATCAGAATCACAAAAAGCTCTCAACTGCAAATTATTATTGGATGGCAAAAATAATCCCTGACCAGGAGTCCCTTTCACATATTTAAGGACTCGAATTGCCGCATTCCAATGAGACTTGCAGGGCTCATGCATGAATTGGCTTAATACGCGGACTGAATACACTATGTCAGGTCTGGTTATAGTAAGATAGATTAGTCTGCCAACTAGCCTTCTATACTTTGTTGCATCTTGTAGCTTGTCGCCATCAAAGAGATCTAATTTCAAATTTTGTTCCATCGGAAACTTCTCTGGTTTTGCACCTGTAAGTCCCGAGTCGTGTAACACATCCAAAGCATATTTTTACTGCGACATAAAAATGCCTTGACTGGAACGTGAAAATTCAATACCCAAAAAATATTTGAGATCACCTAAATCTTTGATGTGGAAGTGCCGAAGTAAATACTTCTTGAGCCGATCAATTTCTTGCATGTCATTCCCTGTCAACAATATGTCATCAACATAAACAAGAATAACAATGACGATGAATCATTGACCTTGGTAAATAGGGAGTAATTTGCCTTTATTTGCCAGAACCCCTTTTTGAAGAACAGTGGATAATGTAGAGAACCAATTTCGAGAAGCCTGTTTTAAGCCGTAGAGTGATTTATGAAGTCGGCACACTGTGTTCTCCCCCTGCCGACGTAATCCAGGCGGCGGCTGCATATAGACAACCTCGTCCAAGTCACCATGTAAAAAAGCGTTTTGGACATCGAGTTGGTAAGCAAACCAATTTCTTGCGGCGATGGATACCAAAAGACACCGCAGAGTTGTAAGTTTGGCGGTTGGCGAAAAGGTCTCCTTGTAGTCGATGCCTTTAACTCACAGATAACCTTTGGCGACTAATCGCGCTTTATAGCGCCGATAGTACCATCGAATTATATTTAATTTTGTAAACCCAACGACAACCAATAGGTTTCGACACGGGGAAAAGGAACTAGTGACCAAGTACGATTTCTTTCCAAAGGCTTGAGTTCAAATTGTCATGGCTTGTTGCTCTTCAAAGATGGCCCAAAACCAAGAGGGCAAAACCAATGGCAGGGTCGTAACATAAATTAGCTCAATGGTACAAGAAAGGGATGGGAAGCAGATAACAACAGAGAAGGGATGAGAAAGAGAATGACAAACTTGCATAACATTCGAATAATCCGACCCTTGGCATCATTGCAATATATAAAGCACTTTGTTTAACCGTTCTTCACTCTTCATAGGCTTGGGCCATTTGTTTAGTCCTTTTCCCACCGGCCTTGCCTCATGTTATACTAGCTCATAACAATACCGACCTCTCGAAAACATCCTTAACATATTAATTCATAACAAATTTAATTGGCGGTTCACATATTTCAAAGATGCAATGAAAGGATTTGCAAAACCAATAGTAGTTATTGCTCAAAAGAGACGCATACAGGAAGTCCAATATAATTATATTTGAAAATTAATTGGTATTATGACACAAATTTGTACTTATACATCTATTACTTCATCATAGTTGAATGGTGGGTTATGTATGAAAGTGTTATCACAAACAGCATCATCATCTGCTTGTGAAAGAAATTGGAACACTTTTGCATTAATACATACAAAGCAAAGAAATAAATTAGCATACACTAGTATTATGAAAGTAGTATTTTGCTATTATAATATGAAGCTGAAGTTAAGAGATATGGAAGCAGAAGAAAATCATCAAGAATTTGATCCAACAGCAATATTTGATGTTATAATAGATGATCGTGACGAAGAGGGTAATCAATTATTTCAATGGATTAAACCAGTTCATTTAGATAATAGGAACGGAACCCGGATCAAAAAATTCCCTACAAGCAGAAGAGGAGAGTATAAATGTTTCAAGAGTAATTGCTGAAGAAGTAGGTTCTAGAAGTGGTGAATGGTGATTGTTTTCAAAAGCTTAGAGAGAACCAACTAAAACTCCCTTCGCTTCACTCCTTCGAGGTTACATATTCGAATTTCAAACCAATGATAGTTCGCTCAAATGGTGACATCAATAGATACTCTAGTGAAGTTAGAGGCGATTCTGAAAGAGTCACCAATTTAAGCAAGACGAGTTCATTTTCTAGGGAAGAATATTACACCCACGAAACATAAGATGAAGACCATGGAATTTTAGATCTTTGAGCTAAACCGGTGTTGTAGGAAAAGACTATACAGAGAAAGGTGTACAACATAAATGTCATGGAAAGAAGAAGAATCTTTTCTACAAATTTTGAATCAATGAGGGTTAGTGGTGAATACAACCCTTATTCAAAGAATATTTATTATTACAACGTTGATCTATCCCCTAATTCTAGCCTAATACAAAGATATCAAAAGAAAGGTAATCGACTAATATATATGCGTAATGATAAATACACATAAGGAAATACATAGCCGTTGTAATACTCCCCTCAAGTTGGTAAGTGTGGATTAAGCACTCCCAACTTGCTTCGCAAAAATTCAAACGATTCTCTACCCAAAGGTTTGGTAAAATGTCGGCTAGTTGCATCTTTGTCGAGACATAAGTCGGCGAATCACTTTTGACCGCATTTTTCCCTAACAATGTGACAATCTATCTCAATGTGCTTCGTTCGTCAAAAATTGGATTTGCCGCAATATGTAATGCCGCCTGATTATCACAATAAAATGGTGAAGGTTCTGCTTGTGGTACTCGCAAATCATGAAGAATATATCTCAACCAAGTCAACTCTAAACATGTATTTGCCATAGCTCGGTATTCTGCTTCGGCTGATGATCTGAAACATTTATCTGCTTCTTTGACTTCCAAGATATAAGTGAGGAACCAAGGAAGACACAATATCCTGATACTGATCGACGAGTTATCCGACATCCTCCCCAATCAGAATCACAAAAAGCTCTCAACTGCAAATTATTATTGGATGGCAAAATAATCCCCACCGTGAGTCCTTTCACATATTTAAGGACTCGAATTGCCGCATTCCAATGAGACTTGCAGGGCTCATGCATGAATTGGCTTAATACGCGGACTGAATACACTATGTCAGGTCTGGTTATAGTAAGATAGATTAGTCTGCCAACTAGCCTTCTATACTTTGTTGCATCTTGTAGCTTGTCGCCATCAAAGAGATCTAATTTCAAATTTTGTTCCATCGGAAACTTCTCTGGTTTTGCACCTGTAAGTCCCGAGTCGTGTAACACATCCAAAGCATATTTTTGCTGCGACATAAAAATGCCTTGACTGGAACGTGAAAATTCAATACCCAAAAAATATTTGAGATCACCTAAATCTTTGATGTGGAAGTGCCGAAGTAAATACTTCTTGAGCCGATCAATTTCTTGCATGTCATTCCCTGTCAACAATATGTCATCAACATAAACAAGAATAACAGCGACAGATGAATCATTGACCTTGGTAAATAGGGAGTAATTTGCCTTTGACTGCGCGTAACCCCCTTTTTGAAGAACAGTGGATAATGTAGAGAACCAATTTCGAGAAGCCTGTTTTAAGCCGTAGAGTGACTTATGAAGTCGGCACACTGTGTTCTCCCCCTGCCGACGTAATCCAGGCGGCGGCTGCATATAGACAACCTCGTCCAAGTCACCATGTAAAAAAGCGTTTTGGACATCGAGTTGGTAAGCAAACCAATTTCTTGCGGCAGTGACAGTCAAAAGACACCGCAGAGTTGTAAGTTTGGCAGTTGGCGAAAAGGTCTCCTTGTAGTCGATGCCTTTAACCTGCGTATAACCTTTGGCGACTAATCGCGCTTTATAGCGCTCGATAGTACCATCAGAATTATATTTAATTTTGTAAACCCAACGACAACCAATAGGTTTCTGACCTGGGGGAAGAGGAACTAGTGACCAAGTACGATTTCTTTCCAATGCTTCGAGTTCACCGCATGGCTTGTTGCCAATGTGGGTGTATAACGGCCGATCATAAGTCCGGGGTTACTGTGTGAGCTGTTATACTTGCCAGAAAGTGTCGGTGAGATGGAGAAAATCGAGAAAAAGAAAGATAAGATGAGAGGGGATACCTTGTGCCATTGCGGAGAACCTGTCCACTGGTTGAATTATTGGTCCGAGAAGACAGTATATAGGATTCATGCCATGCAGGAGGATGGCGGTTCATGAGTAGAACGACGAAAGGTGGTCGGATTATGTATGTTATGTGATTCATCATTAGGTTCATCCTCATGATTGAGTTGATGGTGTGGTGGTGATGTCGTATGGTTAGGAGAGGAGTCTTTGAAAAATTCGGTCAAAGTGATTGGAGAAGAATTATTGCCAGGAGAGGAATGAGGATCGAGAGTATCATTATCATGAGGTAATTGGGAGTGTATGGGAGTGCCTGGTAAGGAAGGATTGTCAGGTATTTTCGGTAAGGAGGGTATATCACTGGCAATATTTGGTAATAAAGGAGAGGTTGATTGCGGATTTGATTCTGAAGTTATGAAAGGAAAGATATTTTCGTGAAAAACAACGTCTCGGCTGATGATGATTTACTTCGAACTGATGTCAAATAATTTATAACCCTTTTGATCATGAGGGTAACCAATGAACACGCAATGTGAAGCGCGAGGTGAGAATTTTTGTTTGGGCTGGACAATTGTGGCGTAACATTGACACCCAAAAACTCGAAGATGATGGAGGGAAGGTGGTTTTTGATATAACATTTCATAAGGTGATTTATTTGTGATAGGGGAGAAGAAAGCCGATTGATTAAATATACTGAAGATGGGGCGCATTCCCCAAAAACGAAGTGGGATATTTGATTGAAAAAGCAGTGAGCGTGCAACATTTAATATGTGGCGATGCTTACGTTCAACCACTCCGTTTTGTTGCGGAGTGTAAACACATGTATGTTGAAATTCAATGCCACGTTCTTGAAGAAAATGAGTTAAGGGTAAAAATTCTGTACCATTATCGGTACGGAGGATTTTAATAGATGTGTGAAATTGATTTTGGACGAAGATCACAAATCGTTGTAATAAGGAAGTAGTCTCAGATTTATTATGCATGAGGAATACCCAAGAACAACGAGTGTAGTCATCTATAATACTGAGAAAGAATCTTGCTCCTGAATGCGTAGGAATTTTATGTGGTCCCCAAACATCACAATGCAGCAACTCAAAAGGATTTTTTATAGAAATAGAGCTTGTTGGAAAGGGTAATCGAGTTTGTTTTGCCAATGGGCAAGTAGTACATTTATTTTGATCAATAGCATTATTATGAATGTTAGACAAAGAAAGAGTGAATGCAAGACGTGATGAGGATGGATGGCCAAGTCTTAAGTGCCATAGATGGGAGGACGGTGATGTATGATATGCCTTTGGTTGAGGAATTGAAGGATGCATGTAATAGAGACCGCCATGTCGTCTGTCTGCAGAGCCAATCATCCTCCCGTGGCAGTCTGTAAAACACAAAAGTTTGGAAAAAGAATAACACAACAATTGAGGGCATTAGTTATCTTGCTTGTAGACATTAGATTTAAATTGAATGAGGGTACGCATAATACATATTTTAAAGTGAGATGAGAATTAAAAGACATTGTGCCAGTGTGCGTAATGTTTGCGGTTGCACCTGTCGGCAAATTGACAAGTGGGACGGACGAACGCTGGATTTGTGTGAGGAGGGAAGGATCTGATGTGATATGATCAGTAGCACCGCTATCTAAAATCCACGGTTTAAGAGCTGAACCCAAAAAAGCATTGGGCGAAGAAATCATACCTGCGACATTGGCAAATACGTCTCCAGTTCCAGAACTAGGAGGAGTTCGATTTTGGTTGAGCCCTGCCAAAGCGTTCGCCAACTGTTGCAACTGTTCATGAGTGAAGTTGACTGGGAAAGCAGACCCTTCCGTGTTATTTCCTGCATTTTGTGATCCTTCTACAAAGATTGGCGCATGGCGTCCTCCATTTCGATTTCCACCAGATTGCAAGGATCGGTATATTGATTGCCATTTTGAGTCGACAACGATCCTTCGTGTGTCCTCTTTTGTCGTAAAATTTGCAATGAAATTTTAGCGTCGACATTCATCGATACTATGGCCGATTTGTTGCGATGGTCGCAAATTTTGCCTTGGCGATTCTGCGTAGATGATCGATTTTGAGCAAAGAATGCAATGGAAAAACTCTCGGTGGAGCTTGAGCCTATTTGTTCTTTGGGTTTCTTCTGAATAATCATGGAGTATGCTTGATTTAACATTAGGTAAAGGAGACATCATAAGAATATTAGATCTTACAATTTTGTAGGACTCGTTGAGTCCCATAAGAAACATTAGCTTGTCTTCCTCTCTTTCGCTGATGATCATTGGTTCGATTGCAAGTCACAGGGGTACGATGGATCTCCAACTCATCCCATAAGGCCTTAATTTTTATGTAATATGCTGCCACAGAAAACGTACCTTGAGAGATGGTTGCTATCGATTTTTGAATCTGAAAAATAGCAGAGGCGTTCTTTTGTGAAAATTGTTCTCGAAGGTCTTCCCAGACTTGCCTGGCAGTCACGGCATGAACAAAACCAGATGCTATGTCAGGTTCGACGGAATGAGTTAACCATGAAAGAATCATACTGTTACATTGATTCCATAGTTCAAAATCTGCAGGTTCTTCAATCGGTGATGGCATTTCAAGTGAACCATCAATGAAGCCCAATTTCTTCTTAGCGATGAGAGCATGCATCATTGCCTTTCGCCAGGATTGATAATTTGGTCCGTTCAATTTGGTTGGAACCAACATATGTCCTGGTTGATCCGAATGATGCACGTAGTATGGATGTGAGGGATCCATAATGACAGATTTCCCGGATGTTCTGGAATCCGTGGCATCCTTCAATGTTAAATCTGAACCTTCTTTCGACATTGATGAAGAGCAGTGGAATGAGCAGAAAAATTTTATGCAGAGTACCAAGATCAGTGCTTTGATACCATGTAAAATAATGAAGATTTGGAGAAATTTTATTGTATATCTGTTCTGTGATGTACATGACATATATATAGATAACAACGTTGATCTATCCCCTAATTCTAGCCTAATACAAAGATATCAAAAGAATGGTAACTGACTAATATATGTACGTAATGATAAATACACATAAGGAAATACATAGCCGTTGTAATACATATCCGTTGTAATATTTATGGAATGCCATCAAGTGATAACTCATGGATACACTTATTAGAAAATCATGGACTATGAGTAATAGCTATTTGTTTACCTTTGTTTTGATGTTTCATGTGTGTTGGAATTTTATAGAACTTAGACAAATATGTATCGATATGTATAATTATGACGTATATGCATGCTTCTGGCAAGACTCACCCAAGACTCTCCATCACCTTCAAGTTCCCTCTATTCTTATCTCTTCTCTACCTAGATCTGCCTAGATCTCATCTCACTTCTTCTTTGATATGCATAAGTTCGTGATTAATTTAGCTACTTGTTCCCAACTGCTATTTATGACTTGTTGTCTATTTATCTTCTTTTACTGATCATAAGGGATTGATAACAGAAGCAGATCTAGGGAACAAATAGATTCTTGATACGGGGTTTTGGTTAAATCTTGGATGGGTATCTTCCTCCATTGATTCTCTAGTTGTAGAGACCTTACACTGCTCATTTCAGGAGATGATAGGTCTCAAGTTCACAAAAAAGAGGAAAAAATAAATAAGAAGCCTATGTTGAGTCAAATCTAAGAGTTTATTCGCTGATAATAAAATTTTGGGCCGTGATCAAGTGTGAATCTTAGGAGAGTATTAATTGGGATGCACTACTTGTTTTCTTTCTTTTATTAATTGCTTTACTTTACTATATTGCCTATATATTAGATGTATAGACTAACCAAGCCTTACTACACTCCAGAAAATAACTTCATAATTGGTGGGTTACGTGTGAGAATGTTCGAGATGCAGGCTGACACTATATTGCAAACACTGTGAAGTGGTCTTCATGGTTGTATATGATATTGGAAGCTTATGTTTCTCCTGCATTTATGGTGGATTTTACCATTCATGTTTTAGTGCCATTAACAAGCATATGGATCAGTGATTTGGTTGAAAGGGATGTCTGCTTTTCAAATTAGTTCACTTCGTCAATTAGTATGCTACCTATGAATCTCTTTTTGCTTAATTATGCTGAACATTTGAACTTACTCCATGAACGAATTGTGTCATATATTCCTGCACTTTTCTGGTCGTATGTTATGATAACAAGGAAATTTCCCTGAACTGTGGTCTTATATTGAGGGAATGCATGCAAGTTCCAAGATGTGCAAAGTAAGACATTCACTTTTCTTTGTTTTTGTAGCTCTGGCAAAGTTACATGCTCAAGTTCATGCTTCTGTGAAAATAAAAACTGAGGTTATTTGTGATAGAAGCTTTGGTATGTTGTTCACATGATTGATACTTAGTACCGGAGGGCATATTATAATAGATCCACGGGACAAGCATGCAATTTATTTTTCTTGTGATTCTTCTTTTGTTATACCTAAAACTCAAGTCGGTGAAATCTTCGGCTTTTTTTTTCATATGAGGTTTGGTACGGGGAATTATGTTTGTATGCTGACCCAAATACAAGAAGTGAAGGATTTATTTCATTCATCTATTTATTTCCTGTGACCAACAGATGGCCTCAGATTTAGTACTAGGTTTCTTCTCTGAAGTGCACCAGTCAGTTTCATTGGCAATAATGTTGATTTGATTCTTGGTTAGTACTTATCGGTAACTACTATAGAGATGTTGTTTGCATTAGGAATGCCAGACAACTCTGCTGATTTGTTGTATTGGATCATGTTAAAATATCTTTTTCCTACTTAGCATTTCGATGCATTTTAAGTCACAAAGTGAACTGACTAGAGAGAATTGAAACTGGGGATATTTTAACATATCTACCATGTAATTGTAGTTTTTTTTATGGATATTCGATTATGGAAAACTTTTATATTTCAGAAGCCTTTAAGTTTCATGCATTCAGTATTTGTAGTGACTTTTTAGATACATTTTAGTGTGCAAGCTTCGAGTTGTTCTTTAAATTTGTGGAAATGTCTAATTTTGATGTCGCATCTGATGCTTTCTCTACTTTCAAGGTCCGAATTAAAACGAATTAAAACTGATGCACAAGGCAATACATTACTTATTAAAGTCCAAATCAACACAACAAATGAAGGTAGCAGAGGGAACATCTGTTACCAAACAAGCACCGACATGAATAAAAGAGGTACGTATTACAATATTATTAATACTAATTTCACACACCAAATACTTAAGCAAGCTGTCTTATAGCCCTTGTTGTTGTAAATCAGGCACCCTTCAGCGTCAGGATTGCCGTAAGGATGGGGAAATTGTGTTTCCCAATTGAAGCAGACGAGGAGGTTCCTTTCCACTGGTCGGCATTGTTATCGTCCGAATAATAAGCATCAGCTGACACCATTTCTTGCAGTACAATTGTCCACCGCATTATATAATTGATATCGGTGCCTGTCCAGTTACCTTTCTTACGGACCTCATTATATACCTGGACAAGTTTTTTCATCCATCAAAAAATTAAATTGTTATTTAATTTGTTCAAGACATATATTAACTAAAATCATAACAATGTTACTTTATTATGTATGTTTTTTCTTCCCACCAATATCATGCATGTAATTGTAAATAAATGAATGATGATCAGTATAGGAAAAATGATCAATCTATAATATTCGTATAAATACTACTGCTCACACTGGTGGTAAAATCCTTGTCTGCCTCCCATGCGTTGCTCCAAGCCACCATCCAATCACAATCAGCGGCGTCAGCGTCCTTGCCATGATACACCACAGCCCCGATTGACTGAGTGGAGGCACCCCACTGTCCATTTGCAATCTGAATCGGGTATGGAGAAGATCCGATATGTCCTCGCCAGTCTTGTTTGACAGCATATTTTAGGGTGTCACCGGTAGCGTTGTAAACGAGGCAGAGTGTTCCCACATCGTAACCACAACTTTCTTTTAGATCCAGTAAGTACTTGAGAGCCCTTTCATTCTTTCCATCTGAGTTCTTCAATTTGAGAGCCACACCAGCCCTGTCAATGGGTTTCAGGTTTGTGTTGCCCTCATACTCTGGTAGGCTCTCTAGAGTTGTGTTTGTGACTGGGATGCCAAACACACCGTCTCCCATTTCATAAATTTCTAGAGCTAGAGCTAGAGATAGAATAAATCAACTCTTTTTTCTTCTGCTTCTTTTTGTTTCTGTGTTTTTGCATTTCATTACCTATGTCACATTATGTATATATAGAAGCGCATGCAGTTAGGCTCCAAGGCCATATGTTCACGTGCGCAAGCTGCAAAGACAAATATCACCGCCCCGAACTCCAGAAAGCACGTGCAATGCTATAAATGCCAAAACATTCACTACCGAGTCTATTTGTCAAAATATATTAATATACTATTCACTGTATCTATAAAAAAAACAACACGCTTTTCACTATTGACTTTGTTGCTATAAGATTATTGTTTAGCAACAAAAATAATTTGGTCACAGTATGCATAACTATGGCAACCATTTTAACATTACAGCGACCATGAAATTTTACATTAACAAGTATAAATTTGGTCGCTAATAATTCTACCTTTAGTGACTAATTTTAAATGGTTGTTAATAATACATTTTTAATGACCAACGTAATAATTCGTCACATAATGTACCGAATTATTACGTTCTACACATAATGTTCCGAATTATAATGATTAACTTCCGAAGTCGAACAACAAAAAAAACTTTTGGAACTTTTATGTTCTACACATAATGTTCGTTTAGACTAAACATGTACACATATTGATATATTAAACACTTATGACGTTTTCTTTATTTTAATTATTGTATTATGACATGTTTGGAAATTGCAGTTAAATAATAAGTTGTTTGCATGTATTCAATTCTTGTTACACATGAATAATTATTTAAATTAATGATATATTCAAAAATTGATGTATTATTAAACAATTTTATTTCATCTATAATATTTAATATTAATTAAATATATCATATTTTAATATTTTGTTAAATATTAAACTACCATATAATTTAACACAAATTATAATTAAAAAGGTTATTACAAATCAAATTTATTAAATTATTTTTTGGGAAAATTTAAATTTTAGTAATTAATAATTAAAATTTATTAATTATTAAATTATTCCTATATTCAGATAAATTAAAATAAATTAATAATTTATAATTTATTTTAAATCATTATCAACAAAATTTTCCTAAATAATTATATTTATTTTTTATCCTACCATCTGCGACTTTTTCTGAATCAGACGTCGCAAATTATGTCCTTTCTCGGACGTCTTCTAGACGTCGTTAGAACTACAAATTCTGTGACGTTCCCTACAGACGTCGCCAAATATCCCACGCTTCCCTGACGTCCTCCTCAACGTCGTACAATATTTGTTCCTTCCACGACGTCTTTCACCTATTGCCTACCACAACATTTACGACGTTTTTTGTGACGTCTCAATAGACATCGTAAAAGTGTTTCACCGACGTTTTAATGGTTTCTACGACGTTAAAAAAACGACGCAGAAGGGGTCCTATTGTTGTAGTGTATATTAAGATATTATTCACTGTATCTAAGAAAAACCACACGTTTTTCAAGCCAACTTAATTTTTGGCAGTATGCCAATTATATGGGTAAAATTCTCACATTTTCAAACGAACGCGTCTTTCAAAAGCATAAGGCTGTATCATCATAGGTTGGCCATAAATTTCAGTAAGAAACTGACAATAGCTACTAAATAATGGCACGGAGAATTTTCAACGCACAATTTTCAAACTAATAATGCTGATAATGGTGAAACTGACAATAGCTACCAAAAAAGACGGCACAGCATTACTGGTTTAAAAATCGTGTTTTTTTGAAGGGACCAAATCCTCCGTGCTATCATTTTCTAGCACAGAGGATTTGTAATGCTGTAAATGTAAATACCGAAATATTCACTGAATCTATTTATCAACTCAAAATTCAATTACCAAGAGGACGACTATCGTCCATATATTCATATTGTTTTTGTTTGTTTGTTTGTTTTCCAATTTAAAAAAAAAAAAAGATGACGGAAAATCCAGCTTATGGCATTGTGAAACATACAAAGGCTGGCTAGTCTTTAAAGGGATGTCCGTGGATGCTAATTCAACTTATGTAGTACTACTTGAGGTCTCTCTCTCTCTCTCCAATGGCTGATCCCGACTCATTTATTCTGAACGATGAAGAGGTTCCGAAGCTTGCTGAGGTCGTTTACAAGCAAGAAGCGGAGGCAGCAAAACACTGCAAATGCAACTCTGAAGTTGAATTTATGCTAATCTTCTAACACTATTGAGGATCGACAGATGTAGAATTTTGTTTGTAAAATTAGAGTAGATTTAAATACTCTCCTGAGCTTGATAAGGGCAAAGTTGCCTTTATGTTATGCGAAAAAACATATGATATTAGTTGCAAAAATACCTTCACCGAATGACACAAATGACAATGGCCAGAGAAGACAACACTGACCAGCAGAAAAGGAGTCTACAATAGAGAAACTGAAGAAAAGAAAACCGAAGAGGAGACACAAGAAGAAGGAAGAGGAAGATGCAGGTGTGGGGGAGATTTCGGGTGAGTTTAATTTAAAAAGAATTTACAGACGAAAATTTTCGTAGGAAAACTCAAAAAAAAATATTACGCCAATAATTTCTACCTTTTTACCGATGGATATCTTATATCGGTACTAAGTCCTTTACTGACGGGAATCTTATACCATTGTTAAAATCGATAACAAAATTTGTCAAGATGATTTTCTTCCATATTTAGCGATGAATATTAGTACCGTCGCTAATTTGCAACGGTATATTTTTCATCAGTAATTTTTTGTCGTTAATTCTCGCTTTTCTTGTAATGATTACCGATGGCCATATTTTGTAATCGCTAATGTCCATTGCAAATTTTACCATGACGAATTCCTTCCATATTTAGCTACAAGTATTAGTACTGTCGTTAAATTAATCAATTTTAGCGACGGAAAGCTTCGTCACTAAGTTTTCATCACTAATCCATAGTTTTCTTGTAGTGTCCACTTATATGACTCTCCGGCGGTGCTCCTACGTCTTACCTCTCCGGCGGTCATTTTCAGATCTTCCTCCACTATGCCAACCTATCGCCATCGAGCCTCCATCACCCACGCACGCAGCTGTCAGATCTAGGAGCAATACCTAAATCTAAACCCGACCTGACCTGATTTGGAATAATACCCAATTACCAATGGTGAATTTCTATTTGTGTGTATTTTTTCACTTTATGTTAGATTTTTTTCTAGTTAATTGCATTTGTGTTGTGATTGTGACTAGGAAGTTGGAATTATGAAGCATTTGTGACTTTGTGTGCCATTGGTTGGAGTTGGATTTGGATAATGGACTAGATTTGGAGTTGAATTGAATGAAAGGAGTATAGTTTTGCCATTTTGGTTCATTTGTGGTTGGGTTGGTTTTGGTTCATTTGTGGTTTGATAATTGATGACTTAATTTATGTTAAATTTTTTGGTCATTCACGGCACACATTAAAACTTTAGAAAGGGTTTCAAATTTCAATTCAAAATTCAAGTTTCAACTTAACTTTATAATGCATGATTTAAAAGTTAGAAATAATTTAAAGTTTTAACTTAACTTAAAACTAACAAATCGAAAGTGTAAATTGGAAAGAGTTCAAATAAATAATTAATTGACATAATCTTAAAATTATTCAAAAGATATTTGGATATTGGGTAAATAATTAATTGAGTATAATAATAATATAATTTATCATTGTCTTCTATCTACAAAATGCTGGATCTTTCAACCCATTAGGTTAGTTGTTGTCCAAACATGCAATCACCATAGAAAGAATTTGTTGAAAAAAAATAGTAAAAGTAGTGAATTATATTGAATGTGGGAGGTTCTTTACATATCAAGAACTGGATGCCTTGTAGTAAAAGTAGTGAATTATATTGAATGTGGGAGGTTCTTTACATATCTTACGTGGAGTCACTAAAACAAGATAATGCAACTCTCAAGACATACACTTTTTAAATCTTAACTCTCATACTTATAGGCTTTAGTACTCTCTAAAAGCCTATCTATTTCTAAATTTTTCTCTAATATCATGCATCTTTACTTCGTTATGCTTAATATAAAGATTTAAAAACATTATTTATACTGCATTGCCTCATGAAGGACTTAGCATTAGCACTGCTAATTTTGTTGATGAAACTACTAAAGGATTAATTTCTTACAAAAATAACATCTTCATTTTTTGTTAAAAATAAATAGAAGAAAGTTCAACTACTCCTGATCAAACTGCTTCAGGAAAATATAATGATCCAGCTTGGGCTCATGCTGTATTAGTCCCAGGTATGAAGAATCATACAATTTGCTTATTTTGTAACAAGCATTTGAAAGGTAGATGAATCACCCGATTGAAGAAGCACTTAGCTGAGGTTAAAGGAGATGTAAGACTCTGTAAAAAAGTAAGTCCATGATGTGAAGTGACAAATGAAAATATTGCTTGAACAATGTCAACATGAGAAAGATAGAAGGGAATGGTTGAATTTTAAAATTGGTATTGGAATTTTGTTTTCTGGTTTTTATGGTGATTGTGGAAACATATATCGCAAACAGAACCCGGTACATACCAAGATGATCTAAATAACCAAAGGACGGGTTTTTCACGCATCTAGCTTACATATAACCACCTATGAAGTGAACATATATGACATAGAAACATATACGCCTAGCCTATGACTCAACATATACTAGTTAAGAACTATATAGGGCTAGCCTATTGATCACTTATCTAGTGAATATAGGTTCCAGTTCCAGTACATAAAAACATAAAACATCACATGTATAAATCAAATTTTGTCAGGAAGCCAAATCTTAGAATAGGCCATAACAGTCATGTTCATCGCCACTAGTTGGCCAAACTAGTATGCATACCTACCGATTCTCGGCGTTGGCTCGACTTTCATCTGTGGTGAGTCCGAACTACAGTTGATAAGAATGTAATGACCATAGGTAACGGGCACTGCGGAAGGATTGATGACAACTTGATGGTGTTTTTGATAGATGTTTTGTTTTGGTGTATTTTCGACCTTGAGGAATTAAGAAGGATGAAAATTTCGAATTTAACAATCAAGAAAAATAAGAATACGCAAGGTTTGATTTCTACGACACCACTTGGAAACTTGGTCCAAATAATCCGATGATCAAAATAAAACTAAGAGAAACGAACAATTGACACGCTACAATTAGGAAAGCAATTGATAAGTGAAAGATGGTTCGAAAGGTAACAAAAATAAGAGAATAATGTTTCTCCCTATTGAAGCCGACGGCTCTCCAACAATTTTGATCTAAAGTTTCAAAAATTTGACCTAAAGACACATATTTATACCTAGGTTAAATAATAAAAAGGTTAGGCTAAAATACATGGAAGCCCAAAATAAAACAAGGTCCAAATACTAAATAAATAGGTATGATGTGTTGCACCACTACTGCATCCATATGCTCTTGGGCTTAAGTAATGAAGTATTAAAATAGCCTAAATCTCCTTGTCTTCAAGCTCCAAGTGTATCCAGTCCAAGGATTTGAGTTAAATGGATTAGTTTAGGCTCAATTCTATTAAACTCTCCTCTAATAGGCTTGGAGCTTGCCATCCTCTCAAGATAAAAGCCCACATGTGTATAAAGAGCATCTTTAAGTCTCTTGGCCCTAGTTTTGGTCATGGGTCCTTCTGGCATGGCTAGCTCTCTGCCTAGTCCTGCTCGATGTTCCATGGTCCCGCTCACATTAGTCCCTCCCTCCTTAGGAAGACTCATCCTCGAATCTGAATCCATATCAAAAGGAGAAAGATCAGCAACATTAAAAGTAGCAGACACATTATACTCACCTAGAAGATCAATTTTATAGACGTTGTCATTGATTCACGCCAATACTTGGAGTGGACCATCACCCCTAGGATCCAACTTGGATTTTCTTTGGGTAGGAAACCTCTCCTTCGTTGGTGTTGGCGCACTTGCTTTTCACTCCACATTGGAATGGATTTTTGTTGGTGATAGACGTGATACACTTTTGGCATGGGATGTCTCAACAAAGAGGCCTACTCTTGATTTAGAAAATGTTATCTAAGTAGATTTGTTTGACACTTTAATCTTTTCTTATGTCTATCAAATGTGCCTGATAGTTATTATAAGTGACCCAGAGGTGATTATTTTGGTCAATACGAAATTGATATCAATTTGTTGGGTTGTTAAGGTATCATGCTGGAATATTTGGAGTTCACTTGGAATGAGTATTGTGGCCTAATTGAAATAATTTTCTCCAACCACGTATTTATTTGGTTTCTATTGCATAAATTTTAGCGACCAATTTGAATTATTCTTGCAATCAATTTTGGTTACTGGCAAGGATACATTAGGAACCATCCAAATTATTTTTGTGACCAAGTTTTGGTGACTAACACATACACTCTAGTGACCAACAATTAATTTTTTTGTTGCTAAATTATAGTAAATATAATATAATTTGTGACGATATTAAAACTATAGCAACAAATTATTTGGTTGCTAAAAGTAAATTTTTAACAACAGCATCATGTCGTCACAACATGGTTACTAAAGAAAATTGATACATCATTTGTTGTAACCAGATAAAAAAAACTGTAATCAACGACTTGGTTGCGATAAGATTATTTTTTACCAACAAAAATAATTTGATTGCAGTATGAATAGCTATAGTAACCATTGACTTGGTTGCTATAAGATTATTTTTTACCAAAAAAAATAATTTGGTCGCAGTATGAATAGCTATAGTAACTATTGACTTGGTTGCCATAAGATTATTGTTTAGCAACAAAAATAATTTGGTCACAGTATGCATAACTATAGCAACCATTCTAACATTACAGCGACCATGAAATTTTACATTAACTGTGAGAAAAGTTACTGATTCTCCATCAATCCATAAGCAGAAGCAACAAAAGAAAATGAAGAACCTAAGAAGATGGTGTCTGTAATGTTGAAGAAGAAGACATAGAGGAGCTCTCGAAGATTCTAACAATGACAAAATATAAGTGACTAATGCATAAAGACAGCCCACGTGACACTCAAGTCAAAGGCAAACACAACACAGTCGTATCACTTATTACACAAGCTCCAGTTGATACAAAACGCAGCCCATCAGTGTAAAAACGCAGACACAAGCATGAAGCAAAGAGATCAAACGCACAGCATCAAGGGAGTTTCTTAATGACCCACGTGGAGAGCATATGCCACTTATTTTGTCTTATTCAAAAACCACATCCGAGAGCATTTCTCCATCTTCATAAGCTATAAAACAAGGCTTAGGCTTCAGACAACGGTTACAGCACATCACAACGAAATCTCCATTCTACATTGTTCAGTTTATTGAGTTGTAAAGTGAGAAAATTAGAGAAGAAAAATAGTCAGAGAGTGCTAGAGTACTAACCTTGGGTACCGAGGAGTTTTGAGACTCTCTTGCAGGTGTTCAGGAGAACACTCAATCTCTGTAATTTTTCCTTCTTGTTGGCATATAGTGAAATTTCCTACACCACTATCAAGTGGGAACCTTGGACGTAGATAGCTTTGTGCTGTTGAACCAAGTAAATCAGTCTCTTTATTTTTCTGCAATCTTACTATATCTGCAAATTGTCAAATCTTTATCAGTCTTGGTTATTAAAGATAACAGGAAATCAGTAGAAAAACCCAACAAAAGTGGTATCAGAGCATTAAGACCTCTTGGGACAATTCTTGGACACTTCAAGCAACAAAGAAGCATCAAGAATCATCCAAGATCTGTCAGCAAAGAAGCATAATCAATCAGTTAGTAAGTTCAGTGTCAGATACATTCAACATCAGTAAGTAAGTGCAATTTTAAGTTTTTTTACATTATAGAAATCATGGTAGGTAAAGAAATGGATGTTTTTTCTGGTAAAGAAGACTTTACCATCTGGAAACTCCAGATGCAAGCTCTTCTTGAGTCTTATGAATGTTATGGTGCAATTGATGATGATTATGACCTTGAAACTGATCCTATCAAGAAGTTGAAATTGCAAAGACTTGCACATTGCAAGTTAATGCTTCATTTATCACCTACTGTGATAAGGAAAGTGCAGAATTGCAACATTGCACAGAAACTTTGGGTGAAATTAGATGAGTTGTATGCTAAGAAATGTCTTCCTAACAAGATGACATTTTTCCACAACCTTGCAAACTACAAAATGAACACTTCAGTATCCTTAGATGACAACCTAGATTATTTCTTCAAGTTAGTGCAAGATTTAGAAGCTGCAGATGAGAAAATTAGTGAAGAGCACCAAGCTGTAGTAATCTTAAAGGCATTATCTTCTGAATTTAATGCATTCAAGAAGGTAATCAAGCATGCTAGTTGTTGCGGTCTAAACAAAACAATTAAATTTTATCTAAACCAATTAGAGGCAAGTGCACCCCGTCGACAAGTAATATAAATCGGTAAGAACCGGATATCGTACCCAAGGGAAAAATTTCCAACACAGAAGACAATTAAATTAAACGATGAAAAATTACTTAGACGATCACGAATTGATTGATTTGAAAATAAAATAAAATAAAATAAAATAAGTAAATCCATGAAATATGAAAATTGCAAGGTATGAATTAAAACAACTAGATTTAATCAAATGACAAAAGTTCGGTTAAGGTATCAGATTTCAATTGGATTAGACATTTAAAATAAAATTAAAACGGTGGATTAATTTAGGAAATTCTTCACTTAAGCAAGTCAAACCCAATGTTCATGGTGTTCCCTTCTCTTTTAAATCCGAGTCACTACTTGGTCCATAGATAATTCAGAATAAAAGGCGTTAAATACAAGAAGCCTAAAATTAAGTTCGTTAATTCTAGGTATCCTCACACAAGATCCTAAGGTTGGTCTACACTTTAGTTTCAAGTATGTCGCTTGATTAATTTTCCGATAAATTAAATCCCATTGGTTGTGGCATTCAATCATCAAAGGTCTTAATTTAGGTGATCAAGCTAAATTAGGACAAAATATATTTTTAATCAAGAAAAAATCAATACCACAAAAATTATCCTAATCCAATATCAATCTTAACCTTAACCGAAAAGAAAAATTTACTCACACATATTTATCAATGAAACAAAAATCATGGTCATAATATATGTTTGCATTGATGAAATCCACACAATTAAAATAAATACGAAAATAAATTAAGAAACTAAATTAAAACATCCCCTTTTCTATAGCTGTATTTTTTTTGTCGCGTCTTTGGCTTCGGTATGTCTTGGTCAAGGCCCTCTGGTCTCTCCACGCTAGCTTCTTAAAAATCCACCTTGCTGTAACATGTTTCTCCTAAGCCATCAGCTACGTTATTTCTTTTGTTATCTCCACCTACAGTAATTTTTTTCTCTCCCACCAGGTGTCTCATTTTGCTTGCACAAAGTGTCTCCTCCACCAGCTCATGCTCCAATAGCTAATGTTTAATGCTTATTTAATGTCCAACCTTCTTGTCTTTTGTGTGTATGTGAGAGCCTAGCAGCTGCCAATGTTCCAACTCTCTTGCCAAACAGCTGTCTTCTTTATTTAATGTCCATCAGCTTCTTCATCGTGGGGGCCTCCACTAGGTGCTGCTTCAATTATTTCTTCCTCCAATAGCAGCTCACGATCCCCTTTTAACTTCAGCTACTAGTTATCTCCTTTGCCACCAGCTGCAACATCTTCATCAAGCCACCTTGCTAACGTTTTCCCCAGCTGCACGTTGATGCTTCTGCCACCTTGCTAATGTTTTTCCAGCTGCTTCATCAACGTTTTCTTCACCAGCCTTCTCTTCTCCAGCTCACGTTCTTTTTTATAGAACCAGCTACTTAGTCCATTTCCTGTCCACCCTCTGCTTCATCAACGTGAATGGAGATTCTCCTTAATGGTCATGTAACCTTGCTCTTCTTCAACTCACCAGCTCAACGTGTCTTTGGTTGTTGCTGTAAAAATGAGTTAAGGGTTGCGTCCCTAAATGATGGAGTTGATGAAATAATTCGTGAGTGAGGGCTCTCTCTTCTCAAACAGCAACTCACGTCCTCTTCAGTGGAGAATAATCGTCTCCTCTTTTTTTGTGAGGCTGCAATGGAGTGTTCAAAGAGAGCTGCTTCGTGAATAATCTCCAGCTCTTCTATATGTTGTTCAGCCCCCATCTAGCGTGTCAACCTTTCTTTGTTTGGTTTCATGCAGCTGACCAAAAATGACGCACCACCAGCCAAAATTATTTCTCCAGCCCCCACGTTCTTCCTCCTTTGCCAGCTACTCACGTGTCTTCTTCCACTACTTCAGCGTTTTTTTCTTCTTTGATTGCCTCCTGATAAAGTACATATTTGTTCAATATTTATGTTTTAATTATTCCTTTTTATTCCTCTAATTGATGCAATTATTGAGACTTAATTTGATTTAATACTTTCTTGTAGAGAATTATAAATTTTGCATGATGGAGGAAATTAAGAGGACAAGCAATACAGGGAGCAGCAATTAAAAAGATAAAACAAGAGGATGATCTGCGGCACAGGAGGGAAAGAAATGCAGCACAAGATCAAGGGTTTTAAAGAGGAGCATGACATGACAGCGTGGGGACTGGAGAATAGAAAAGAAATTACGCACACTGAAGAGGAAGGACGGCAGCCAAGTGGAGGAAGCAGCGTGTGTTGTTTTGGTGGAAAGCAAAAGGAGGGGCCCACGGTAATTAAAAAAGAAGACAAAAAAAACCTAGGAAAGAAAAAAGGAAGCACGTCGCACGTGAAGAGAGCCGCCAGAGGTTATTTACGCACACAACAGGAAAAGAAAAAAGAGGCGGCTGTGTTTAGGGGCACAGGAAATCACGCAACAGTGGAGGGAGAAGGAAACAAACAGCAGCGTGGCTTGAGAAATTTTCTAGCTTTTCTTCTTTCCTTTGTTATTTAGACAATGTTAATTAAGAATATTGTTTTATTTAATTTCGTTATGAGTAGCTAAGTTATTTTTAGTCGGGGAATTCCAAGTATTACGCGGTGACTCGTGAGACCTTGTTGGTTCTGATTATTTGGTTTATAATATTCGTATTGTTTCTGATTTACTGTCATTGTTTATTAATTGATTCTGCGATTGAGGCCTGATTGTAGAGTTAGTTAATTTACATATCGCCAACTGATTTACTTGGTGGAGTCTAACTGGGTGATCGGTGTTTGTGGCAATTAGCACTAGGACATAATCTTTATCGATTTCGTGTGAAGGAACTTGCGATCTAACTAGATGAAGCATGAGTCGGTCGTGGTCGATTAGGGTTAGTGTTTCTTTAGAGTTTAATGCTGTTAATTAATTGAATCTCAGAGAGAGTCTCGAAGGGGTTATTAATTAAATAGGGAACAGTTTAAAGGAGTCTCTTTGATTATTCTAAGATTAAGAAGAAACGAGGGAGCCAGAGGTAACCATAGCTAACCTATTATTAAACCAAAGAAAATATTTGAGTCGATGATCGTGGTCTCTGCATAATAATTAGGAATTTCCTGGCTAGTTGTCGTTTATTGAGTTAATCAATTTTATTTGTGTTCTTTGCTAGTCTAATCGTAGTTGTTATTTTATTTGATTTTCATTGCGTTAATCATTTATTTGTGGTCAGATTAATTAGTAGTTCCAGTAGAAAACTCCAAACCCCCCCATTTTAATTATTTTCATTCTTTCTTTGGCGTTTAAATAAAATCAATTATTCCATTCTCTGTGGATCGACCCCATTTACCACTGTGCGCAATTTATTTTCGTTTGGTGTTTGGGATTTATTTTTGGTGGATTCGACACCCATCACCGCCTATCTCTTTGTCTCTTATGTATTGTCAAAGTCTCCACAACTGTACTCTTTTACGCAACCCAGCCACGCTTTCTTGTTTTCTCCTTCTCTCTTTGTTTTATTCCTATAAACTCACGCATAACCTTCATGCCGCCTCCTCAAGAACTACGCAGCCTTTTGTCTTGTTTTTTTTCTTCTTTTCTCCACGCCTCACACAAAGACACAAATCTTTCCACCGCCAAATGCTTTGTTCCTTGATTTTCTTGACCTCTCTTGTTTTTATGTGTTGAATATCCGGTTCCTCATTCACGCCTAACACTCCATTTTTCATGCCAAACCTTTGCTTTCTTTAAAAGTTTTTTTCTTGATTTATGGTATCAGGCATTTCAAATCCAATATGCACCTAAAATTAAAATAAACAACTCTTAATTAATGCAATCTAAATATTAAATGGACAATAGTTTAGCAAATTATGTATCAAAAATTAATACAAAAATGTCCATTAACAACACCCCCACACTTGAATTGTTGTTTGTCCTCAAGCAACTTACTTAGGTCACAACCAACATATTCTGTCATTTTATTTTCAATGAAAATTAAGTGTTTGCAATCCCTTAAAATTCGGCGAACTTAAGTATCAAGCTACTACATGCATCATAATATTTTCATCAATGCACATAAACAAAATCAAAGGTAGATATCCTTGATCAAAAGCAAGCACAAAATTAAAATAAATTTTCCTCACGATATTCACTCATGTCGCTCAAGTGTATAAGGGTAGTGTTTCGCTCAAAACTTCCTCTAAGAGATTACACTACCATAGGCTTGCAAATTCACCCATTTTTTTACTACATAGAGTACATGCCTTCATAGATCAAAAGGACTTTTATTAAGGGTTGTAATGGGATTTAGGTTAAGGTGAGGTAAAAAGGACAAAGGTTACTCATAAGTATTCACAAAGTACTAAGTGGCGTGGGACAATCAAAAAGAAATTCTGAAATGTACATACAAAAATACGAGACTCCAACTACTCATCGCTATCAAACGCTACTTTTTTTATCTTTTTATCTTTTTGATTTTTTGATTTTTTTATTTGATTTTTTTGATTTGTTTTTGTTTTTTTTTGTAACAATACACATAAAGAAAATAGTACTAGTACAAATCAATAACAACAGAGTCGATGTACCTCTAAAACATCTCAGAATAGCATATAAAACAAAAGTCCCTAAATCAAGGAATCAAATATTTAGTACTTCATTCGACTTGTAAAAGGGTAAGACTAAAAGTTTTCAAGTTTAATGCAATGCGATTAACACGAAAACAACAAGGTCAAAGGCTCAAAGGGGGTAACAAAGGAAAAATGACTTGGTGGGTTATTTAAGCTAAAGGTTGAAAACAAAGAAGGCCTTTCTCATATCCATAAAGCATGTAACTAGCAGTATCAAACAGATTCAAAGCAAGTTCTGAAGGTAATCCACATAGAGAAGCATCACACATGGCAAAGAAAATAGATGACTATGAGATGCAGTCATATGGCTCAAAACCTCACAAATGTTTAAATGAAAATCCATCAAAATTTTATACATTGCCTCATCACTCAGTATCAGTTATTGACTAAGTTTATGCAATTGACTACTTTAATTAATCCACATGTTTCACTATCCTCTCAAGCTGCCTATTCCAAGTTCATGCAAACAACTCAATTTTCCATCCAACTACTTTGACAGAATCATATGATCTAATTCATCACAAATAGGACCCAAGACAGTTACTAAAAGAGTTGCAACCATTCAAGTGTGCATTTCTCAACATCAACATCAACATCATTATCAGTAGCATGCACATAATCTCAATCCCCCCCACACTTGATATGAACATTGTCCCTAATGTTCAAGTAGTCAACAATCAAACACAAAGAGGGGAAAAAGAAAGAAGAAACTTCCCTGAAAAAGAATCGGCCAAGAACCTTTTGCTACCAACCATGCAAACTTGAAGAAAACTCAAAACAACTTAAAGAAATGCATTAAAAATAACACAAAGGAAACAATGATAAAAGAAAACTACAGTCCTATTGGAAAACATACACCGAAATCAAGGAAGCAAAGTTTCATGAAGAGACAATCGCTCCTCAGAGTTATCCACAAACCTGGGCATATACAATTTTGCTCGTTGTCCATTTACCTTGAAAGAATTTTCATTTGCTCGTTTTACCTCAATGACCCCAAAAGGAAGGACTTGTATCACCGTGAATGGACCATACTACCTCGACTTAAGTTTCCTTGGAAAAAGAAGAAGACGAGAGTTGTAGATCAATACCTGGTCACCTACCTTAAAGTCTCGGTGGAGGATCTTCTTGTCATGCCACTTCTTCACTCGTTCTTTATACATCTTAGAATTGTTATAAGCATCCAAACGAAACTCTTCAAGCTCATGAAGTTGCATAAGTCTCTTAGCACCTGCAGCAGACAAATCAAAGTTAAGAAATTTGGTAGCCCAGTATGCACGATGCTCTAACTCAATAGGAAGATGACAGGACTTCCCATATACTATCTTGAATGGTGACATGCCTATGGGTGTCTTAAATGCGGTCCTATAAGCCCAAAGTGCATCATCGAGCTTTAAAGACCAGTCCCGCCTATAAGCATTAACAGTTTTCTCTAGTATTTTCTTTAATTCCCTGTTTGAGACTTCAACTTGTCCACTAGCTTGGGGGTGGTACGGAGTAGCAACCTTATGGGTCACCCCATACTTAACTAATAATGAATCAAAAAGTTTATTGCAAAAATGTCACCCCCATCACTAATGATAGCCCTAGGTGTGCCAAAACGTGTAAAAATATTCTTCTTCAAAAATTTAACAACACGTCTAGACTCATTTGTAGGTAATGCCTCTGCTTCCACCCACTTGCTAACATAATCAACAACAACCAATATATATTGATTAGAGAAAGACTTAGGGAACAGTCCCATGAAGTCTATTCCCCAAACATCAAAAACTTCACAAACAAGAATGTTAGACAATGGCATGTCATGTCTCCGACTAATGTTTCCGACCCTTTGACACCTATCACAAGATTTGACAAATGTAAATGCATCCTTAAATAAAGTGGGCCAATAGAAACCACACTCCAAAACTTTATGAGCTATCCTAGATGCACCATAATGTCCCCCAGCCTCTCGAGAATGACAATGATGTAACACAGAGGACATTTCTTCTTCAGGAATGCAATGCCTAACAATACCATCCACACAAATCTTGTAAAGCAAAGGATCATCCCACAGATAGTACCTTACCTCTGACAAAAAAAATTTCTTTTGAGCATAAGAAAAATCAGGGGGATAGATATTACTAGCAAGGTAGTTTACATAATCTGCAAACCATGGAGTGACTGTCATAACCATCAGATGCTCATTAGGAAAAGTCTCATGAATGTCCTTCTTTGTTGCACTCTCCATGGCAGCTTCATCTAACCTTGATAGGTGATCAGCTACAAAATTCTCGGTCCCCTTCTTATCCCTTAGCTCAATGTCAAATTCTTGCAAAAGTAACACCTAATGAATTAATCTTGGTTTAGCGTCGGGTTTTGTCATCAAGTATTTCAAAGCTACATGATCAGTATACACAATCACTTTAGACAAAACCAAATATGAGCGAAACTTGTCAAAAGCAAACACAACCGCCAACATCTCTTTTTCCGTGGTGGTATAATGGCGTTGTGTACAGTTTAGTGTCCTACTTGCATAAAAAATGGGGTGAAAGATCTTACCTCATCTTTGGCCTAAAACAGCACCCACTGCATAATCACTTGCATCACACATTAATTCAAAAGGAAGAGACCAATCAGGAGATATAAGAATAGGCGCAGTCAGAAGCATATCCTTTAACAATTGAAAAGATGTCAAACATTTATCGCCAAATTTAAACACAACATCTTTTTCAAGCAATTCAGTCAAAGGTTTAGCAATTTTGGAAAAATCCTTAATGAACCTACGGTAAAAACCAGCATGGCCTAAGAAACTTCTAATGGCTCTAACATTGTTCGGTGGTGGAAGTTTCTTAATGACATCAATTTTTGCTGGGTCTACCTCTATACCCTTGCTAGAAATCTTGTGACCTAAAACAATGCACTCCTGTACCATGAAATGACATTTTTCCCAATTCAACACTAAATGGGTCTCTTCACACCGAATTATGACTTTCTCCAAGTTATCCAAGCATGCATCAAATGAAGTACCAAACACAGAGAAGTCATCCATGAAAATTTCAATGCAAGATTCAAGCATATCAGAAAAAAAATAGCCATCATGCATCTTTGAAATGTAGCTGGAGCATTGCATAACGCAAAGGGCATGCGTCTATAGGAAAATGTACCATAGGGACATGTAAAAATTATTTTCTCCTGATCTTCCAAGGCTACAGGAATCTGTAAATATCCACTATATCCATCTAAGGCACAATAAAAGTCATGTCCAGCTAGTTTCTCAATCATTTGATCAATGAAAGGTAAAGGAAAATGATCTTTCCTGGTGGCATCATTCAACTTTCTGTAATCTATGCACATTCTCCACCCAGTTACCTTCCTAGTGGCTATTAATTCATTTTTCTCATTTTCAACCACAATGGTGCATCCTTTCTTTGGCACAACATGCACAGGACTAACCCAACCAGAATCAGAAATAGGATAGATAATACCGGCATCTAGAAGCTTAACTACCTCATCTTTCACTACCTCTTTCATGTGTGGGTTAAGTCTCCTCAGGGGCTACACTATTGCTTTGCTTCCATCCTCCATAAAAATGTGGTGTGTGCAAAAAGAAGGGCTTATACCTTTGATATCTGTAATGGACCACCCAATTGCCTTTTTGTGGTCCCGCAGTACCCTCAATAACTGCTCCTCCATAGCATCTGACAAACAAGAAGAAATGATAACTGGTAAGTGCTCAGGTGGGTTAAGATAAACATACTTCAAATGACTTGGAAGAGGTTTAAGGTCAAGAGATGGGGGCTCTTCGATCGAAGGCTTCAGAAATAGCTTGACTGGACGTTGGAGAGGCTCGTATGCTCTATAATGTGTCCAATATGCCTGCTCCAACTCATCTGCAATTTCCTCCAACTCTTCTTGCAATTCTTCCCCTAACTCTTCAATTATTTCTTGCGCTTCCCCTTCCAACAAATCTGCACAAAAAATAGAAGAATCATCAGTATCAGAAGAATAAATATCAATAAAATGGCAAGAGTCAAGAGTAGAAGGATGCTTCATAGCATTGAACACATCAAACACTATTTCTTCATCTTGAAGTCTCAAGATGAGCTTTCCACGTTGTACATCGATGATGGTCCGTGCAGTAGCCATGAAAGGTCTCCCAAGAATGATGGGGATGTCTATATCTTCCTCCATGTCAAGGACTAAGAAATCCACTGGAAAGATGAACTTCTCGACCTTGACCAATACATCCTCAATGATTCCCCTCGGATAGGTGATTGACCGATCTGCCAGCTGAAGCGAAATAGTTGTAGGTTTGGGCTCCGCCAATCCTAATTTCCTGAAAACAGAAAGAGGCATTAAATTAATACTTACACCCAAATCCATTAAAGCTTTATCTATATTTAAATCACCAATAACACAGGGAGTAGTAAAACTCCCTGGATCCTTAAGCTTCGGTGGTAGCTTTCTCGACAATATGGCCGAACACTCCTCATTCAGCTTCACCGTGGCATACTCCTCAAGCCTCCTCTTATTAGACAAAATTTCTTTCAAAAATTTAGCATAAGAAGGCATCCGCGCTATGGCCTCAACAAAAGGAATGTTTGTATGCGATTTTTTAAATATCTCAAGAAAACGACCAAATTGCTTATCTAATTGCGTACCTTTCAACCTTTGAGGATAAGGAATCCGAGGTCTTACCGGATGTGTGATGGGATCAGCAAATAACCTTGGATGGTTCTCCTTTTCAGCTGGTGCTTCTATGGCCTCCTTGCCACTTTCCCGACTCTCATCTTCTTCACTCTTTTCCACTTCTTTATCCTTCTGATTCTGCTTAACTTCTTCAAGTTATTTGCCACTTCTCAATAAAATTGCCTTTGCATGTTCTCTCGGGTTGGCCTCAGTAGTGCTAGGCAATGAACCCGAAGGTCTTTCCTTTAACAAACCGCAACTGCTCGTCGATTCTCCAAATGTCTGATAGAAGATTCTTGGTTCTGCATCCTAACCTCGGTAGTGGAAATGTACTTCGAGAGTAAATCTTCGAGATTAGATTTCTCTGGTGGTGCAGGATTAGGAGCCTTGAAACCTGGAGGTGGAGGTGGTTGTCTTTGAACATTGGATGACTGTGGTTGCGCCACCTGATCGTTACGCCAAGAGAAATTCGGATGATTCCTCCACCCTGGGTTGTAAGTGTTAGAATATGGGTCCAATCGCTGTCTGTTATAATTGCCTACATAATGGGCCTCTTCTGACTCTTGAGCAAAAGGATTCCCAACTTGACATTCAGAAGATGCATGGGAATCTCCACCACAATGCTCACAAACAGCACAACTCCTTAATGAAGAACTAGCTCCTCCTCTCACACTGTGCATCAGATTATCCAATTTCTTCGTCAAAACATCCATTTGAGCAGATAAAGCCACTGTATTGTCTACTACACGAGCTCCTGTTGGTCATCTGGGATGCCTTTCTGTATGATATTGAAAACTGCTAGTGGCCATCTCATTAATCAACCTGTAGGCCTGATCTAGCGTTTTTCTCATTAAACTACCTCCTGCTGCAGCATCGATGGTACTCCTGGTCGATGGGTTCATTCCTGTATAAAAAGTATTGATATGTTGCCATGTAGATAACCCATGACTAGGACACTGTGTCAACATATCCCGAAATCTCTCCCATGCTTCATATAAACTTTCATTTTCATACTGAGTGAAGGAAGTGATCTCATTCTTCATCTTTGCAACCTTGGCAGGAGGGAAAAATTTTGCCAAAAATAACCTCATCATCTCATCCCATGTAGTAATTGATCCCCACTGCAAACTAGCCAACCATGCTCTAGCCTTATCCCTTAGAGAAAATGGGAATAACCTTAATCTCACCGCATCTTCCGATACTCCATTCTGCTAAAACAAATCACAAATATCCAAAAATGTTTCCAAATGGGTGTTCGGATCCTCCAAAGGCAATCCTCCAAATTGAGATGCTCTCACCATGGACGTAATGCTGTGAGGAATTTCAAAACACGCAGCTGTGATCGTCGGCCTTATAATGGGAGGCATTGGTCTATTGTTGTGCCCCATTGTCAAATCCATCATAGTCAACTCCCTTCTCTCTTCAGTATGTGGAAACAACCTCTCCTCGTGTTGTTCCATCTCTGAAAATTGCTCTTCTCTAGTCCTTTCTGCTGAAGTACTGCTTCGAGCCAATCTGGTTTTCTTACGCAACCTGCGAGTAGTTTTCAATCTCAGTATCTAATAGCAAATTCTCGGGCTTTTGACCACGGGTGAGCATAAACAAAATGGAACAAATAAAAAAAATAACAAACCTAAGGATGAAAAATAAAACACCCGAAATAAAGCAATCACACAAACAACTAAAATACACAAATAAACAACAAAGCAAAATTAAATCTGAGACAATTAACACCATCTAATTTAATGACTCAAAAACAGAAATTCGTTCCCTGGCAACGGCGCCAAAAACTTGTTGCGGTCTAAACAAAACAATTAAATTTTATCTAAACCAATTAGAGGCAAGTGCACCCCGTCGATAAGTAATATAAATCGGTAAGAACCGGATATCGTACCCAAGGGAAAAATTTCCAACACAGAAGACAATTAAATTAAACGATGAAAAATTACTTAGACGATCACGAATTGATTGATTTGAAAATAAAATAAAATAAAATAAGTAAATCAAGGAAATATGAAAATTGCAAGGTATGAATTAAAACAACTAGATTTAATCAAATGACAAAAGTTCGGTTAAGGTATCAGATTTCAATTGGATTAGACATTTAAAATAAAATTATAACGATGGATTAATTTAGAAATTCTTCACTTAAGGTGTCAAACCCAATGTTCATGGTGTTCCTTCTCTTTAAATCCGAAGTCACTACTTGGTCCATAGATAATTCAGAATAAAAGGCGTTAAATACAAGAAGCCTAAAATTAAGTTCGTTAATTCTAGGTATCCTCACACAAGATCCTAAGGTTAGTCTACACTTTAGTTTCAAGTATGTCGCTTGATTAATTTTTCGATAAATTAAATCCCATTGGTTGTGGCATTCAATCATCTAAGGTCTTAATTTAGGTGATCAAGCTAAATTAGGACAAAATATATTTTTAATCAAGCAAAAATCAATACCACAAAAATTATCCTAATCCAATATCAATCTTAACCTTAACCAAGAAGAAAAATTTACTCACACATATTTATCAATGAAACAAAAATCATGGTCATAATATATGTTTGCATTGATGAAATCCACACAATTAAAATAAATACGAAAATAAATTAAGAAACTAAATTAAAACATCCCCTTTTCTATAGCTGTATTTTTTTTGTCGCGTCTTGGGCTTCGGTATGTCTTGGTCAAGGCCCTCTGGTCTCTCCACGCTAGCTTCTTAAAAATCCACCTTGCTGTAACATGTTTCTCCTAAGCCATCAGCTACGTTATTTCTTTTGTTATCTCCACCTACAGTAATTTTTTTCTCTCCCACCAGGTGTCTCATTTTGCTTGCACAAAGTGTCTCCTCCACCAGCTCATGCTCCAATAGCTAATGTTTAATGCTTATTTAATGTCCAACCTTCTTGTCTTTCGTGTGTATGTGAGAGCCTAGCAGCTGCCAATGTTCCAACTCTCTTGCCAAACAGCTGTCTTCTTTATTTAATGTCCATCAGCTTCTTCATCGTGGGGGCCTCCACTAGGTGCTGCTTTAATTATTTCTTCCTCCAATAGCAGCTCACGATCCCCTTTTAACTTCAGCTACTAGTTATCTCCTTTGCCACCAGCTGCAACATCTTCATCAAGCCACCTTGCTAACGTTTTCCCCAGCTGCACGTTGATGCTTCTGCCACCTTGCTAACGTTTTTCCAGCTGCTTCATCAACGTTTTCTTCACCAGCCTTCTCTTCTCCAGCTCACGTTCTTTTTTATAGAACCAGCTACTTATTCCATTTCCTGTCCACCCTCTGCTTCATCAACGTGAATGGAGATTCTCCTTAATGGTCATGTAACCTTGCTCTTCTTCAACTCACCAGCTCAACGTGTCTTTGGTTGTTGCTGTAAAAATGAGTTAAGGGTTGTGTCCCTAAGTGATGGAGTTGATGAAATAATTAGTGAGTGAGGGCTCTCTCTTCTCAAACAGCAACTCACGTCCTCTTCAGTGGAGAATAATCGTCTCCTCTTTTTTTGTGAGGCTGCAATGGAGTGTTCAAAGAGAGCTACTTCGTGAATAATCTCCAGCTCTTCTATATGTTGTTCAGTCCGCATTTAGCGTGTCAACCTTTCTTTGTTTGGTTTCATGCAGCTGACCAAAAATGACGCACCACCAGCCAAAATTATTTCTCCAGCCCCCACGTTCTTCCTCCTTTGCCAGCTACTCACGTGTCTTCTTCCACTACTTCAGCGTTTTTTTCTTCTTTGATTGCCGCCTATCTCTTTGTCTCTTATGTATTGTCAAAGTCTCCACAACTGTACTCTTTTACGCAACCCAGCCACGCTTTCTTGTTTTCTCCTTCTCCCTTTGTTTTTATTCCCTATAAACTCACGCATAACCTTCTGTGCCGCCTCCTCAGCAACTACGCAGCCCTTTTGTCTTGTTTTTTTTTTCTTCTATTTTCCCCACGCCTCTGATACCTTAAGCACCCTTTGTCGAATAGGTGAATCGACACGATGTCAGAGAAGAAGAACAGAATGCCGTATTGTAGACGGCTGGGGGCAAAGGTGAATTTTAGACGTAGACTTTTAGGGTTTAGGAAAGAGGTAATTTTTCTTATTGATGTGTGACAAGTCGAGTTACATCAATATTTATAGAAAAAGAATTACCTATCCTGTCGGTTCAAATAAAAGCATCAAGGGAAAGAACCGAAAATAAAACCCTTGAAGGAGTGTTATAATTCCACTCAACGTAAAAATAAATTAAAACAAATGAATAATTAAAAACAACTCAAATATAATCCTTGAACCTAGTCGGACGTGAGGTAGCTCGACATGATCTTCTCGGAGCAGCGACCTCAACCTCATGTAGCGTATCATTTACCCCGCCATCAAAAATGTCCTTGTCCTCAAGGGCTAAACTAGGATAAACACGTTTCATATGATCAACAGGTTCCCACGTCACGTCATCTAAACCACCATCTGACCACACTACCAACCATTGTTCTTGAACAATGCCATCAACCAAAACAAACCGTTAACGCACAGCTCGAACTGGAAAAGATAAAGGGGCACCATCTTGGAATTCTACAGGAAAGGACGACAGTGGGGGTGCATTACTCGTTGTAATATATGGTCTCAGTAAAGACACATGAAATACATCATGGATCTTAGACCCTGCAAGCAACTTCAACTAGTAGGCAACTTTGCCAACTCGAGATAGAATTTCAAACGGTCCATGGAAGCGTCTTGCCAACTTTGCAGACTGAGGTTTTGAGACAGAAAATTGACGATGGGGCTGCAATTTGAGTAAAACCCAATCCCCCACATTGAACGCAAGGTCACGCCGATGCTTGTTGACCTGGGACATCATCCTCTGTTGCATTTTAAGTAAATTATGCTGCAACACCTTGAGCAATGCAGTCCGTTCTACAAGCATATCATCCACACTTTGCACCTTGCTTGTCCCAGCCGTGTAAGGAATTAGTGATGGAGGGTCTCTACCATATAACGTTTTGAACGGTGTCATGTTAATGCCTTCATGATACGTCGAATTCAAAGCTAACTCCGCCCAAGGTAAAAATAGTGACCACTGATTCGGACGAGCATGGCAAAAAGCTCGCAAATATTGTTCTAGACCCTCATATTTAACTTCGTTTGGCCATCGGTCTGGGGATGATAGGCAGTGCTTCTTTTTAGCGTAGTTCCACTCAGCACAAATAATTCATTCCAAAAATTGCTCAAAAAGATAGTATCATGATCGGATACTATAGATGTAGGGAAGCCATGATGCTTAACGACAACCTCCAGGAATAAAGACGCCACTTTGGGCGCATCAAACAATGTCGGCAATGCTCCAAAATGAGCGTATTTAGTAAGCCTGTCAACCACCATCATAATAGAAGTGAAGCCACGCGACACAGGTAGCCCAACAATGAAATCCATAGAAATGTCGTCCCAGACTCTAGTGGGAACGGGCAGTGGCTGCAATAACCCACCAGATTTTTGCGTCACATATTTTGTAGATTGACAAGTCAAGCAAGCGTCGACGAATAGCTTGACATCCTTCCGCATACCGGACCAATAAAAAACCTCGGCCACCCTCCTGAAAGTCCTATCCACCCCGGGATGTCCCGCACTCGGTGAAGAGTGAAATTCATTCAAAATATCAGTCTTCAAAGAAGATGAAGATCCCAGACAAATACGATGATGATAATATACCATACCTGCGTGGATAGAATAAGGTGTCGGAAGTGTCCCATTAGCCGCTGCATTATGAAATGTAATCAAATCAGGTAAAGTCCCATTTTCAGCTCGAATGCGGTCTAATATATTTGGCAAGGGCTGAGCAAACTGCTGAAATAGAGTCGCCGAATCATCAGGAGCTTCACGACGTGATAATGCATCGGCAACGCGACTAGAAATACCAGTTTTGTATTCAATGCGGAATTTAAAACCCATGAGTTTCCAGACATAAAATTGTTGATCCGGCGTTTGCACCACCTGAAATAAGAGCTCCTTAAGGCTCTTTTGATCGATCGATGATTTAATTCACGTCCTAACAAGTATTGACGCCACTTGTGAACGACTTCTACTATGGCGTATAATTCCTTATGATATGCAGACGCAACTTTTTGACGGAGACCCAATTTTTTGCTAAAAAATGCAATGGGATGACCCTGTTGCATTAAGACTGCACCAACCCCATCCTCCGAAGCGTCAGTTTCCAGCACAAAGACATCATCAAAATTAGGAAGGTGTAAAATTGGTGGCGACGTCATGATATCCTTTAGACGTTTGAATGCCAATTCCGCTTGATCTGACCAATGGAAGCCATCTTTCTTCAATAAGTCTGTCAATGGAGCAGCCAACATAACATAATGACGAATGAAACGCCTGTAATAGCCGGTCAAGCCCAAGAAACCCCATAATTGTTTAATGTTCTTAGGAGAAGGCCAACTAGCCATAGCTTCAAGCTTACTGGAATCTGCTTGTAATGCACCATTGGAAACCACATGTCCTAGGTATTCCACTGTATCACGACAAAAAGTACATTTTCCCAATTTGACAAAGAAATTATTGTGGGCCAAAATACCCAAGACAGTATTCAAATGGAACGCATGTTGAGCCAAAGATGAGCTATAGATTAATATATCATCAAAAAAGACAATTACGAACCGCCGCAAAATAAGATGCAAAAATATGGTTCATGGCAGCCTGGAATGTGGAAGGTGCGTTGGTTAGACCAAATGGCATAACCAAAAATTCAAAATGACCGTCATGTGTCCGAAAAGCCTTTTTGAAGATATCAGACTCATGCATCCGGATCTGGTGATATCCTGAACGAAGATCAAGCTTAGTGAAGAACCTGGCATGTCCCAATTCATCAAACAATTCGTCTGCCATTGGAATCGGAAATTTATCAGCAATGGTAGCCGTATTTAATGCCCGATAATCGACGCAAAAGCGAAATGACCCATCTTTCTTCTTCACTAATAATACTGGGGAAGAAAAAGGGCTACGACTATGTTGAATAATCCCTTGGGCTAACATTTCCTGGACTTGCTTCTCTATCTCAGATTTCTGAAAATACGGATAACGATAGGGTCTAACATTTACCGGCTTACTACCCGGATGAAGATGTATTTTGTGATCCCACGGTCGAGGTGGTGGTAGACCAACCAGTAGTTGAAAAACTTGGACGTGACCTTCCAACACTATCCGAATACTATCTGGGATATCAGTGGGAAATTCCACCGTCGAGTTCTTGTCCAAGTTGTCGTCACCTGACAATAAACTAATTTCATAACCTGCTGCCACAGTATAAGAGTCATATAAGGCTTGCATTGCATTATATGATATTTGACGTACATTCTGACCATCACCACGTATTATGATCACAGTATTGCCATGCATAAATTCCATCGTGAGCTCCGCATAATCGTGTGAAACCTTACCCAAACCCTGAAGCCACTGGACACCGAGGATAACATCCGGACCATGAATTCCAAGAACAAATAAATCGACAACAAAGTTGTGGTCTTGAATAACCAACGTAGTTTGATCACACTTATGGGTACAAGGTAACGACTCCCTATTACCAACATACACACGGAAAGGAGTAGTTGGTGTCTCTGGCAATCGAAGTTTTTCAACAATAGCCGGATGAATGAAATTATGCGTGCTCCCACCGTCAATTAATACTTGGACGGCAACACCCGAAATCAGACCTGTCACCTTAAGCGCCCAAGGGTTCGGTGATCCAGCAAGAGTGTTAATACTTGAGACATCCCCTGACATAACCACTGTATCATCCATAAGAGGCTCAGTGAATTGTTCATTGTCCCAATCGTCGGTCCCCAGTAAGGCGAGAAATCGATGTTTGCAATGGTGACCTGGCACATATTTTTTGTCGCAATTCCAACAAAGACCCTTGGAAGTGTGCTCCTCTCGTTCCGCCAGTGATAACTTTCGAATGGGCAAAGTAGAAATCCCAGATGGCGTGGTCTGACGAGCTGCAGCCGGAGTGACATTAACAGAAGGAGTTCTCAGCTGGAGAGTTCCCATATTGGTACCCACCAATTTGGTGGTAGTGGTCTGCCATAGACGGTGACCTCCAGCTACCAAAGATGACATGGTGTCTGTGTAATTGGCTGCCAATTCACGAGCAAGCGCAAAAGTCTGGCCCAACGTCAATGGATTTCGTAAATTAACTTCACGCCGTATAGGAGGCTTCAACCCCGCCTTGAAGATGGAAATAAGTGTGGTCTCAGAAACCCCAGAAATCTTGTTCAACAGCCTCTCAAATTTTGCCTGATATTCCATGACTGTCGTGCGTTGTTGAAGCTTCGAAAGTAGGCCCATGTAATCCTCATAATGCGCAGGATCAAATCGTTGCTTGACAACCTCCAAAAAATCATACTAGGAAGTGACGCAATTGTTATTATGTTGGTAAAGGAACCAGTCCGACGCCGGACTTTCGAAAATGTTGGGACCCGATCCGGGAACCGGATCCCAACCGAAAAACAGAACGGAAAGACGGAAAATCGAAAAGCGAGAAATCGCTAATCGGAATCCAACCAGAGAGCGGAAACGAAAAAGTGAAACAAAGTGCGGAACGAAAAACGGAATCGAATGGAAACGGAAATTTCGCATCACAATTACAAATCAGAATACAAAGCATAAGAATCGAAAGCGAAGCACATACTCGAAGCAAATGCAAATCGGAATCGAAGCGCATCAAAACAAAAATAGCGAAGCGGATCGAATACAAATCGAAAGCGGAAACAAACACTTAACAAAACGAAACCGACATCCGAGAACAATAACTAGAGGAACATGATCGCGTGGACAGAATCGCGTTGGAAACCCTAAGACGTTCCAAAATCCGGTATGAATTTTTTTTTTCTTTTCTTATAACCATTTTTACTCAATTTCTTTTTACTTCTTTCTCATGCTAAAACTCTTATACACTTTAATCATCTGTCATTCCTTTTCTCGTTACTCAATCAACCTCATTCAAATCATAACTATTCCATATAATTCCCTTTTTGGAAACTCATCCTCTCCAATTTCAATTCACTTAATTCATCTTAATAATTTCTTATACAATCATATAAGTCCTCATATGCATTTCTTTAAACTCATTTTACCGAAATTTTTCTGAAATTTCTGCAGCATAACGGCTGTATTTTGACAGCCCAAAAATTTAAAACAAAGCAAACGCACTTCTAATATCGTAATCCAACCAATAACACAAGGCAACATCGGACCTCCCGTCCGGCATCCAAACATCAGCAGAAACACAATCTTAATTCTAAACACTTCATAAATTCAATCCATAACCATCTCAACTCAAAATTTCAATCAATCCCAACCACATTCAAAATCCAATTTCATACATAAAGTATAATCATACTTATAACTCATTCCGAACACAATACAATCTTATACATTTACTGGCCACAAGCAAAACCATTCATATACAATCGAACTAAAATACACTTTACTAGCTTTCTAACTATCCATAAAGATCTGATACAAACATCAAACTTTAAACATACTACGAACACGTACAAGTCGGACTATGATCATACTCGTCTTCCATCCGATCTCCTGCGTAAAAACTTGGAGATTGGGGATGAAAGGGGGGTGAGCTCGGAAGCTCGTGGATAATATATTTATAAACCGAACAATAAGCAAAAATTATTTTTTAAAACTTTTCAAAAATTTCCCATTTAAGCATTTATCCGAAATCTTATTTTCAAACTTTTCAAAACTTTCATAAACCTTCCGAAATTTCATGATTATAAATTTACTGCCTTATTTCTCAAAATCTCGAACCCTTTTTTTTTTTTAAATCATGCACAGTTTCAAGTATGAATGCAACACATTATAAACACATCAAAAACACATAACACATCAGAATTGGTTTGGTTCGGTCTAACGGAGACGTCTCGCACATTCTCATATAATGGTCATGCTGCAAACAGTGAATGAGGGGAGTCCAAATCGAACTCCTATGCCACTAGCGCAGGCCGGCGAAGGCTTAAACAGTAGAGACAACAATGACTCACAAACGGACTGACCAAACCCACTTAACACATAACGCAAATTGATTGACGCTCAAGGCACTTTTCGAAAATCTTGATTTTTCACATTTTTCAAATCTTATCATCATATTGTGTCATAAATGACACAAGCACGTATCCACATGAATTCACATAACAAATCTAATGCAATTCACATCATCACTTAAATCACATATTCATCACAATATATGCACTAATTCTTTAAATCATCCAAATCATAAATCACATAATTTGAAAGCCATGAAATTCATAAGTCTTGCATTTTCTAAAACTCATTTTACTCCTTTGAAATCATAATTTCAAACATTTACATCCTTTTTCAAACATTTTTATCAATAATAATTTATCAAAAATCAAATTTTGCTTTCTTTAATTTTCAAAAATTCACAATTAGCTTATAATTCAATAAATAAATATACTACCCACCTCATATCCATACAAGTGACTTGTCCAATGCTTCAAATTGTCCTTTTTCCTCTTTTCTTCTTCCAATTGAAAATTCCCTAAAGCAATTGCACCAAAATTCAATCTCATAAATCACTTAATCCTTCAATTTGATGCATAATTCATCAATTCATGCTAATTCCAAGATAGTTACAACACTAATTTCTAAAATCCCCAAATTTCCTATTGAACCTAAATCAATTAAATCAAATTCAATATCAAAATTAACTTAATTTCCCAAATTGAACTTAGGAAACATCTATTCCTTACATATTCAAGTCATTTAAACCTCCAATTTTGAAAATCTCCAATTTTCAAAATTGGCCTAAACCAATTTACACAAATTCCATGTCATAAATCATAATTTCTTCAAAATTGATTTCATATTTCATCAATTCCTACTCTTAATTATGTTTCTACACCATTAATTCACAAAAACCCCAATAATTCACAAAAACTCCAAATTTCTAATTTGGCCTAAACTCCAAATTTACAATTTTTCAAATTAAACTTCACCTAAAACATAAACATCAAAATTAATCTAGGATATCTCAAATTCATCACTAATTCAAGCTATCTAAATCATCAATTTCAAAAACCCCTAAATTTTACTATTCATCATCTTCTTCACTAAGTTTTCTCTCTCTAAAATCTTCCATAACCAAAATTAACTCATCAATCACTAAATAAATCTCATAGCACATAAACCCACATCATTTCTAATTAATCTAAACCAAAATTAAATATAACCATAGTCTAATCTCTTCAAATAATCATAGGAAACTTCAATTCATAACCATATTAAGCTAAATCAACCAATAAACTCATCAAAATTTCAAAATCAAAACTTTCTCTCTCTTACCTTTTTCTCCTCCATTTTTGTTATTTTTGGAGCTCCAAGACAATCTTCCTTCTTCTTCCTCCTCTTTGCTCTTAAAACCAACGAAAATCACCCTTGAGAAACATGGAGAAAAAAAATTGAAACTTGCTTCTCCTCCCTTCTCCACTATCGCCCCTCTCCTTCTTCTCTCTTCTTCATCTTTTCTTTCTTTCATTTTGCTTCAATTTCGTGCATTCCAGAACACAAAACGACAGCCTCCCATGTGTTCTGCCACCTCATTAAAAATGGAGGGCAAATGACTATTTTGCCCTCACTTATTTGCCTAATTCCAAAATTACCCCTGTGCAGGATTTTGAAAAATTGATAACTCCTGATTTCCAGCATCTAAACGAAATAATTTGGACAAACTTTCTTCATGAAAATTGTTCCTCTTGATCTTACGAATCCAACGCCACCAACGGCGCTCAATTCGGATCTAAAACGAAGAAGTTATGGCCGAATTACTAACTGACCTGAACAAAATCCGAAACTGAACTTTAACATAACTTCAGTCAAGAATTTGATAATCTCAGGGATGAAATTAAATTTCGATCCCTTCACATGATTTGTAGCCCTATCTCTTAACTTTATTTTCCCTCAAGAATCAACTCATTCGGAGTTGTACAGCTCCCGAAAATCGCAAAATACTGAACCATGTTCAGAAAATTATCCAACTTATAACCTATAATTCATCTCTTACTTTGGTTCCATCAATCTCTTTCCATTTAATCTCCTAAAAATCATAATTCTTCATAAAAATGAACGTAATTGTCTTAGGAATCCAACGCTTCAAGAATCAAATCAATCGGATGTCGGACGAAAGATTTATAACAAAAGATTGCAAAAGGGTCGGAGTTCAAGCAAAATTTTCAAAACCTTAAATACCCACTTATAACTGAATTTTTCAAAAATCATATCTCTTAATTCCGAACTCGGAATTTGACGAATTTGGTGTCTATGGAAAGGTAAAAGGAAGCTCTACAACTTCCCTGAAGAACAGAAAAATCCAATTGGCTTCCAAAGAAGTCAAATTTCCACTCAAAGATTCTGTCTTAATCAGCTTTTTCCTACCCAACTTCCAATTTTTAATCGCTCATAACTCCTTGCCCCGATCTCGAAAAATTACATACTTTATGGCGTCGGAAAGATCGACATACAAGCTACAACTTTCAGTAATACTACTTACTCCAATTCAGACTAAATCCATACGACGAGTGGCCTCGAAGTATAGCACATGCAAATCTATACTTAATAACATTTTCAAAACAAAGCATATCTTCTGAAAATCATATCTCTCAATCCCGACATCGAAAAATAGCAAACTTTATGTCCACGAAAAGCTCTCGACAGAGGCTACAAGTTTCACGTTGATCATTTTCTCAAATTTGACCTAAATCAAATAGTCAACTTTTTACCCTAAAAGTCAAACTTCCAAGCCAACTTTGACTGATCATAACTCTCACTCCCGATATCGAAAAATTGCAAACTTTACGTCTACAGAAAACTCTTGACATAATCTACAAATTTCATGTAGATCATTTTCTCCAATTTTTCCTCAAACAAAAGTCAACTCTCAAAGTCAAACATTCTCTCTCCAAAAAGTCAAACTTTCTAAATTCTTCAAATTTTCACACTTTTTCTTTTTAATTCTTGCTATTTAACTTCATTTCAATCAACTCATCCACTTTCTTCTAATAATCCATATAAGTTCACTCAAATATCAAAGTCCTCAAAATTAAACAATTCTTTTCTCATAAATTATTTCTTAATTTCATCAAATTTCCTTAAATTCATAATTTTCTCACCAATTTCTTTCTCATTTAAAATTCATTTTAATATTTCTATTTTTTACCAAAAATTCGGGGTCCAACAGAAAAGCAACCCCACGAGGCGAAGTCTGTCTTCCTCAGGAGTCCGAAAATAGTCGAAATAGGATTGCACCTTGTAAACCCATCCTGATGGATCTGTGCCATTGAATTTAGGCGCATCAATTCGAATATTTGGTGCACGCCCAGCAGGAGTTGTATCTGAATCAACATTATCGTCAACCATCTCACGTTGAGGGTTTCGTCGTGGACCAAAAGGGTGATTCCCCAGCACCCCTTCATTCTGTGGGTTCAAGAACGCTTTAGCCTCCAAGATGGAATATACCTGATCGACTCGTTGTGACAGAACAAGGTGTTCTTGTCGGTTGGTACGGATTTCAAGCGTGAGGTTTTGGATGGCTAACAAAACGTCATCCTAGGATTTAGAACTTGACGAACCTTCATGAAATTCTCCTGTCATGATGATAATCGATAAGTCCAATGAAGATGAAAGCACTAATTGATAACTTAAGCACCCTTTGTCGAATAGGTGAATCGACACCATGTCAGAGAAGAAGAACAGAATGTCGTATTGTAGACGGCTAGGGGCAAAGGTGAATTTTAGACGTAGAGTTTTAGGGTTTAGGAAAGAGGTAATTTTTCTTATTGATGTGTGACAAGTCGAGTTACATCAATATTTATAGAAAAAGAATTACCTATCCTATCGGTTCAAATAAAAGCGTCAAGGGAAAGAACCAAAAAGAAAACCCTTGAAGGAGTGTTATAATTCCACTCAACGTAAAAATAAATTAAAACAAATGAATAATTAAAAACAACTCAAATATAATCCTTGAACCTAGTCGGCCGTGAGGTAGCTCGACATGATCTTCTCGGAGCAGCGACCTCAACCTCATGTAGCGTATCAGCCTCACACACAGCACACAAATCTTTCCACCGTCAGCTGCTTTGTTCCTTGATTTTCGCCAGCCTCTCTTGTTTTTATGTGTTGAATATCCGGTTCCTCATTCACGCCTAACACTCCATTTTTCATGCCAAACCTTTGCTTTCTTTAAAAGTTTTTTTTTCTTGATTTATGGTATCAGGCATTTCAAATCCAATATGCGCCTAAAATTAAAATAAACAACTCTTAATTAATGCAATCTAAATATTAAATGGACAATAGTTTAGCAAATTATGTATCAAAAATTAATACAAAAATGCCCATTAACACTAGTGGAGAATCACTTACTGTTAAAAAGGTATTAGATTCTCTTATGGAAGAAATAGTTGAAGTGAATCCATTTAAGAAAGAGGCTGAAGTACTATTTGTAGAGAATAACTATGAGAATAAAGCTCATAAGAAAAACAGCAAGGGAAAGTGACAGAAGGGAAGTGGTAAAGAAAAACAGTCCGAAGAAGAGGAAAAAGAAAAGAAGAAAAAGGGTAAAGTTAAGACTTGCTTCTACTGTGATAAAGAAGGGCATTTTGTAAGGGATTGTAGGAAAAAGAAGAGGGACAAGGCATATGAGAGTGAAATTTCAGGCAATGTATAAAAACTTGAAGATTCCAGTGAAGATGAAATACTAGCTGTGAGTGAGGTATGTGAGGACCTTAGTAGAGAGTGGATATTTGACTCAGGATGCACCATGCATGTCACTCCTCATAGGGACTGGTTCACTACATTTGAATCAGTCACTGCCAAGGTTAAAATGGCAGATTCTGGGCAGCAAAGGATAGAGGGCATAGGAAGGGTTTCCATCAACATGTTTGATGGAAAGAGGAGGATCCTAAGCAATGTCATATTTGTGCCTGGAATAAGGAGAAATCTGATTTCAGAAAGCTTGCTTGATAAGCAAGGCTTTCAGATCAGATCCAAAGATGGACTTAGAGAAATCCTAAGGGATGGGAAAGTCATCATTAGAGGAGTGAAGAGGGGTGGCCTATACTATGTAATAGGCACAACTGAAATTAATCAAATTTCAGAAAACAGAAACACTGAACCAACAGAAATTGCAAGGTTGGTTCATGCAGGCAATAATAGCCTGCATCATCTCTCTAGGCAAGGTTTAATACCTAAAGAAAACACTGATCTCCATAGTGATATTCAGGAGAATTTAGGAGCCTTAAACCAATCAGCCTACTTTATTATACCACCAGAATTTGAAGAAGATAATGGTTCTCAATTAGAAACTGTGAAGCCTCCAGTAGGCATAGCACAGTATGAAGAAAGGAGGGAAGAGACTGAAGTTGAGGGTAAGGTTCCTGAAAGTTTTGAAGAAGCTGAGGCTCAGAAGTTGCTAGGGATGGAAACTATAAGGAATATGAGGGAATGGAAACTGTGGCTGAACCAGAAAGGCTACATCCGAAAGGCTTTTGGTCAGTTCAATATGGAATTGGCAAAACCTACCCCCATTCCTATAAGCCCACATCTTCAGATGGTTGCAGACAAGTGCCCCCAATCTGAAGAAGAGAAGAAAGCCATTCTAAAATACCCCTATGATGTTGGAAATGGTAGCATCATGTATATGATGCTGTATACCAGACCTGTTCTTGCTCATGCTATTAGCATTCTAAGCAAGTTCATGTCTAATCCTGGCTTAGAGCATTGGCAAGGATGAAGAATGTCTTGAGATACCTTCTGGAACTCTAAGTCATGGACCGTGTTTTACTAGGTTTAAGCTAGGAAATACTAATGACCTAAGCCTACATGGATATGTAGATGCAGAATATGCAATGATAAAAACATAATGAAATCAATGTCGCATATATTTTACACTAGCAGAAACACGATAAGTTGGAAGGTACAAAGAACAATCGGTGTATCATTCTCAACCATAGAAGCGAACTTTATGCAATCACGAAGGGGTTAAGGTATTAACATGGCTAACAAGCATCCTAGCGTAAATTAAAACTAACATAGCTACAACAAGAACTTTCACCGATAGTCAAAATGCTTTATACCGAGCACGAGTCCGGTCTTGCATGAGAGGTCCAAGCATGTTGACATCGACTCCGATGCGTGAGGGACAAGCTAGTCAAGGCTTCACAACTGAAAAAGATCAAAGGTGAGTTAAATCCTTCGATATCGAAACTAAAATACTAACCCAAAATAAATTCATTTTTTGCGGGATTACTCACAAATCGAAGATCCCCATGATCTCAAGTCGAATCATCGGATCTCACAAGGGATGAAGATTAGGGTTTCGGGATTTGGGGATTTTTCATATTTGGGGTTTTTTGTTTAGGGTTTTTTCAATTTCAGCTAGGGTAGGTGAAATAGAAGGGAAACCTCTTGAAATCTAAAAAGATTTCGACAGATCTTACAAAGTTTTGGGAGAAATAGGTTTTTGGGTTTTTGGGTTTCACTCACAGATGGACGTTCTAAGTATGGATTAATGGAGAAGGAGGGAAAAGATGTGAGAAAAGTTATTGATTCTCCATCAATCCATAAGCAGAAGCAACAAAAGAAAATGAAGAACCTAAGAAGATGGTGTCTGTAATGTTGAAGAAGAAGACATGGAGGAGCTCTCGAAGATTCTAACAATGACAAAATATAAGTGACTAATGCATAAAGACAGCCCACGTGACACTCAAGTCAAAGGAAAACACAACACAGTCATATCACTTATTACACAAGCTCCAGTTGATACAAAACGCAGCCCATCAGTGTAAAAACGCAGACACAAACATGAAGCAAAGAGATCAAACGCACAGCATCAAGGGAGTTTCTTAATGACCCACGTGGAGAGCACATGCCACTTATTTTGTCTTATTCAAAAGCCACATCTGAGAGCATTTCTCCATCTTCATAAGCTATAAAACAAGGCTTAGGCTTCAGACAATGGTTACAGCACATCACAATGAAATCTCCATTCTACATTGTTCATTTTATTGAGTTGTAAAGTGAGAAAATTAGAGAAGAAAAATAGTCAGAGAGTGCTAGAGTACTAACCTTGGGTACTGAGGAGTTTTGAGACTCTCTTGCAGGTGTTCAAGAGAACACTCAATCTCTGTAATGTTTCCTTCTTGTTGGCATATAGTGAAATTTCTTACACCACTATCAAGTGGGAACCTTGGACGTAGATAGCTTTGTGCTATTGAACCAAGTAAATCAGTCTCTTTATTTTTCTGCAATCTTACTATATCTGCAAATTGTCAAATCTTTATCAGTCTTGGTTATTAAAGATAACAGGAAATCAGTAGAAAAACCCAACATTAACAAGTATAAATTTGGTCGCTAATAATTCTACCTTTAGTGACCAATTTTAAATTGTTGTTAATAATGCATTTTTAATGACCAACGTAATAATTCGTCACTGAGCACTTTTAGTAACAACCCTATAGTGACCACCTATAACCAACCCGATTTTGGTCGCTATAACTTTTAACGACCATTTTCTTACTTTTAGCAACCATTAATAATAGTTACTGAAACTAATTTTTCTTGTAGTGATGATACGCCACAGCCCCGATTGACTGAGTGGCCCTGCCTTTGACGTGCAGAGAGGAACCCCTTTGTCCGTTTGCAATTTGAATCAGGTATGGAGAAGATCCGATATGTCCTGCCGAGTCCCTTTTGAGAGCATATTTTAGGGTGTCACTGGTGGCATTGTAAACGAGGCAGAGTGTTCCCACATCATAACCACAACTTTCTTTTAGATCCAGTAAGTACTTGAGAGCGCTTTCATTCTTTCCATATGAGTTCTTCAATTTGAGAGCCACACGAGCCCTGTGGATGGGTTTCAGGTCTGTGTTGCCCTCATACTCTGGTAGGCTCTCTAGAGTTGTGTTTGTGATTGGGATGCCAAACACATCGTCTCCCATTTCCTAAATTTCTAGAGCTAGAGCTAGAATTTTTGTAAATAAGTGGACTCTTTTTTCTTTTCTTCTTCCCTTCTTTTTGTTTACGTGTTTTGCATTTCATTACCCATGTCACCATATGTATACATAGAAGCAATCGTTAGACTCAATGTCATAAGCTCACGCTAAGTCGCAAAGATAGATATCACCGCCTCAACTCCAAAAAGCACGTTTTGAAACCTGCAATGCTATAAATGCCAAAATATTCACTATGTCAAGATATTTCTTTGGATTCAGTATTACATGCCTACAAGGATTTGATCGCTCATCTATTCCTACTCACATTACTACCGAGCATCAACACGTAAACATGTGATATTATATATTAGTACAGGATGGGAGCAGAAAAAGAAAAACACACTATCTCTTCCCTCAGAAGCATAAGGCTGTATCATCATGATGGTACGGAGAATTTGGTCCCTTGACCAAAAAAAAGCACAATTTTCAAACTAATAATACCGATATTAATTAGTGTCTTATAGAAAGGACGCTACTAAAATGATGGCACAGCATTACTAATTTAATAAACGTGCTTTTTTTAAGGGACCAAATCCTCCGTTGGTAATTGAATTTTGAGTTGATAAATAGATTCAGTGAATATTTTAGCATTACAAATCCTCTGTGCTAGAAAATGATAGGAAGGAGGATTTGGTCCCTTAAGGGTCTGTTTGGTTTTGTTTTTTTCTTGCGTTTTTGGTTGTCGTTTTTAAAATAAAAGAAACTCTCCGTTGAAACTCGTTTGGTCCAGGTTATTGGCAGTTTTTCGTTTTCAAAAATAAGAAAATCGCAACCAATTTATGAAAACCAAAAAATAACGTTTCCGTATGTTTTTAAAACAAGTTTTCGTATGTTATTAAATCAGGTTTTCATATTTCCTTGCGCCGCCTGCGTCTTCAGCCTCTTCCACTGTTAACGAAACTGCATATTCTACTTGCATATAGAAATCAACGAAACAGTGTTTTCTGCTGCCTCTTCCACTGTTAACGAAACTGAATCTTCTGCTTGCATATAAAAATCAACGAAACTGTGTTTTCTGCTATCCTTTGCAGCTCGTCACAGGCAATTTACAGGTTTGTTTTCATATGTAACCTATTTGTGTTTTCTGACCTCTTGCTCAACAAATATTACTTTGTTCCGGCTTGATCTGTCGTGGGTATTCGTCGTTGAGGTAGAGAAGTTACTTGGTTTAAATTAGTCTCCGCTCTTCTTGTTGTGCTTCCTAGCATACCTCTAGTTTCTCAAGAACTTGGGGTCCATCGCTTTGGTAGAGGTGTGGCATTGCTTCTTAGGCTTCTTGATTTCATTCTTGTGGACCTTGTATTACTGGTTGGTCTATTTCTTGGAACATCCTCTACTGCAGCTGTTCACGCAGCTTGCCACTTCCTTCTCATGTGGGTTGTCTCTGAAAGTGATGCCTGTGCAAATAGGATAAGTGTGCAGAGGTTGTGGACACTGGCTTTCTCTAAACTCCGAAGCTGTCCAGGAGAAAACTGAAGTTGAAATACAGTCTTTCAGGCCGTTGAAGGAACATAAAGCAATAGATGAAAAGCTTGGATTCATCTTTAAAATAAAAAAATGGCCACGTAGTAAAGCAACTGTTAAACATTAAATGCATTAAAGTAAATGGATTACGTGCCTTTCATGCAAGCCTTCAGTTGGAATTTTAAATGCATTTCCATGCCTTTCACTTCACGTATATGAATTATTTTATTGAAACATTCATTGTCTTCATGCGTTTTCATGTTTTAAATGCAACTTGTCTTCATGCAATAAATGCAATGTTGAACATTAAATGCATTTACATGCCTCTCACTTCACGTGTATGAAGTTTTTTATTGAAACAGTAGTTGTCTTCCATGTTTTAAACGCAACTCTTAGAAACATTCATGCAAGTCTTCACATGTATTCTTATTTTTACACCTCACATAATTTTATTGTCTTAATGTAATATCTTATTAATATAAATAACCGATGTTTTTTTAAATGTGAAATACAACACATTGTCACATGTTTATTTTAATATATATTTAGCATTTAATACTTTGTAAATATTATTGTGATTGATGTTTCTTATATGTTATTACATTTAGTTATGGAAAGCTTGAACAATATGAATGATGACAATGATTGTATAGAAGTAAATGAAAAAGATGAGGTATGGAATGATAAGATAGAGATGTATTTAATCTCTTTGATGGTTGAAGAAGTGAAGAAGGGAAATCGAACAACTACTACCTTTTCGAAATCTGGATGGAAGAATATTAAAGCAGGACTTCAAACAAAGTTCAACAAAGAGTATACTGATATTCAATTGAAGAATAAGTATAATGGACTAAGGGCTAGATTGAAGAATTTCAAGAACTTACTCAAAGAAACAGGAATCGGTTACAACTCTTGTACTGGTGAAGTTAATGCTACAAATGAATGTTGGGAAAATCTATTTAAGGTAAAATATATCTTTTGTTTTGTTAATATATCATATTATATACTATTCATTCTCATTTATTTTTTTCATCATTATAGGTGCATAAAATGGCTCACAGATTTAAGAAAAAATGATGCAAGGAATTTTTAGACTTGTGTTATATTTTTGGAGATACTACTGCAACTGGTGTGCATGCACATCCATCAACTAAATCTCCATCGAATAGTACAGAAGAGGAACATGGAAATGATATTGATGAAGATTACTCGTATAATGGAAAAGAAGATCAAGATAAAAGTTCTCCGTCTATGAGAAAGAAGTCTCATAAGAACAAGAATGCAAAGATGACACATTCTAATATTGTAGAAGAAGCCTTGCTTGTATTTAGTGAACAATCAAAAAGGAAGAATGATTTACTTGAGAAAAAATTGAAGGAAACATTATCCACCGCAGAGAGTAGATCTCAAGAGTCTAGCATAATAACGGAATGTCTGAATTCTTTAGATGAATTGGGTGTTGATGGTTTGCAATATGGAAAAACTATGAAGGCTTTACATGATTCTCCACTTTATAGGGATATGTTTCTGAAGATGACACAAGCAAGGAAGCTGGATTGGATTATGTCGCTTTAGTTATATATTCATGTTGTTGCATATCGAATTTTTATTGATTTGACACTTTTATATTAAGCACTATTTTATATTTTGAACATTTTTAGTTTATGCTTTGATTGAATAGTTGACTTAATTATACATTTATATTTTATATGAATACTTTTCTATATTTGATTAAATATACGTAATTGAATATTTTATTAATTATTTAATATTGACATTGTAGATACATGGATTTCTTATCGATTTAATGTAATTTCTAATTTATGTAATTTTATTATATACAATTAATCTGTAATTTTTAATAATATTTGATTAGTATATATTTAATTTTAGCTATAATGATAATTAATTAATTTAAAAATATAATGTATTAGATTATAATTATTACACATAATAGTATAATTACAAAAAATAGAAACATGATAATAAAATCAAACATGTTTTTGTTTTCATTTTTTATTAGAAATATCAACCAAACAGTTTTTGTTTTCAGTTTTATATTACAAATCTCAACCAAACAAGTTTTCATTTTTTAAAGGAAAAAACAGAAATAAAAACAGAAATGAAACCAAAAACAAAGAATGAAAAAATGTAAGTGGAACCAAACGGCCCCTAAGTTTTTCAAACTAGTACTGATTATGCCATCATTTTTAGTAGCGTTCTTTCTATAGGATCATCATTATCAATATTCTAAGTTTGAAAAATGTGCCATCGATCATTTTCCATTATTGTCATGTTCCCATGACGTCTTCAAGTTTATGGCTAAACTACCATGACACGCCTTATGCTACGGTGAAGAGATAGGATCGCATCTTCTATTTTAGTTAACTAGTTATAACTTTATTTTATTAAATTTTATCCTTGTGTTTGCACAATGCGAGTCCAAAGGAATATCTTGACATACTGAGAATTTTACCCATACAATTGGCATATTGTCAAAATTTGAGATGGCTTTAAAAGCGTGTCGTTTTCTTTTGGATACAGTGAATAATATCTTAGTACCTATTTAGATGAGCTTATGTCAATAGAGATTTTGTCAGTAGAGCTTTTCTGAAAAGAGATTTTTTGAAAAGCCAGTTGACTGTCAACTAAAAAAACAACTTTTTAAAAAGAGATTCATACAGTAGATTATTTGGTAACATAAAACTAAAAACACTTTTATTAATTTTAACTATATTTTATTTTATAATAAAATTATTTATGCTAAATAATATTTAAAGTATACTAAACAATATGCAAAGTACAATATATTATATTTACAGCTACATATTTCTTGGATAACCATCTTGTAGGAAATTTTAGATAACTAGCTTAAAGCTATCTATTTCTAAATTTTCTCTAATATCATGCATCTTTACTTCGTTATGCTTAATATAAAGATTTAAAACATTATTTATACTGCATTGCCTCATGAAGGACTTAGCATTAGCACTACTAATTTTGTTGATGAAACTACTAAAGGATTAATTTCTTACAAAACTAACATCTTCATTTTTTGTTAAAAATAAATGGAAGAAAGTTCAACTACTCCTGATCAAACTGCTTCAGGAAAATATAATGATCCAGCTTGGGCTCATGCTGTATTAGTCCCAGGTATGAAGAATCATACAATTTGCTTATTTTGTAACAAGCATTTGAAAGGTAGATGAATCACCCGATTGAAGAAGCACTTAGCTGAGGTTAAAGGAGATGTAAGACTCTGTAAAAAAGTAAGTCCATGATGTGAAGTGACAAATGAAAATATTGCTTGAACAATATCAACATGAGAAAGATATAAGGGAATGGTTGAATTTTAAAATTGGTATTGGAATTTTGTTTTCTGGTTTTTATGGTGATTGTGGAAACATATATCGCAAACAGAACCCGATACATACCAAGATGATCTAAATAACCAAAGGACGGGTTTTTCACGCATCTAGCTTACATATAACCACCTATGAAGTGAACATATATGACATAGAAACATATAGGCCTATCCTATGACTCAACATATACTAGTTAAGAACTATATAGGCCTAGCCTATTGATCACCTATCTAGTCAATATAGGTTCCAATTCCAGTACACAAAAACATAAAACATCACATGTATAAATTAAATTTTGTCAGGAAGCCAAATCTTAGAATAGGCCAAAACAGTCATGTGCGTTGCCACTATTTGGCCAAACTAGTATGCATACCTACCGATTCTCGGCGTTGGCTCGACTTTCATCTGTGGTGAGTCCGAACTACAGTTGATAAGAATGTAATGACCATAGGTAACGGGCACTGCGAAAGGATTGATGACAACTTGATGGTGTTTTTGATAGGTGTTTTGTTTTGGTGTGTTTTCGACCTTGAGGAATTAAGAAGGATGAAAATTTCGAATTCAACAATCAAGAAAAATAAGAATACGCAAGGTTTGATTTCTACGACACCTCTTGGAAACTTGTTCCAAATAATCCCGATGATCAAAATAAAACTAAGAGAAATGAACAATTGACACGCTACAATTAGGAAAGCAATTGATAAGTGAAAGATGGTTCGAAAGGTAACAAGAATAAGAGAATAATGTTTCTCCCTATTGAAGCCGACGGCTCTCCAACAATTTTGATCTAAAGTTTCGAAAATTTGACCTAAAGACACATATTTATACCTAGGTTAAATAATAAAAAGGTTAGGCTAAAATACATGGAAGCCCAAAATAAAACAAGGTCCAAATACTAAATAAATAGGTATGATGTGTTGCACCACTACTGCATCCATATGCTCTTGGGCTTAAGTGATGAAGTATTAAAATAGCCTAAATCTCCTTGTCTTCAAGCTCCAAGTGTATCCAGTCCAAGGATTTGAGTTAAATGAATTAGTTTAGGCTCAATTCTATTAAACTCTCCTCTAATAGGCTTGGAGCTTGCCATCCTCTCAAGATAAAAGCCCACATGTGTATAAAGAGCATCTTTAAGTCTCTTGGCCCTAGCTTTGGTCATGGATCCTTCTGGCATGGCTAGCTCTCTGCCTGGTCCTGCTCGATGGTCCATGGTCTCGCTCACATCAGTCCCTCCCTCCTTAGGAAGATTCATCCTCGAATCTGAATCCATATCAAAAGGAGAAAGATCAGCAACATTAAAAGTAGCAAACACATTATACTCACCTAGAAGATCAATTTTATAGGCGTTGTCATTGATTCCCGCCAATACTTGGAGTGGACCATCACCCCTAGGATCCAACTTGGATTTTCTTTGGGTAGGAAACCTCTCCTTCCTTGGAGTTGGAGCACTTGCTTTTCACCCCACATTGGAATGGATTTTTGTTGGTGATAGACGTGATACACTTTTGGCATGGGATGTCTCAACAGAGAGGCCTACTCTTGGTTTAGAAAATGTTATCTAAGTAGATTTGTTTGACACTTTAATCTTTTCTTATGTCTATCAAATGTGCCTGATAGTTATTATAAGTGACCCAGAGGTGATTATTTTGGTCAATACAAAATTGATATCAATTTGTTGGGTTGTTAAGGTATCATGCTGGAATATTTGGAGTTCACTTGGAATGAGTATTGTGGCTGAATTGAAATAATTTTCTCCAACCACGTATTTATTTGGTTTCTATTGCATAAATTTTAGCGACCAATTTGAATTATTCTTGCAATCAATTTTGGTTACTGGCAAGGATACATTAGGAACCATCCAAATTATTTTTGTGACCAAGTTTTGGTGACTAACACATACACTCTAGTGACCGACAATTAATTTTTTGTTGCTAAATTATAGTAAATATAATACAATTTGTGACGATATTAAAACTATAGCAACAAATTATTTGGTTGCTAAAAGTAAATTTTTAACAATAGCATCATGTCGTCACAACATAGTTACTAAAAGAAAATTGATACATCATTTGTTGTAACCAGATAAAAAAAACTGTAACCAATGACTTGGTTGCGATAAGATTATTTTTTACCAACAAAAATAATTTGATCGCAGTATGAATAGCTATAGTAACCATTGACTTGGTTGCCATAAGATTATTTTTTACCAATAAAAATAATTTGGTCGCAGTATGAATAGCTATAGTAACTATTGACTTGGTTGCTATAAGATTATTATTTAGCAAAAAAAATAATTTGGTCACAGTATGCATAACTATAGCAACCATTCTAACATTACAGAGACCAGGAAATTTTACATTAACAAGTATAAATTTGGTCACTGATAATTCTACCTTTAGTGACAAATTTTAAATGGTTGTTAATAATGCATTTTTAATGACCAACGTAATAATTCGTCACTGAGTACTTTTAGTAACAACCCTATAGTGACCATCTATAACCAACCCGATTTTGGTCGCTATAACTTTTAACGACCATTTTCTTACTTTTAGCAACCATTAATAATAGTTACTGAAACTAATTTTTCTTGTAGTGATGATACGCCACGACCTCGATTGATGAGTGGCCCCGCCTTTGACGTCTTTGAAAGGAACCCCATTGTCCGCTTGCAATCTGAATCGGGTATGGAGAAGATCCGATATGTCCTGCCGAGTCCCTTTTGAGAGCATATTTTAGGGTGTCACCGGTGGCATTGTAAACGAGGCAGAGTGTTCCCACATCGTAACCACAACTTTCTTTTAGATCTAGTAAGTACTTGAGAGCGCTTTCATTCTTTCCATAAGAGTTCTTCAATTTGAGAGCCACACGAGCCCTGTAGATGGGTTTCAGGTCTGTGTTGCCCTCATACTCTGGTAGGCTCTCTAGAGTTGTGTTTGTGATTGGGATGCTGATAAGTGCATATTTGTCTAATATTTATGTTTTAATTATCCATTTTTATTTATCTTGTTGATGCAATTATTGGGACTTAATTTGATTTAATACTTTTTTTAGGGAATTATACAAGTGCATAAATTCAATATTTTGGGAGAAGCCACAGGGAGAGGCCACGCACAATAATATTAAAAGGATGAAATCTTTGGACACGTGGGAGAAGAGTAGCAACCAAGGGTTTTAAAGAGGATCACAACTTATTCGTCACATCACGCAATAGTGTAGAGGGGATTGAAGGGTGCGGCAATTAATGGGCTCAAAACAAATTAAAGCGAGATGAACTTTGAAGGAAGGGCCCACGGCAATTGAAAAAAAATGAGAAGGAAAAAACCTAGGAAAAAGACAAGCACGGCAGCCAAGGCAAGGAGCAATTTGGGGCTGACGTGGAATCAAGAGAAGGGCAAGACAAAACAAAGCAAAAGGGAGCAGCGGCACTTTTGAAGGTGGTTCACGAGGGCAACAACGAAAAAATAAAGGAGAAAAAGAGGATAGCAGGACACGGCAACCAAGGCAAGGAAGCAATCGGTGGATGAAAATCACGCAGCCAAGGAGGAAATTCTTTGGATGAGCTTTGAGGATTACGACGCAAAGACAAGAGGAACTTTTTGGACTGGAATAGGAGATAGAAAATCACGCAATAGTGGAGCAAGATAGGAGGAACAGTGACGGACACAAGGAATCAGCAGCGTGTTTAGGGAGATTTTCCTAGTTTTTCTTCTTTTCTTGGTTAATTAGAACATGTTAATTAAGAATCTTGTTTTATTTAATTCTGTTATGAGTAGCTAAATTGTTTTAGTCGGGGAATTCCAATTGTTATGCTTTGACTCGTGAGACTATTGTTCTGATTATTTGGTTATAATATTCGTACTGTTTCTGATTTACTGTCATTGTTTATTAATTGATTCTGCGATTGAGGCCTGATTGTAGAGTTAGTTAATTTACATATCGCCAACTGATTTACTTGGTGGAGTCTAACTGGGTGATCGGTGGTTGTGGCAATTGGCACTAGGACATAGTACTTGTCTGATTTCGTGTGGAGGAACTTGCGATCTAACTAGATGAAGCATGAGTCAGTGCGTAGTCAGTTAGGGTTAGTGTTTCTTTAGAGTTTAATGCTGTTAATTAATTGAATCTCGGAGAGAGTCTCGAAGAGGTTATTAATTAATTAGGAAACAGTTTAAAGGAGTCTCTTTGATTGTTCTAAGATTAAGAAGAAACGAGGGAGCCAGAGGAAGTTGGTAACCATAGCTAACCTATTATTAAACCAAAGAAAATATTTGAGTCGATGATCGTGGTCTCTGCATAATAATTAGGAATTTCCTGGCTAGTTGTCGTTTATTGTGTTAATCAATTTTATTTGTGTTCTTTGCTAGTCTAATCGTAGTTGTTATTTTATTTGATTTTCATTGCGTTAATCATTTATTTGTGGTCACATTAATTAGTAGTTCGAGAAAACTCCAAACCCCCATTTTAATTATTTTCATTCTTTCTTTGGCATTTAAATAGAATCAATTATTCCATTCTCTGTGGATCGACCCCATTTACCATTGTCGCAAATTTATTTTCGTTTGGTGTTTGGGATTTATTTTGGTGGATTCGACACCCATCAAATTTTAGGCGTCGTTGTCGGGAATTGGTAACTAATTGATTTTGTTTTGTTTTATGCCTAGGAACATTCGTACGGGAGATTCCATCTTGTACGACCCCGAGATCGAAAAGACCGCTAAGAGGCTAAGGAAGTTGAGCAAGCTAAGGAAGAAGCAAGGAAAAGCTAGTGGATTACAGACCCCGGTTGAGTCGGACACTGAAACGGAGTACGAAGAGGAGATTGAAGTTGAACAGCAGCCTGACGGGAAGCTTAACCGTGACCACACGCAAGATATGGCTCTTAACAGAACCCTTCAGGAATTGGGTAGACCCATTGAAGCACAGCATCCACTGTGCATAGATTTTCCAGAACTTCAAGAAGGGTTTGAATTAAAATCCGGACTCATCCACTTGCTTCCCACCTTCCGTGGATTGGAGAACGAGGATCCGAATAAGCATCTGAAGGAATTTCACCTCGTCTGCACTTCCATGAAGCCCCGCAATGTCACAGAGGACCAAATCAAACTGAGAGCTTTTCCATTCTCGCTACAGGATGCAGCCAAGGACTGGCTCTACTACCTACCTCTGGGGACAATCAACACTTGGGAAGGGATGTCCCGACAATTTCTAGAGAAATATTTCCCAGCATCTCGAGCCGCCAACATCAGGCGAGAGATCTGTGGCATTAAGCAGAAGGATTCAGAGAACCTCTACGAGTACTGGGAGAGGTACAAGAGAATTTTAGCAAGCTGCCCGCAACATGGCATATCCGAACAATTGATCATCCAGTATTTCTACGAGGGTCTGATTCCAATGGAGCGCAGAATGATGTACACCGCAAGTGGCGGGGCCATCATCAGTAAAACCCCAACCGAAGCCCGGGAGTTGATATCAACCATGGCAGCAAACTCCCAGCAATTCGGTGCTCGACCAGATATACCACGAAGAGTGAACGAGGTAAATGTTACTTCTCTCAATGAGGTCAAATCTTTGCTAACAACTTTGGTCGAGAAATTGAATGTAGGTACTCCTCCACCTGCGAGGGCGTGTGGCATCTACACCAGCCTAGCTCACCCAACCGATGCATGCCCAACGCTCCACGATGAAATATCGGAGAATGTGAATGCTATTAGGTTCCAACAGAGGCAGTTTGATCCCTATTCAAACACCTACAACCTCGGTTGGAGAAGCCACCCAAACTTCAGTTATGCTAACAGCCAACCGACCCAACAGAATTACTATCAAAGACCACCACCACTGCAACAGCCTTCGGGCTCAGGTAAGCCTCTTGAAGAAATTGTCCATATGTTAGCTACTAATACTGCAAAATTTCAACAGGACACTGCAACCAGATTTCAAAAGATAGAAGAGAGCATGAAGACCCTAGAGACTCAAATGAGTCAGATAGCATCCTCCGTTAGCAGAATGGAGACTCAAGGCAAGCTGTCGTCTCAGACACTCAACCCGAGGCATAATGTGAGCGCGATCTTCTTAAGAAATGGTAAGGGATTGCAGCCCCCAGTCGACAAGAACCCTAAACGTGACCACGCCCAGGGTTCCCGTGCAGAAACAGAACAGGAAGCCGAAATGGAGCTTAAACGTGACCACGTACAGGATTCAGTTCCGGTTGAAAAACCTCATAAGCCCGAACCTCTAGTGGTTCCACCCCCATTCCCCCAGAGGCTGGCTCAGAGCAAGAAGGAAAAGGAAGATAAAAGCATCATGGAGTTATTCCGAAAAGTTGAAGTAAACATCCTGCTCCTAAAGGCCATTAAACAGGTTCCGCACTACGCCAAATTCCTTAAGGAATTATGCACAAACAAGCGTAAGTTAACAGGTAATGAATGGGTGAGTGTGGGTGAAAATGTTTCAGCTGTCTTACAGAGGAAATTACCTCCTAAGTGTCGCGACCAAGGTATGTTTTCCATTCCTTGCAAAATTGGGAATATTGGTATAAGTAAGGCTATGTGTGACTTAGGAGCCTCTATTAATGTGATGCCTTTATCTATTTATACCTCCCTGGGTCTACTAGTACTGGAGTTATAATTCAGTTGGCGGATTGATCGATTGTTTATCCTGAAGGTGTTTTAGAGGATGTGCTAGTTCAAGTTAATGGATTCATTTTTCCTGCCGATTTCTTTGTTCTTGACATGAAAAATGATAGTTCATCTGAGTCTTCTGATCTCTTGTTGGGTAGGCCTTTCCTTAGTACGGCTAAGGCAAAGATAGATATGCATAGTGGTTCATTAACTTTAGAGTTTGATGGGGAAGTGGTGAAATTTGATGTTTATGATGCCATGAAACGTGCTGAAGATGTGTCTTGTGTTTATAAGGTTGATATCATTGAAGATTTGACTCATGAGGCTTCTACTTTAAATTATGATGATGAGTTGAATTATGCTTCGTGTCATAGGAAGTTTGTTGATGGAGTTAAGAGATTCACTGATCGGTCTGAAGTTTCTGATGATATACTTGATGAGGCCCCAAAGCTGGAGCTCAAAACGCTTCCCGACCATTTGAAATACGCATATTTAGGTGACGGTGAGACCTACCGTGATCGTACCAAAGATGCTCGACGACACGGAAGAGGAGAAACTAATTAGAGTGCTTGAGAGCTGGGAAGCAATTGGTGGGACCATTGCTGATTTCCAACATCGAGACGAGGGTTAACATCAAAACGAGGATCGTCGAGCCTAGGACATTAAACAAGGGCGCTAATGGGAGGCAGCCCATATTTTTATTTTTATTTTTATTTTATTTTATTTTATTTTTTTTCCTTTCTTTTGCTTTATTTTGTGTTCTTTTTGTCTCGTTTGTTTCCTTCTTTCTTTGTTTTGATATTTTCCTTTCCTTCCCTGTGTCTTTCAGGAGGTTCGGCATTGGATCAATTCAGAGTTCTTGGATTACAGCTGGCGGGAGTCCTCTATATGATCATATATTGGCTCTCGTCCCTCACTGTACTAGCTATACCCTACTGGCGGGATGCCTAAACGAGCTCACGTATAAGCCCTCATCTTCACCACTGACCAATTTCACATCCGAAACCACTACTAGGCGCCACCACCCGACCATCGCCCGGATTGAAAGTCCTCGGTTACCTTTTCATTTCTTTTTACGTTGAGGACAACGCATGCTTTAAGTGTGGGGAGGGAGATTTATAGTTTTTGCGATGCATGCTATTTTGAATTGTGTTGGCTCCTCCGTTGCTTTTTGGGGTATCTTTACTTTTAGCTATTGCTCCATTTTGCTCGATGAATTGTTGTGCCTTAGGTAATGGTGGATTGTTTTAAAGGAGTCGAGAGTATGGTTGAGTCCCTTGTTGTTTAATGTTAATTAAATGTTAATGATTTTGCCCTATGTGTTGAAGTTGCGAGCCTGAGTTAATTGATTAGAACTATAAAAAAAAAATTGTGTGATTAATCGGTGCCTTTCTTGTCTAGAGTCATGTTAAGCTTAGAAAGTTGAGTTGGTATATGTGTTGAACTTTGGATTGATGTGGGAAATTATGGTGGAGAAAGGGAATGAAGAATAAAAATAAAAGGTGTTAGATTCGTTCCGCCAATCGCCAAAGGTGATTGTGAGCGAAGCCAAAAATTCGTCTAAAGGTTGGATGAGACTGAGTAACCGGGCGACATTCATCACAAATGTTTGCGCTCACGTAAAAAGGTCTTGAACAACTATGACGTGTGAGGCAACCAACTACTCCTCTGATTACTCAAAAAAAAAAAGGAAAAAAATATTGCAAGCATCTGAGTAATTACGAGTAAGGCTAAAGCCACTTGGCGTTGTGATTGACCGAGTAACCGGATGACATTAATCACAAATGTTTGCATTCGCGTAAAAAGACCAATGACAATTCCAAGCAAATTATAGCTAAAAATACCTAAATAAGTAATTAAGATTAACCCGATCTTCCCATGACTACCACATAAATTCGGAATTCCTCATGTATACTAACCACCTGATAAGTTAAGTGTGTTCTCTAGGCTTGATTGGTTTTTAATTAAAATTCGGTAATTCATGCATGCGCTTCAAATTGAGTTCAGGCTTGTGTCTTCTCGTGTAGGAAATTTGTTGCATTTCTTTAACATTTCATTGACATTGGGACAAGATTGCGCTCTCATTCCTAGTTTACATTACCTTTGTGCGTGTTTCATATTGTGGAATGGTTTTTCATTGTGTCTTGGTTCTCTTTTATGCTTGAGGACAAGCATCATCTAGGTGTGGGGAGATTTGATAAGTGCATATTTATCTAATATTTATGTTTTAATTATCCCTTTTTATTTATCTTGTTGATGCAATTATTGGGACTTAATTTGATTTAATACTTTTTTTTAGGGAATTATACAAGTGCATAAATTCAATATTTTGGGAGAAGCCACAGGGAGAGGCCACACACAATAATATTAAAAAGGATGAAATGCTGGACACGTGGGAGAGAAGAGTAGCAACCAAGGGTTTTAAAGAGGATCACAACTTATTCGTCACATCACGCAATAGTGTAGAGGGGATTGAAGAGTGCGGCAATTAATGGGCTCAAAACAAATTAAAGCAAGATGAACTTTGAAGGAAGGCCCACGGCAATTGAAAAAAAAATGAGAAGGAAAAAACCTAGGAAAAAGACAAGCACGGCAGCCAAGGCAAGGAGCAATTTGGGGCTGACGTGGAATCAAGAGAAGGGCAAGACAAAACAAAGCAAAAGGGAGCAGCGGCACTTTTGAAGGTGGTTCACGCAGGGGCAGCAACGAAAAAAATAAAGGAGAAAAAGAGGATAGCAGGACACGGCAGCCAAGGCAAGGAAGCAATCAGGTGGACTGAAAATCACGCAGCCAAGGAGGAAATTCTTTGGACTGAACTTTAAGGATTACGCACGCAGCACAAGAGGAACTTTTTGGACTGGAATAGGAGATAGAAAATCACGCAATAGTGGAGCAAGATAGGAGGAACAGTGACGGACACAAGGAATTTTAGTCGGAGAATTCCAATTGTTATGCTTTGACTCGTGAGACTATTGTTCTGATTATTTGGTTATAATATTCGTACTGTTTCTGATTTACTGTCATTGTTTATTAATTGATTCTGCGATTGAGGCCTGATTGTAGAGTTAGTTAATTTACATATCGCCAACTGATTTACTTGGTGGAGTCTAACTGGGTGATCGGTGGTTGTGGCAATTGGCACTAGGACATAGTACTTGTCTGATTTCTTGTGGAGGAACTTGCGATCTAACTAGATGAAGCATGAGTCGGTCGTGGTCGATTAGGGTTAGTGTTTCTTTAGAGTTTAATCTTTGTTAATTAATTGAATCTCGAGAGAGTCTCGAAGGGTTATTAATTAATTAGGGAGCAGTTTAAAGGAGTCTCTTTGATTGTTCTAAGATTAAGAAGAAGCGAGGAGCCGGAGGAAGTTGGTAACCATAGCTAACCTATTATTAAACCAAAGAAAATATTTGAGTCGATGATCGTGGTCTCTGCATAATAATTAGGAATTTCCTGGCTAGTTGTCGTTTATTGTGTTAATCAATTTTATTTGTGTTCTTTGCTAGTCTAATCGTAGTTGTTATTTTATTTGATTTTCATTGAGTTAATCATTTATTTGTGTTCACATTAATTAGTAGTTCCAGTAGAAAACTCCAAACCCCCCATTTTAATTATTTTCATTCTTTCTTTGCCATTTAAATAGAATCAATTATTCCATTCTCTGTGGATCGACCTCATTTATCACTGTGCGTAATTTATTTTCGTTTGATGTTTGGGATTTATTTTTGGTGGATTCGACACCCATCAGATGCCAAACACACCGTCTCCCATTTCCTAAATTTCTAGAGCTAGAGCTAGAATTTTTGTAAATAAGTGGACTATTTTTTCTTTTCTTCTTCTGCTTCTTTTTTGTTTCTGTGTTTTTGCATTTCATTACCTATGTCACCATATGTATAAATAGAAGCGCTGTTAGACTCCAATGTCATAAGCTCACGCGCAAGCTGCAAAGATAGATATCGCCGCCCCGAACTCCAGAAAGCACGTTTTTGAAACCTGCAATGCTATAAATGCCAAAATATTCACTATGTCAAGATATTTCTTTGGACTCGTATTACGCAGCCACAAGGAATTGATCGTCTGTCTATTCCTACTCTATTACTTACCGAGCATCAACACGTAAACATGTGACATTATATATTAGTACAGGATGCGAGCAGAAAAAGAAGAACACACTATCTCTTCCCTCATAAGCATAAGGCTGTATCATCATGATGGCACGGAGAATTTGGTCCCTTGACCAAAAAAAAGCACAATTTTCAAACTAATAATACCGATATTAATTAGTATCTTATAGAAAGGACGCTACTAAAATGATGGCACAGCATTACTAGTTTAATAAACGTGCTTTTTTTTAAGGGACCAAATCCTCCGTTGGTAATTGAATTTTGAGTTGATAAATAGATTCAGTGAATATTTTAGCATTACAAATCCTCTTTGCTAGAAAATGATAGGAAGGAGGATTTGGTCCCTTAAGTTTTTCAAACTAGTACTGATTATGCCATCATTTTTAGTAGCGTTCTTTCTATAGGATCATCATTATCAATATTCTAAGTTTGAAAAATGTGCCATCGATCATTTTCCAGCTATTGTCATGTTCCCATGACGTACTGAAGTTTATGGCTAAACTACCATGACACGGCCTTATGCTACAGGTGAAGAGATAGGATCGCATCTTCTATTTTAGTTAACTAGTTATAACTTTATTTTATTAAATTTTATCCTTGTGTTTGCGCAATGCGAGTCCAAAGGAATATCTTGACATACTGAGAATTTTACCCATACAATTGGCATATTGTCAAAATTTGAGACGGCTTTAAAAGCGTGTCGTTTTCTTTTGGATACAGTGAATAATATCTTAGTACCTATTTAGATGAAACATATGTCGATAGAAACTTTTTATCGATGAAACTTTTTGAAAAGAGATTTTTGAAAAGCCAGTTGATTTGTCAATTAAAAACAACTTTTAAAAGAAACTTCATACATGAGATTATTTGGTAACATAAAAATAAAAACACTTTTATTAATTTTAAATATATTTTATTTTATAATAAAATTATTTATGCTAAATAATATTTAAAGTATACTAAACAATATGCAAAGTACAATATATTATATTTACAGCTACTTATTTCTTGGATAACCATCTTGTAGGAAATTTTAGATAACTAGCTTATAGGAAATAATTTAAAGAGATATCTCATTTTATTGTAGGAAATGAAATTAATATGAAAATAAATATTAAAATATGTAAAAAAGTTAAATAATATTATAATCCCAAAATAAATATTCAAGCTGAGTAAATAGTTAAATACATAATAAACTATGCATTTTATCGTAATACAAGAATATTTGCAATATGTTCCCTCACATCATTCATCTAGTTATTTTGTGGCTCGTCTAAATGATTTCCTTCAACGTCTTCATTTTCTCTGATTTTTTTATCTGTAAGAAGTAATTCATCATCTTCATCGTAGGGAGAAAACTCTTCATCTTTTTCAGCATTTAACCTTATAAAATTATGAATAACCAGTAAAGCAATTACAATTTTAACTTGCTATGGAAATGAAAAACTTGGCATTTGTTGTAAAATTTGTCACCTATTTTTCCAAATGCCAAATGTCCTCTTGGTAATTGAATTTGGAACGGATTTTTGTTGGTGATAGACGTGATACACATTTGGTATGGGATGTCTCAACAGAGAGGCCTACTCTTGGTTTAGAAAATGTTATCTAAGTAGATTTGTTTGACACTTTAATCTTTTCTTATGTCTATCAAATGTGCCTGATAGTTATTATAAGTGACCCAGAGGTGATTATTTTGGTCAATACGAAATTGATATCAATTTGTTGGGTTGTTAAGGTATTATGCTGGAATATTTGGAGTTCACTTGGAATGAGTATTGTGGCCTAATTGAAATAATTTTCTCCAACCACGTATTTATTTGGTTTCTATTGCATAAATTTTAGCGACCAATTTGAATTATTCTTGCAATCAATTTTGGTTACTGGCAAGGATACATTAGGAACCATCCAAATTTTTTTTGTGACCAAGTTTTGGTGACTAACACATACACTCCAGTGACCAACAATTAATTTTTTGTTGCTAAATTATAGTAAATATAATACAATTTGTGACGATATTAAAACTATAGCAACAAATTATTTGGTTGGTTGCTAAAAGTAAATTTTTAACAACAGCATCATGTCGTCACAACATGGTTACTAAAAGAAAATTGATACATCATTTGTTGTAACCAGATAAAAAAACTGTAACCAATGACTTGGTTGCAATAAGATTATTTTTTATCAACAAAAATAGTTTGATCGCAGTATGAATAGCTATAGTAACCATTGACTTGGTTGCTATAAGATTATTTTTTACCAACAAAAATAATTTGGTCGCAGTATGAATAGCTATAGTAACTATTGACTTGGTTGCTATAAGATTATTGTTTAGCAACAAAAATAATTTGGTCATAGTATGCATAACTATAGCAACCATTCTAACATTACAGCGACCATGAAATTTTACATTAACAAGTATAAATTTGGTCGCTAATAATTCTACCTTTAGTGACCAATTTTAAATGGTTGTTAATAATGCATTTTTAATGACCAACGTAATAATTCGTCACATAATGTACCGAATTATTATGTTCTACACATAATGTTCCGAATTACAACGATTAACTTCCGAAGTCGAACAACAACAAAAACTTTTGGAGCTTTTATGTTCTGCACATAATGTTCGTTTAGACTAAACATGTACACATATTGATATATTAAACACTTATGACGTTTTCTTTATTTTAATTATTGTATTATGACATGTTTGGGAATTACAGTTAAATAATAAGTTGTTTGCATGTATTCAATTCTTGTTACACATGAATAATTATTTAAATTAATGATATATTCAAAAATTGATGTATTATTAAACAATTTTAATTCATCTATAATATTTAATATTAATTAAATATATCATATTTTAATATTTTGTTAAATATTAAACTACCATATAATTTAACACAAATTATAATTAAAAAGGTTATTATAATTTAAATTTATTAAATTAATTTTTGGGAAAATTTAAATTTTAGTAATTAATAATTAAAATTTATTAATTATTAAATTATTCCTATATTCAGATAAATTAAAACAAATTAATAAATTATAATTTATTTTAAATCATTATCAACAAAATTTTCATAAATATTTATAAATAATTTTATTTATTTTTTATCCTACCATCTGCGACATCTTCTGAATCAGACATCGCAAATTATGTCCTTTCTACGACGTCTTCTAGACATCGTTAGAACTACAAATTATGTGACGTTTCCTACAGACGTCGCCAAATATCCCACGCTTCCCTGACGTCTTCCTCAACGTCGCAGAATATTTGTTCCTTCCACGACGTCTTTCATAAGACGTCGTGGATACCTATTGCCTACTCCAACATTTACGACGTTTTTTGTGATGTCTCAATAGACGTCGTAGAAGTGTTTCACCGACGTTAAAAAAACGACGCAGAAGGGGTCCTATTGTTGTAGTGTATATTAAGATATTATTCACTGTATCTAAAAAAAAATGACACGCTTTTCAAGCCAACTTAATTTTTGGCAGTATGCCAATTATATGGGTAAAATTCTCACATTTTCAAACGAACGCGTCTTTCAAAAGCATAAGGCTGTATCATCATAGGTTGGCCATAAATTTCAGTAAGAAACTGACAATAGCTACTAAATAATGGCACGGAGAATTTTCAACGCACAATTTTCAAACTAATAATGCTGATAATGGTGAAACTGACAATAGCTACCAAAAAAGACGGCACAGCATTACTGGTTTAAAAATCGTGTTTTTTTGAAGGGACCAAATCCTCCGTGCTATCATTTTCTAGCACAGAGGATTTGTAATGCTGTAAATGTAAATACCGAAATATTCACTGAATCTATTTATCAACTCAAAATTCAATTACCAAGAGGACGACTATCGTCCATATATTCATATTGTTTTTGTTTGTTTGTTTGTTTTCCAATTTTACAAAAAAAAAGATGACGGAAAATCCAGCTTATGGCATTGTGAAACATACAAAGGCTGGCTAGTCTTTAAAGGGATGTCCGTGGATGCTAATTCAACTTATGTAGTACTACTTGAGGTCTCTCTCTCTCTCTCTCCAATGGCTGATCCCGACTCATTTATTCTGAACGATGAAGAGGTTGCGAAGCTTGCTGAGGTCGTTTACAAGCAAGAAGCGGAGGCAGCAAAACACTGCAAATGCAACTCTGAAGTTGAACGCTCCAACTGCATCCGCGAAACCAAAGTTTGTTACAATACGGTGCTGGGCCTTCTGGAATCTGTGAGACAATTAAAGAAAGAGTTTGAGGACCAGGACAAGGATCTATCTTCCATTGCCAATGACATTTTCTCCTATGTGGTGTATGCTGCCAACAGTGCGGTGCAGTTCGTGAGCAACTACAGCCTGCGAAGACACTACCTCGACAAAATCAAAGAGAATGCCAATGCCCTCATTAAAGCTCTGCAAGAAATCGATCCAAACAACGTCGTCAACGTCGGACGCCTGGCCAAAGATGCAACCACTTTCAGGAACGCCATGCTGGAGTACGTCAGGAAGAAAAATAGACCTGTTTCACGCTACTTCGCCAAATGGCTCAAGGATACCGGCTTGTCTTTCGGAGCACTCGTCAAAAGGTAATATACATGTAACACATCTCTTGATGAGAACTATACGTATTGATCTCTTGACAGCTATATATATATCTCTCAGTTTATCATGTTGATAATGTGGATAATAAAAACAATACTCAAATTAGTTAATCCATTGCTCCTCACTTGTCATTGACTGTTCAAATTAATGGTTGAAGGTATCAGAGCAAACTTAACTTTCAAGGGCCGTTTAGGAACCTGGAAGGTGCACAAAAGCTGCAAGTAATTATTGACTATCCATCAATTTCTCTTTCTTTTTTACCAAATTAAAAAGGTAAAAAAAGAAAATATTAACCTTGGTTAAATATTTTACATGAATGAATGTATGTATCTAGGTGTACAATAGTATCATCAGGGCATCCGGGAGGGGAAGAATTACAGTGAATCAGGTATCAAAGGCTCTAGGGGCAACAGGAATGGCCGTGCTTATCTTAACAGCGGGCATAGCGGTGTGGGACGTCTATACATCTGACAAAAAGCTGCAAAAAGCAACAGAAAATGCTGCTGAAGTTCTAGGAGTGGTTGGCGGTGGGACACTGGGAGAATTCGCCACCACCGCCTTAGCCACAGGATTGTTAGGTGCAGTGGCGTCTCCAGTGTTTGTGGTGGTGGCCGGAATTGTGGGTGGCTTCGCAGGATCATACATCCTTGGAAAATTTGCAGTCTCGTTGGTCGATAAGGTATTTGGCTGGGGAGAGACGGATACTGTCACTCATATGCCCGACGAAATCTGTATGCATCAATGCTGTGTAGCACCCGCCCCTGCCGGCAATGTTTTGGCTCGTTCAATTGCCCGACGCGGAGACGAACTTCAGTAAACTTTCATTTCCTAGTACTTATTAATAAGCCTCCCATGGGTATATGTTCCATGAGGAGTTATTCATGTGAAATTAGGCTTGCTATTTGCTTATTTGGAGTCGTTCTGTCCTTATATAATGATTTGTATATGCATCTATAAATAGGAATTATCCATTAAACTACGGACTTTTATGATTCTATTTGAACTTATTATCATAAATAAATAAATAAATAGAGCGATTTTGTTCAAACTTTTGGATACCGAAAATTTAAAAAAATACCGAGGATCATTTTCCAAAAATATAAAAATAACCCTAACAAATCCCCCTCAGGACCCCTACCTACCTGCCTCTGCCTCTCCTTTTTCATTTTTTCATCTCTCACAAACTCACCTCATCCTCTCTCTATCTCACCCACGCTCTCGTCCTCTCCACTCCCCAATGGTGCTCCATCTCCCACTGTAAGAAAAATGTCATTTAGCGATGGAAATTACCGACAGAAAACGTTTGGATTTTGTCAGTAATAAAAATTTGCGATGGAATATTCCGACGGACAAAGGCATTGAAAAAGCGACTGTTGGTAAATTTACCGACGAAAATCCAATTTCTGTAGGTAATTTTACTAACTATTACTCTTTGTTCTGTCGATAAATATCTTACATTTTATCGACTGTTGTTGGCATTTTGTTAGTAAATATAATGAATTTTATCGACATAATTCTATTTTTCTTCAGTAAATAATTTTAATTTTTTTTAAAAAAGCCGACATTAAATATAGGCGGTCTGTTACGCTTCTACATACCAACATGGCTTTACCTATTCAAATGCTCTGGAGTGAAGAATCTTACAGGTTGTGACTTGTGTAGAAGGCTTGACAACAACTTCTTTGTTCTACTACCAACAATTTTGATGGGAGCCAGAAACAATGTTATGAACTATTTAGCTTCTTCAAGCATCCACAGAAAGAAGAAGAAATTTATGCTAATCTTCTAACACTATTGAGGATCGACAGATGTAGAATTTTGTTTGTAAAATTAGAGTAGGTTTAAATACTCTCCTAAGCTTTATAAGGACAAAGTTATCTTTATGTTATGCGAAAAAACATATAATAGTAGTTGCAAAAATACCTCCACCGAAGGACACAATGATAATGGCCAAAGAAGACAACACTGACCAGCATAAAAGGAGTCTACAATAGAGAAACTGAAGAGAAGAAAACCGAAGAGGAGACGCTGGAAGAAGGAAGAGGAAGATGCAGGTGGGGGGAGATTTCGGGTGAGTTTAATTTAAAAAGAATTTACCGACGAAAATTTTCGTAGGAAAACTCAAAAAAATTTTATTACGCCAATAATTTCTACCTTTTTACCGATGGATATCTTATATCGTTACTAAGTCCTTTACTGACAGGAATCTTATACCATTGTTAAAATTGATAACAAAAATTGTCAGGATGATTTCTCTCCTTATTTAGCGATGAATATTAGTACCGTCGCTAATTTACAACGGTATATTTTTTGTCAGTAATTTTTTGTCGCTAATTCTCGCTTTTCTTGTAATGATTACCGATGTCCATATTTTCTAATCGCTAATGTCCATTGCAAATTTTACCATGACGAATTTCCTCCATATTTAGCTACGAGTATTAGTACTGTCGTGTTAGTGATGAACGCAAGTGCACGTTTCTATCGTCAAGTAGTAAAAATATCGATCCCACGGAGACCAAATTAGTTAAAAAGTAATACTCGTAATAACTTCTAATTTAAGCTAATAACATAAAAATTAAAGAAAAGATTGAATGATTGTGATTTGAAAAATGAATTAAAAGCGAGAATTAAAGCTAGATAAAATTATAAGAATTGTCAATGAAATGAAAATCTAGGAATTTAACTTCCCCCTTGATTTTACCTTGGTGTCAAAATTTTCTCGATTTAATTAATATACTGGGTTTGATAACCTAAGATTCAGAATTAATTACTAAGCCCTCCCGGATTGTTAGTAATCCTAATCATTGAACCAATTTCTTATATTTCTATGGTAAATTGTGATAATTTGATGATTGCTTTATCAAATCAATCTTAATGTGGTTACTTAGGGTGGATAGGTATCTCCCGATCCTAGACACAAATCACTACGAAAGTGATCCTAAGCTATTGCAATCTTTTACCAAATCTATTGCTCCCTGTTACGTTACACAAAGATTAAGAAAATCAATTTCATAGGTAATCAATTTATGAAAAGCATTAAGAACAAATTGCAATAATCAAACCTTTAAGTAAAAACAGGCATAAGAAATTAAACGTAGAAAATACTAACTAACCGAGATTACATCAAGGGTTCCGTTAAAATCCTATAATGAAAGGATTAGTTACGCATAATAACAGTATTGACAATGAAAATAATAAAAGAAAACATTATAAATATGAAATGAGTAGAAGGAATATTAAAACAATTGGTGATTGCTTGGTCTTCAATTTTGCATCCGGCGTCCTCGCTAGCTTCTCCAACCTAACCTCTCCTTTTTTTATTTCTTGGATCCTCCTACCTTTACGTTGATGCTTGAAGTGTGAGTAGAGAGTGAGTCTTCCTTTCTTTCTTTTTTTTTAACGTTCATAGCCAATCCCCTGAAGTAGCGTCAGTCCCCCTTTTTAAATGAAGAGTGAGTGCTTAAATATAGAGTGAATGAGGCCCTCTTGTCCCATTAAATGGAGAGTTGTCGTTGGTCTTGTCCCATCTTCACTGTTCACGCACACACTCACAGCCTCCACTTGGATCATTTAGTTTTGTTTTTGTTTTAAACCACCAAGCACATGTCCTCAGCTCCCTTGAGTGCGTGGAGTGTTTTATCCTTGAAGAGACAATCTTAGGTGGGGCTTGGAGCTGTAATCTTGCATGTGTGGTGGGTCCTTTGGTGGAGTTTTCTTGTGATTTTCTTGCTCACCCACGTCCTCTCCAGCTGATTTCAATCATATGTTGTCTGCGCCCCTTTTCTTCATGCATGCTTCAGCTGTCTTCTTGCTTCCTTTCTAATGTAGCATGACAAGACAAATAAAGGTCTACATCATGTTTAAAACTTGCTCATCTCCTCTCTTGCGTGGAACCTAGCTCTCCTGTCCGTGATTTATTTTTGTCCTCTCTTTGCTGCATGCGTGATCCATCTCTTGTAGTCAACTGCTAATGTTTTGTCTCATTTAATTCCCAGCCTCCACGCAAATCTTCTATCCATGCCTAGCATGTGGTGTCTTGTTTTTTCTCTTGTAGTCAGCTACTTCCACGCGTCTGGGTCCCTCTTGGCTGCCTTTTCTTGATTTTATCCTCCTGATTTAATTTCTTTCTCCTCACACCTGCTCCTTGATCACGCCCCTCTTGTAGCTTCTGTCCAATTTAATTAAATCCATGCTTTGTTTCACGCTGTTATATGGTCACGCTGTTACATGGGCATGCTTTAATTGGCTTTATTTCTTCTGGGTCCCTCTTGCATGTTCCTCTCTTCTGTAGCTTACTAATTCATTGCGTATTGCCTTCCTGCTGGTCTCCTATTGCGCTAGCTTCACTTGAATTAAATCATTTTTGCTCCTATCCCTTGTGTCTCTGTTCCATTGAAGTTGCGCCTGGGTCACGTGTCCGTAGCTACTTTCACGTTGCCCATTGTTGTTGAATTCACGCCCATTTAATTGTTGCCTTTAATTTGGTCTGCCCAACACTGGTCCTCCTCTTGTGGACTTGATTATGTCACTTTTTACAAATTTACTGCTCTCAACTGACAACTCCAAAAATTCTTAAACTTGGTGGAAATATTCTTCAATGAGTCAAGATTATGCCTACCAAATCTTAGAATTTTTTAATAACCCGATCCCAAGATAAAAATATCCAAAGATCCAAAGGTCAAATCTGCCAGAAATTGAAAAACAGTGTTAATTTCAACCTATTAAGGATTTTTTGTATTTTATGTGTCTAAAGCTCTAATAATTATAAAACATGATGAAAAGGCCATAAATATCCATAAAACACATGCAAGATGCTAAATATAAAGTTCTAAAAATATATAAAATATGATTGTATCATGTCGTTAAATTAATCAATTTTAGCGACGGAAAGCTTCATCGCTAAGTTTTCATCACTAATCCACAGTTTTCTTGTAGTGTCCACTTATATGTGTTGGGCCCGGGCCCCGTAAGTCTGAATCCCGAGGCGACCCCTCGGGTCGCGCCGGCGTCAGGCGCCCAAATACCGTCGGACCCGATCCCAATATTTATACACATACATATAGACACATACATAATTCGATCATAATTCACACACCATCATTCTCATACATTCCAACACTTACACATGCATCCAAATATGAATTAAATTCATGCCATTAGTATTCAACATCATACGAAATACATAACAAAGGTCAAATCCAAAATACATGAAATATGCTCCATGAGTGTATGCTTGGAGGGCCAACCAAATACAAACTTATAACAAAGCTCCTAATGAACTCGAAGTTTCCGATGCCTCGCAAGTTAAAAGATCGTCCTGCTCTGCACCTGAGGAGGGAAAAATAATGGGTTGAGCTTCACAGCTCAGTGCCTAATATAATTATAGCCATCGGCAATTAGCACAAATCCCAGCATATGAATTTATATATATTATATCTATACAGACATCCATTCAATCATTCACATTCATGATTTTATTCAAGTCATAATTATGTCACAAAGTATGCTTCACGATAAACATTTCACATATGCAATGCACATCACAATGGCTCGAGGGCTCCATGGAAACAAAAGGGAGAAACTGAAGTTTAACCCTGAACGAAATGAGTCCATTCGGAGCTCATATGCCACAAGCGGGCAGCCGGGAGAAGGCACTTGTCTACGTGCACGTGACGAACGAAATGGTTCCACTCTCGCCCAAACAAAAGCACATAATCATGCTCATAATCGTTTAATCATACGATATTCTTTCATGTCTTGCATTTAATCAAAATGCCATGACCGAAGTCGAGGCATAAATTGCTCAAAATCAACATTTCATATTATCAATTTCCATGATTCTTTTAAAGTATATGAAATCACAATCATTCAATTCATCACATTTAAACATGCATCATCTATAACATATATTCATACATACGCAAGAATAACTATAAGTATATTACCCATCTAAGATCGCTCAAGTAGTCGACTCACTGATGTCCTTCCTCTTGCGATGAACTCGGGTCAGCTTGGTTTCCTAAAACAACCAAGTTTCCATCCAGTTAATATCCATAGAAAAATAATTAAAGCTTGGAAAGCTAAAATAAAGCATTAAAAGTCTCCATTCGACTCCTATCTAAAATTCTGAACCCTTCGAAACAATTTCCGAACTTCCCTTCTTCATACAACTCGTAGCCCTTGATTTCCAGTTCACAACAAATCTAAAATCACCTCAATTGGACATCTACACCAAAAGATATGCCCAAAAACATAAAAATTTCCACTTTCGGACAGAAGGGGCTCACATGACGAAGCGTTGCTCGCCGCCGCTGAAAGCGCCCGATGCATCGTCATGGCGACTGCGCATGCGCGTCGCCATGACGCATGCCTCCCTCAGACGTCACGGCGTGCACCATACGTTCACGGGGTGTGCACAAATTTGCACGCCGCGGCGTGCTCTTGAGCATGTCGCGACGTGCGGATCGGGGAAACGTTCCCGAACCTGAAAAATCCCAGATTTCCAACTCCAATCCGTTCCAAACTCAAATGCGACACATCTAAGGCATAGATCATGACTTCTACTACAGTTCTAACCCATTCTAAGCTTCAAATCCAACACAAACACATCAACCCAAAGAAATCTCTATATTTTCATCCAAAAACCCTAAATCATCGTTTATGGTCAATCCAAGCTATCTAACTGTTTAATCTAACCGAAAACAAGAAGAAACGAAGCTAACTTACCGGGTAACGCTCCAAACTGTCGAAAGATCCGAGAAATCGAAATCTCCACTCTTCTTCCTCTTCTCCCTACTACGACGGCTTCTCCTTCTTCTTTTCCTCTTCTTTCCTTTCTATTTTCCTCTTCTTCTTTTCTTTCTTCTCTTAACCTAAGGAATGGGACAAGGACCAATATACCCCTCTTAGTTAAGCCCAGATCCATTCCAACATAAGTAAACTTCCCAAAATGCCCTCATAAATTTTACCCTTTTTAATCCTCACTTAATCACAATTAAACCGTCATTATCCATAATTCTCTCAATTAACTCGAACTAAGGCAAAATCACAATTCATGCTCAATAATATCATTAAAAAAAATTCGGGGTCTAACATTTGTCCCCCTCTTAAAAGAAAATTTCGTCCTCGGAATTTACCTGAATCATCAAAGAGATGCGGATACTTCTCCCGCATGGCCTCCAAAGGCTCCCATGTAGCCTCCTCTACCGAATGATTCCTCCACAGAACTTTGACTAACTGAACCGTCTTGTTCCGGAGGACTTTGTCCTTTGTATCCAAAATTTGCACTAGAAGCTCCTCATAGCTCAAATCATCCCTCAACTGAACCTCACTAGTCTGAATGACATGTGACGGATCCGATCTATATCTCCTCAACATAGATACGTGGAAGACATCGTGAATCTGCGACAATTCCGGAGGTAACGCCAATCTGTAGGCGAGTGGCCCAATCCTCTCAAGGATCTTATAAGGACCCACATACCTCGGACTCAACTTCCCCTTCTTGCCGAATCTCAATACTCCTTTCCAAGGAGATGTCTTAAGGAACACTTTCTCACCGACTTCATACTCCATCTCTTTTCGGTGAGCATCGACATAACTCTTCATCCTATCCTCAGTCAGCCTTAAGTCATTGCTAACTGATTGATTTTCTCAACTGTCATCTGAATCAATTCTGGTCCTTCCAATTGCCTCTCTCCTTCTTCATCCCAACAGATCGGAGTCTTACACCTCCGCCCATACAGTGCCTCATATGGAGCCATCTGAATGCTCGAATGGTACGAATTGTTATAAGCAAATTCGACCAACGGCAAATGCTCATCCCATGCTCCTCGAAAATCTATCACACAAGCCCGAAGCATCCCCTCAAGAGTCCGAATGGTCCTCTCAGATTGACCATCCGTCTGAGGGTGAAAAGCCGTACTAAAATTCAGCTTCGTCCCCAAAGCTTCCTGCAAACTACCCCAAAACCTCGAAGTAAACCGAGGATCTCTATCAGACACAATGGAATCCGGAATCCCATGCAATCTCACGATCTCATCGATATACTTCTTTGCCAACACATGCAAAGAATCAGTCTGTCTAATTGCCAAAAAGTGGGCTGACTTGGTCAACCGATCAACAATCACCCAAATGGCATCATGCCTTCTGCTAGTCCTGGGCAAACCCATCAAAAAGTCCATAGTCACCCGTTGCCACTTCCACTCCGGAATAGGCAACGGCCTCAACTTGCCCGAAGGTGCCTGGTGTTCAGCCTTGACTTACTGACACACTAGACACTTACTGACAAACTCTGCTATATCCCTCTTCATGCCTTTCCACCAAAAATACTCTCTCAAATCTCGATACATCCTGGTTCTACCTGGATGTATGGCATAAGGCGCATTGTGTGCCTCATCCATAATCTCAGCCTTAACTTCCTGCACATCAGGAATACACAACCTGTTTCCCATTGTCATAAGCTCATCATCCTGCACATCTATCTCAGAAACCTTACCCTTCTGAATTTCATCTCTGAGTCTGCTCAAATCTGCATCTTGAGCCTGCAATTCCCTAACCTTTTCCCTGAGAATCGGCCTCACTCTGAAATTAGCAAGAAGACACTCCGGCTCCTCCTGCTTCAAGCTTATCCTAAGCTTGGCCATCTCTTCCAATAAAGGAAGATAAACTGATCGAACATGAGCAATCGACGACTTCCTGCTTAAGGCATCCGTCACAACATTGGCCTTGCCCGGATGATACTCAATCAACAGATCATAGTCCTTAAGTAAATCGATCCACCTTCTCTGCCTCAAATTCAATTCCTTCTGGCTCAACAAATACTTCAGACTCTTATGAGTGAAGATCTGAGTCTGAACTCTATACAAGTAATGCCTCCAAATCTTCAAGGCAAAGATCACTGCTGCTAATTCCAAATCGTGCGTCGGATAGTTCAGCTCATGAGGCTTCAACTGCCTTGAAGCATAAGCAATCACCCGATCTCCCTGCATCAAAACACATCCAAGACCCTTCCTCGAAGCATCACTATATACCGAATAACCTTCATCTCCCGAAGGCAAAACCAAAATCAGAGCACTTGTCAATCTATTCTTGAGCTCCTCGAAGCTCCTCTGACACTCCTCACTCCAAATAAACTTCTGATTCTTCCTCAACAACTTCATCATCGGAGCGGATATCATTGAGAATCCCTCCACGAATCTCCTGTAGTAACCTGCTAAGCCCAGAAAGCTCCTCACTTCTGCTACATTCTTCGAGGCTTCCCAACTCACTACAGCTTCTATCTTCTTTGGATCCACATGAACTCCTTGCTCTAAGATCACGTGTCCAAGAAATGACACCTCCCTCAGCCAAAATTCGCATTTATCGAATTTGACATACAGCTCGTGTCTCCTCAAGGTCTCCAAAGCCATCCTCAAATGCTCCTCATGCTGCTCATCACTCTTGGAATACACCAAGATATCATCAATGAAGACTATGATAAATTGGTCCAAGAATGGCTTAAATACCCTATTCATCAGATCCATAAACGCTGCAGGAGCATTCGTCAATCCGAAAAGCATCACCAAAAACTCAAAGTGCCCATACCGAGTCCTGAAAGCAGACTTCGGCACATCCGACTCCTTAATCCGTAACTAATGATAACCCGATCTCAAGTCTATCTTCGAAAAGACTCTCGCCCCTTGCAATTGATCAAACAGATCATCAATGCGAGGAAGCGGATACTTGTTCTTCACCGTGACCTGATTCAACTTCCTATAGTCCACACACATCCTCAATGATCCATCTTTCTTCTTCACAAAAAGAACCGGAGCTCCCCAAGGCGAAGAACTCGGTCGAATATATCCCTTCTCTAATAACTCCTCCAATTGCTCCTTAAGCTCCTTCAATTCCGCCGGAGCCATCCGGTAAGGCGGAATCGAAATCGGCCTTGTACCTGACAAAAGCTCGATCGGAAACTCAATCTCTCGAGCTGGCGGTAGTCCTGGCAATTCCTCGGGAAAGATGTCTGAGAAATCCCTGACTACTGGAATATCCTCCAACTTTCCTCTATCAGCTCTGGAGTCTATCTCATAAGCCAAAAACGCCTCACAACCCTTACTCATCATCTTCTCTGCTATCAATGCTGAAATAATTCTGGGCGGACTCGCTTTCCTGTCCCCAGTAAACACTACTCTTCTACCATCATCCAAATTAAACTCTACTGTCTTCTGCTTACAATCCAGTCGGGCATTGTACTTCTCCAACCTATCCATACCCAGTATCACATCTAATCCTCGCATCTTCAGTGGCATCAGATCTACCACTAGAAGTCCTCCACCAATACTAAGCTCACATCCTCTAAACACCTGACTAATCACAATGTGTTGACCAATGGAGTACTCACCTCAATGGAGTATCCAACGGACTCATGACCCTATCACACACAGGTCTACTTGACGATACAAACGAGTGAGTAGAACCTGGATCAATCAACACAAGCACATCATCAGCAAATAAGTGAGCCATACCAGTGACAACATCTGGAGCGGTCTCTGCATCCTCCCGCGTCATAGCAAACACCCTGGCTGGTGCCTGCCCTCTCGGTCTCCCCGGAAGACTCGCCCTCTTGGCAGCATCAGAACTGCCTACCTCTGTCGAAGTCCTCTGACCCACAGTCTCTGTCCTCCTAGGAGCCTACATCTGAGGTCTCTCTCTCCTGGACGGCTGAGGACACTCTGTGGCCCTGTGCCCTTTCTGTCCACAGTTGAAGCATGCACCCGTCAATCTATAACACTCCCCACCATGGAAATTACCGCAGTGCTCACACTTAGGGACGGATGACCTGTCCCCATCTCCCCTCCTACTGCCGCCCACCGTAGAAGCTTGGTGAGAAACAGTAGAGGTCCGCATCGGCCTAGGTCGGCTCGCACCACTGCTCCTCTCCTCTGAGTGAACTGGGAAGCTCCTAGCACTCCTGTCTGGCATAGGAGTACTAGTGCTACCCCCTCTCCTGGACTACTCTCTGCCCTTTCTCTTCTTGTTCACAGCACTCTTGATATTTTCTATGTTCTCCACCCTCAGAGTTGCTTCAACTAGCTGCTGGAAATCACTGAAATTATGTACAATTACCTTCTCCCGGATAGCCAAATGTAGTCTCGACTCAAACCGACGACATCTGGCAGCCTCACTCAGCATCAAATCTGAAGCATACCGGGACAACTGTGTGAACCGACGCTCATACTCACTCACCATCATCTCTCTCTGGGTGAGACTCAGAAACTCCCTCTGCTTCTGCTGAATATAAACTTCTGAGAGATATTTCTTCTTGAAAGCAGCCACAAAATCCTGCCATGCCAACCCTACTGGCCTCATCTGACTGCCCAACACGGTCTCCCACCAATGTAGAGCATCACCCTGAAGCAAGTTCACAGTATACACCACTCGCTCATCCTCCTCGCAATCCATCTGATCCAGCACCCGTTCCGTCCTCCGCAACCATGTCTCAGCTTCCTCAGGATCCGCTGTCCCAAAGAAGTCAATCGCCCATACTTCCTCGACTTGTCGAACTGCTTTCCCTCTTAATCGAGGTCAGGCGTAAGGCTATGGCATCTGACCTATAGCCTGAACAAACGCCTGAGTAAAGGCCTGAAACATCCTCGGATCAAACTGGGGCACTTGCCCTGGCGGAATCGGCGATTCCTGAGTCGGCGACGGAATGGGCTCGCTACCTAGCCTTACTGAAGCCTCAGCATTCTCTGGGGCTACGGACTCATCAGTCCTCTCCTCTCTAATCGTAGAGTCAGGTGCAGCAGACCCTTGTAGAACTCCTCGTGTCCTTCTACGAGGTGGCATCGTACTCCTTCAAATGGAAACACTAAGGATTAGCTATACGGCAATCTACATGTATGCATGATATACATGTCACGTAATACAATCAAGTAATGCAGCAAATAATCATAGAACACACAATCCTATTATGCATTCTGTAAATTCTTTTGGTACGAAAAAAAATAAAATCAAGCAAAAATAAAATAATAAGAACATCAAAATTTTGGTAACGCAGTTCGGTATACCTTATTTACGTTTGTGAGGTCCTTATCCAACTTAATAACTTTCACCAAAATATAATAAATTTACCTAAGATTTTACTTAGCCGAGAATACTCAACCCTTAATACTGAAATTCATGGCTAAACTATGCCGCTTTTGGCGAAGAGATAGTCTGTTCTTCTCTTTCTGCTCCTGTGCTAGTGGATAATATCATAGTTTGAAAAGCGTTTTACAGAGGATTTGGTCCCTAAAAAAAAACACCTTTTGCCATCATGTTTAGTCTATAGGCCCAGTATAATCAGTATTGTTAGTTTGAAAAATGTGCTTTTTTTAGGGGACTAAATTCATTTTCTAGCTATTGTCAGTTCCTTGCAGAAATTTTGGCGCACCTAAACTATGATGACACAGCCTTATGCTTTTAGGAGACTTTGTCTCGTTTATACAGAAGAATAGCATCTCTTTCAAATTGGAGTACCTTATACTACAACAAAACTATCGTTTACCAACAGATAATTACCGACAGTTTTAATATAGTTGGTAATTACAGATGGAAAATAAAATTCTGTCAATGAATTTGTCATATAATATGGTAATTTATGATGGTTGGAAAAATTGTCGTGAATATATAATTTAGCGACGAAATAACTACCGTCGGTAAATAAGGCAAGAAATATTGGCAGAATGTTAAATGCTTGAGTCTGCCGACAGAATGATACCGTTGGTAAAGTTTAAACGTTTTTAACCTAAAAAAACGACGTCGTTTGGTCAATTTAGTAGTGTTGTTAAGTGTATTAGAAGTGATAATGGACAAGAGTTAATGTTCCAATTTTTTATGAATCACACAGCATCATCCATCAAACATCTTGTGTTAAAACTCCTCAACAAAATAGCATTGTCGAAAGAAAACATCAACATATTTTGAACGTGGCAAGAGCACTATGATTTCAGGCAAACTTGCCTACACATTTATGGGGTGAATGTGTGCTGCATGCTATTTATTTGAACAACAAAATACCCACTTCTGTTCTTAACAACATATTACCTTTTGAAGCACTATATTCTAAACCTCCAAATTTTGATAATTTAAGAGTTTTTGGTTGCCTTGCTTTTTCTTCCAATCATTCTAATATTAACAACAAATTTAATTCCGAAGCATCTAACAAAGTTCAAGCCACAATACCTCAAGTTTTTCCTCGACTTGAGGTAGCAAGAACAAAGCAAGGTATTAATGTTTGCCAAAGGAAGTACACTTCGGACTTGCTCAAAAGACACTCAGTTTTTGGACTCCAAACCATTATCCACACCTATTTCACCAAAGATGAAGCTCTCAAAGGAGAAAGGAAATAAACTAGAGGACGTTACTCAATACTAAAAGTTAATTGGCAAACTTCAATACCTCACTACCACTAGACCAGATATCACGTTTGTTGTTCAACAGTTGGCACAATTTCTTGATTCTCCTACTTCGGATCACTTGGTTGTTGTTTACAAAGTCTTATGGTATTTAAAGGGCGCTATCAAACAAGGTCTTTTCTTCTCTTCTGCAAGTGAACTTAAGCTCACGGCTTATTCAGACTCAGATTGGGGCACTCTCATGGGTTATTGTGTCTTCCTTGGATCTTCTTTAATTTCTTGGAAAAACCAGGAAGCAAACCACGGTCAGCCGCAATTCTTCCCAAGCTGAATATCGTGTCTTAGCGTCTACAACTTGTGAAGTTCCACTTTCTACTCACAGAACTACATTTGGCTCCTACTGTTCCAACACCATTATTTTATGACAACCAATCTGTAGCATACTTGGCTCAGAATTCAGTTTTTCACGAGTGCACCAACCATCACTACAACAAATTAATACAATCCGTGACGTTTTATTAATAAAACGTCATAAAACGTCACGGATTGTAAAGACTTTTTGTGACATTTTTAAAACGTCACGAAAAGTTTACATTTTTCGTTTCGTGGCGTTTTATATAAACGTCACAAATTTATAACATTTTTTGTGACATTTTTTAATTAAAGTGTCGCGAAATAAAAAGTTTGACGTTTTGTTGAACAAAACGTCGGGGATGATTTGTTTCTTAATATTTAAAATTTCGCCAGTCGTGTTACTTTCCCACTTTCTTCTCTAAAGTTTCTGCTTCGCTGGTTTTTCTCTAGTTTTCTTATTTTTCTGCTTTATGTTGTCCACGAATCAGTTGATTCTCCAGACCAGCGTTTGGGGGTAATCAGCTGATTACCCCAAACAAAAATGTCAAGTTTGCCCCATCTCGCACTCGTCTCTCTCGTTTTCTCCATAAGGGTCTTGGCGTTTTTCTCTCTACTCTTCGTAACCAGATGGAAATCATCCAAGTCAGGTTAGCGTCGACAAGATCTGGTCATCGCAATTGGGTTTTGGAGATTAGGGATTCGGGGTGCAAGATTTCTTCTTATGGGTGCAATTCATTGGTTATCAGAGCCATGGCCAAGAAGAATAACAACTCCTCTTCTCCTCGATCTTCTTCTTCTGGTATCTCTCTCTCCCCCTCTCTTTATTTCTCTCTTAAAAGCACCCTAATGTTATGTCCCAAAAAGATTTGCTATTGGAGTTTTTTTTTATGTGTTGTTTGTCTGGATTGGCTAACGCAATATCGTTGATTTTTCTGTTTCTATGCTTTCTTATTTTGTTTTTCCTATCAGTTTTGGAGATTGTGTTCTGGATGCTTCATAGGTAAGCAAAAACAGATTCTTAATAGGATTTTGGACTGTGGATTGCCAATATTTCTGTGATAGCATGTGGCGTAGGCGTCAGTTGCTATAATTCAGTGTATTGTTGGAATGTATCTACTGAGTATTCATTTGAAAACCTTTAAGTCCCAAATTTCTGGGTTTCTGTTTGTTTGAAAATTTGGGGATTTTCTACCTATCTTTTTGTCGTATTTAGTGGGCAATTTCTATTTTCATTTGTGAAATATCTTTCAAGCTTATTTCATTTAGAAAGTAACTTGTTGCTTTTTTCAAGACATGTTGGTTGTCAATTGCATCTATATCAGTTATCAATTTTGAGTTTTTTTTTTTCTGTTTGTCTACCTTTTATTTAAGTTTTAATTAATTTTTGTTTGAACACAGAGAGATCATCAAGCCATTGATATTCTCCTGGCAGAGATTGAATTCCCTCCAAATTTAACGACGTTATATTTTCCGTCGCTAATTTTTCGTTGCTAAATTGTAGTGATTACCAACGACCATATTTTCCGTCGCTAATTTCCGTCGTTAATTTTGCCGCGAATAATTCCCTCCACATTTAGCGACGGAAAGTAGTACCGTCGCTAAATCACTCAATTTTAGCGACGGAAATATGCTTTCCGTCGCTAATTGCCAACGACAATTATTCCGTCGCTAAATTTCCGTCGCTAATCCACATTTTTCTTGTAGTGTATCTATAAGCTCCTTGCTTTCAAACATTGTAAAGGAAGGAGAACAAAGCTAGCACTTTGTGAAGGTAGAATAGAATCATTGTTCTTGCTTGTCGGATTTGGAAGTGCATCTTACCAATCTGCTTACAATTTCAAGTTTTGTTGTCCTTCTCATTGTTCATAGGTCAAGTCTAATCGGATTTGTTCTATTTTGGAGCTTGATGAGAAAATGTAGGTTCTGAAAAATGAACTCCAGTCTTTTGAAGGCGAAGAATATGATGAGAGCCATAAGGCAAAGGCCATAGATGCACTTAAAAGAATGGAGAATTGGAATCTATTCAGTGATACACTTAATTCCTTAGAATTCTAGTGGAAGCATGAAGAGGATGTTTAAACACTTTCTTTGAGTAGTAGCCGAAGTATATACGGGAGGATGGAAGCTGTTCTTTGTATTGCATACGGTTATTGTTATTTAAACTTAATGGAGTAACAATACAATAGATGATGTGTAATAATGTTTGTTTTCTTTAAGCTTAATGTATTTCATTTTCTTTGCCCTTGCATATTATGGTTAGGTATTTGCCATCTTTGACCTGAACTTTGGGATTTGATTTGACCTGAACTTTGGGATTTGATTTGCTGGAATACATGTTTCTTTCGCCCTTGCAATTTTTAATGATAGGGCTGGATTTGATTTGCTTTTTCAAGCTTCCTAATCTGCTTTTTTTTTAGTAATGAAAAGATCCCCATCTAACTTGCATTCTTAACTTTGACGTGGAGATTAAAGAGTAGCAACTTAGATAACTCCAATGTGTCAAGCTTTGACTTGATACAGAAAGGTAATTCTCTATATATTAATAACATAATACTAATCAAATTATTAATTTATGGCAACTTTATTATACTGTCACTTGAAAGTTTTATGTTTGTTTATATTTATCAAATGTTATGAAATTAGGTTTGTTTATTATTATCATTTTCTAATATTATGTCTGTTATTCTTAGAGATCTGATACATTTGGGCATGGAGTTTTAGGTTATTAAATATTATTTACTACTGAATAAAAAGTATTAATAGTTATTTAATTAAATAAATATTGTCCTAATTAATCAAATTTGTGATTAAATATATTGAGAGGAGTTATAAATTTAATATCAAAATTGTATAAATTGATGCTGTATAAAACATAGATTTTAATTATTTAGCAATGACTAATGATGCTAATTA